>OU452237.1:4332868-4875368 GCA_911728455.2 Marthasterias glacialis | reverse complement strand
GCCTAGTGTCACTTACCCACAACATTTTGCAGAGTTTCAAAATAACTGGCGGGACAGGATTCTTGGGTCGTTGCGTTTTTAGACTCATGATCATCCAGTTGTCCATGAGGGTGGATAAGATTTTTGGCCATCGTACGAGAGTGGGCACTTTCTTGATAATAAAAATGTAACAAAAATTGCACTATTGTCAGTCGATTATACTTGTATTGTAAAATTTAATTTCAAATCACGACAAAATATTTTTGCCGTATTATTTTTTACCTCTCTTCAAATCAACGCAGCAATGCGTAGAGAAAAACACACGAACAGACCAAAATTCACAATCACCAACAGACCGATTGCGCGACACGCTTCACGTGACCTATTGTGGGTAGTAAATGTAAACAAACACGACGTCCTCCTCAGGAAAGTTCAGTACGGTACATGATGATTGTTGCATTTCTTTATTCGATCGAGGACTTTCTTTCTCGAAATCTGTGAAAAATATTCCAGAGTTTGTACCAGAGACCTTCGAGTGGCTGAATAAAGCCAGTAAGGACAGTTCCAGCAAGTCTTGGAAATTGTACAAGTAACGCGCACGATGTGTACTACTAGTGCACGACGGAACGTTTGGGCAAGACGACCGCCATAACACACTTTTCAACACAACAATTTTTACCAAAGGCGACTTTTGGTGTGAATCTGTCGGCACGGCATGTACATTTGCACGTAGTTTGCCATCGGCTCAGATGACGTATTACCCACAATAGGTCACGTGATGACATGTAAACAGTCGCGCAATCGGTCTATTATAGGTATAAGGATGCTGGTAATACCTGGACTTGAGACACGGTGAATGGAGGCTGGCGTGCCAGCAGACATTCTTCTTCTTCTTCTAAACCACGCCCCTGAATACAATAATCCATCCATCAAAAAAATAAAAAATAAATTAATTAATAAATATGGCTATAATCTAAGCTACATGACTGTTCAAGGAGCATTTTAAGACTAAAGGGAAAAATGAACAGAGGAATTGTTTACGTTTCCCACTTTCGACTCTAACTTTTCCCATGACCCCCCGACCTCAAAATGGTTGCCTCCTAAACAAACGATGGTTTGTTTAATCTTGGAGAAAATTAAAGGCAGTGTACATGATTGGCAAGAATAACAGCATTATTGTTTGGTTTCAGTCTGAAAGCTTACTGTTTATAAAGTTAATACAAATTTTTCTGTGAAATATTTCCATCTGAAATGCTGTCATATTCGAGAAAACTGTACCTGAAAACCTAAAGAAAAAAGAAAGAAAAAAAAAAGCTGATTTCGGTTGTAACAATCGAAATTAAGGACAATGTTTGCATGCTGGAAAGGGTGTGCACGGTTTTCACTATTTCCTCCTGACTCAGACGACGGATTGAGCCAAAATGTTCATTTTTTCTTTCTTCATGTACATATTGAATCAGACAAATTAAGAACACTGCATTGTCATGTTTACCAATCCTGTATCATGCCCATAAGTTATCCATGTTGCCCTCTGATAATCTTGGTTTAAGCGATTGTGCAAGTAAAACGGAAGCATTGCCATGTTTCTGGGCTACAATTATCGTAGAGAGGTAAAAACTTACGATGATTATTAAACATGTCTCTCCGAATTTCCTGGGCTTGGAACACAGCAAATCGGAACGACGCATTTCCCCCTGGCTGTGTATACTAATTTACTAACAGAAAGTCATCTTATCATCTGCAAAGAGTTACCATTTCTACGTCCATGGTTTTACGTCCATAGACATGATCATTTGGCTCGGAGGCTATTTCATAAGCTTCCCTAATAAAATCCATCACTCTTCAATTGAAAGAAAACACAAAGTTCAGGGAACTTTACACCTCTTACCGGTATCGGGTACAAGAAGTAACACTACAATGACGACAACCAACTTCATCATATCACGGTTCTTGAGGAATAGGAGCAACTCGATCAGACTGTTGGTTGAAGGAAACAATGAATGTGTTTGACTAATACTTCACTCGGTCATGTACAAGAGTTATCGAGATTTATTTTACTGGGGCCAGCAGACCACTTAAGGTGACATAGAAAAACAGCAGACCATTCGTAACGAGCAGCGTTGGAACTATTCAGCAACATATTACAACATTGTCCCAAGCTTGTAGGCCCACCTCGTTGTAATTCAAACTACCACTGGTAGTCAGCCAATAATTGTGACCTTTTTGTCTTTTTATGATGTTTTATAATAATGGTCCTTTCAAGAATGTTGAGTAAACATTCAAATAATATTTTTTGTACGTTTTTGTTTTGTGAACTAGATCAATGAAAGTGTAGGCAACATGTCCCACCTGTACGCTACGCAATACACCTGTCTTTCTACTTCATTACCTCCACTCCCGAAAACAGGTGCTGGTTTTTCTTTGTCAACTTTTCCCCGATTGTCATCTATATAATTTCTTTGACGAGCGTTATCGGTGACCCAGTTTCGTGAAGAGAACAAGTAAATTTCATATGAAAGCCAATTGAAATTAACTGGTAGAGAGCAAAACTCAACGCCAAAATTATAACAGCCCATTTTAAAAAGAAATCGTAAAACCATCAGATAGAAAAAATTATCGCACTCTTTAAGATAATTTGGAAGGACAATCACTGTTTTTGGGCTTCTTTTGCCTTGTAAAAAAACCACTGTCATATTATTGTGGTTTGGTTACCACGCAACCAACAAAGAAGATGTGAGCTTTTACAGTTTGGAATCTATGGAAACGAAAAAGTTAAGGTATGGGTGTTCAAAAAAAGACAAGCATCGCTACCTACAAATACCTTCTCAGCTTAATAGTAACTTCAGTCCCAACATCGAAGAGATCGTATCCTACCATTTGTATGAGTTCACGGCAATTAGAACACAACGGGTCAGAGTTATTGAGTATATCTGAATGACCAGGATATAAACTTACCAGTGTGAACGATTTGATGATAATTGGAAACACGTTGAAAACTTTAACTTCAAAGCGTGAATGAACATCAACCATGCAACAAAAGGTAAATTTCACGAACGCCACTCCGAGTTCCAAAGTAAAATTGTGTTAATAACTTTAAACCATATCGAAGAATAGCCTCCAAACCAGTAGAAATGCAACAGTAAGGATTGATCTGACCCGCACACAATCTCGTTCACTTCAATACCTCCACAAAAAATGACAATTTCCCGTCTTTTTAGCGCCCCAAACCGATATTTCCTGAACACAGGCAATCTTCAACCTTTGTTAGGCCTTATTATTATTAGTTGTAGTAGTAGTAGTATAGTTGATAGTTGACCTGTAAACTCTTCTTTTATTATTCAGGATCGCGCATATTGGTAAGTTATTGGAAAGTAGGACTATGACCATTGTATTTTCTTCAGTCAATATTACTGATGAAAAGCCACCTTTTTGGCCACGTTAGCTATAGGGCAGTTCCATGGAAATGTAAACCTCAATGTCAAAATTTCAAAATGGGATAAATGTGGCAAATGATACACCATCTTAAAGCTTATCAAATGAATTTTATGGAAATATAATTTGCAGGTCAAAATATTCATCAGTTCAGCTGTTATTTTCAACTGAAAAATAACTTTAAAAATAGTGAAATTGGGTAAAAAAAATTGTTTTGGAAAACTGATCTGATTTCTCCCACTGATTAAATAGTGTTTGTTTTGGTTTTGTAATGGTTTGAAGAGTGCAATAGTAACTACACAATAGTGGAAAAGAAATTTATTTTTTCTGTAAAATTTTTGTGTTATTCAACATTTTATGAAACTAAATTTTTTGATGTACATCCGACACCAAAATGGAAGATTTTTCTATCTCCCTACTTTAACCTTGGGAAGAAACTTGTCAAATTTACTATACAAAGCACAAATGATACCCTCTATCCATGTAAAAAATTATTTCTGTAAATAATATTTTTAATTATGGGAAATCCTGGTGTCGGACGTGCAAATTTTTGGTACGTCCAACACCGGTACGTCCGACACCATCCAAATCACACAATGTATTGCCCTAACTGTACTCTAACAAAACACATGAAACAGCCAACCCGCTAATTTACATGGGCCAACCTCACTTGGAAATAAACCAATACAGTTTTCTCTTTTGTTTCAGTTATTTGCATAAAATTAAATATTCATTAGTTACATGTATTTTCATTACTTTATGTCCTAATATGGTCACAATTTGGGAAGCAAGTTATCCACATGTGATTTGTGCATGCATGCTGCATTAAAGGTGCACACCGGCTTCGTTGGGCTATTTGGGCTACAAAATAGGCTAACGTATGACCTCAAAGGTCCTTCAGGAATGGAGAAGAATGGTTCTTAAAAGAAACCATCAAATTTTGCCGTTTTCGAGTATTTTCCAAAAAACGATTTATCCGAACGAAAAAACTGGTTCGGATAAATCACGTGATCTTCCGAGTTAGTTTTACTTCCAGCCATATAAAAGTAAATTACTGAACCAAATTTAAATCCTTTTTTTTACAATTATTCATGAGTATTTGACAAAAAAGACTTATGTATTCAGATTATTGATACAATTTGTAAATAATGATGAAAAATCGAACGTAATATTCGCATTCAGCATGGGAGCTAGCGGAACGTAAACCTTGGGGCATATCCCGTACAGCCGGTGCCGTGTCTCGTGGGGCCAGAGAGACAAACCCCGGGGCACGAACTCCCCAGCTTGCCGGTCGGTCTAGCCGTAAGCGTGGGAGCTTGTCGGAGGGGTAGGGAGCCAGACTAACAATTACGTTTTTTACGAGGGTTTTAGTCTGTGCCCCTAGCTATTATCCCCTAACTACTGTAACGTGTTGCCTGTGCTACGCACACGCGGGACGATGACGGGGAATGTCTGATCCATCTACTTCTATGATAGCTGCATAATGTCCACTTCCCCCAATCGCCACAACAAAAAACCGGTGGCGGTGGCCGCGGCCGGCCAGTGAAGTCATCGCCCGAAAAACGGGAGAATGCCTTCGCTAAAGCTGCCAGGATTGGCAATCCGTTTGCAGCGAAAGAGGGAGGCTCGCTCGGCACATTTATTGGCCAAGCCAATGTGAAAAGATGGTCCAAGATTAGGGAAGCACAAGTTTGTTACATTGGCACTTGCCAAAGAAGTTGGAGTTAATGTTGCAAGGAACAAACCACATGCGACTAACAAAAATGGGCTTGATGAGGACACCCCAAAAAAGTGACCGAATTCTACTTGAAAGATGACATATCTTGGCAGGCCCCTGGGAGGAAGGACCGTGTCATCATACGGAGCACAGATGATCATGGCAAGAAAATTAAAACTACATTGCAGGCTAGATACATGCTGATGGCCCTGTCTGAAGCACATAAACTATTCTGCCAAGAAAATGAAAAATCTGTTGGCCTGAGCAAATTTGCAACCTGAGACCCAAACAGGTGAAGCTGTTTGACAGTATTCCTCACAATGTGTGTGTTGCATATTGGTGACTGGGTTGCCGTCAGATATGATGGGGACATATTTCATGGGGAAATCACAGATTTTGGTGCTACACTTAGTGCTGACATGAAAGTAAATGTAATGCACAAATCCGGAGGTCACTGGAAATGGCCACAATGTGAAGATCATATCTTCTATGACAGAAAATATTTTGTTAACAAAATTGAGCCTCCAATTGTTGCTGGAAATAGGGGACAATTCACGTTTGACACTGCAGTAAATACAATGTGATAGGGAAAAATTACATCATTTTCAGGCCTAAAAGGTTTACCAGACTTGAAGTTCACATTTCAGTTTTAATTACATGGAGCTTGTCTTTTATCATTTCCAATATGTTTAGTATGGCTTAGTCTGTTTAATATTTGAATGTTAGCCACCCTCCCACCCCAAAAAGTTTTGGAATTTTATCTGATTGTTATACTTTTAAATGTTATTTCAGACAAGTACGTCCGACACCGTCAAATGTACGTCCGACACCGATATAATAAAGGTTGTTTCTACAAGTTAAGCTTAAAAAGAAATGAGTCTTATCATGAATTGTATTTACAAGGGTCTGATGAATCCACAAATAGGAAAAAAAATTCATCAAGTTCAAACACATCACAGAGTTTGTGATATAAGTATTGGTTTACAAAAATAATCATTTCTCTGAGTACGTCCGACACCATGGTGTTTTAGGCAAGTTGCTTCAACATGAAAAGATTTGGATGAATATTTTCTTTATTAAATAACTTAAGTGACTACCTAACACTTCTTATCAGAATAAAAATTCCCTTTAGTTGTATCACTGTAAAGATACACTTCGTTAAAGTGTCTGAAATGTACGTCCGACACCGTGGAACAGCCCTATAAAGACCCTCGCGTGTACAGCTCATGGCAGCCAGGGCACAACAACTTGGCAAACATTGCAGGGAACAACCAGTTGCAATCAACGTACATTAGAATGTAATTTGGCAGGTAACCTGTTACTGTGCTAAGCAATTTTATGTCCTTAACAGCTGGGCCCAATTTCATAGAGCTGCTTAAGCACAAAAAGTTGCTGAGATGAAAACAATTTTGCTCACTAGAATAAAGTTACCAGCCAACATGCTTTGTCACATGTATCATTTGTGACTGGTTTCCTGTAAATTTCTGCTTAGCAGAAAATTGTTTATCACCATTTTCTGCTTCAGCATCTTTATGAAATTGAGCGCTGATAATGAACATCAGCTGGATGCAGAAAATGACCAATTATGAGCAATTCTTTGGTGACCTCCACTTTGCAGCATAGACCAAGAACAACCGAGTAAAGACAATGGATTAAAAAAAATCTCTTTTACAATAATTTATTTTCTGCTTTTAAGGAAATAATTTCACTTTCTACATCTGTAGATCCCAAAACTCGCTTTACTATTTACAAAAGAGGATAACATAAAACAATTATCATAAACATTTTTATGCCATACTTTACAACAGTAATAAGAACAACAACAAAAAAACTTTTTTAAACTGACCTTTCAGTTGTTGATTTAATAGTAATGTTAAATAATAGTATTTATTTATTATGAGCTTTTCAAGCTAAGTAGGTTGTCACGATCATCGCAGGGCTCGATTTCACAAAGAGTTAAGATTGATCTTAAGTGCGAATCAATCTTAATTACTAAGCAAAGTGTGATGTCACAATACAAATTACTATGGTAATACTGACAACTCATCTCAAGATGAATCTTAGTGCTTTGTGAAATCGATCCCAGGCGTGTGACTAAGGTACTGTGTGCGTACGCACTTGCTTTACCATGCACATCTATGGCCAGCACACGCCTGCGTGCAGTAACTGACTGAGAGTTCATACTGTAATGGAGTTTGAGGAATAGTTGAATCGTTTTATTGTGATAAATTTGTATAGTAGCATAAAGCCAGACACGTGCTGACCTCTGACCTTCATGTTATAATTGTATTGTATTTTACAATGCTGTGCTATTATTTATTATTATTTAAGTTGGGGAGGTAGAGCCTTCTGCTCTACCTGCCAGGCTTCTGATGGATGATACCCAAGCCTACATCCTTATGCACTGTAAAGGGGGTAACTCTGTTTCAGCCCTGGGAGTAGGTGGCAACGGCCCCTGGAAAAAACAGTTGATTTGTAGCCCACACCTCGAGTGGCTTACTGGCCTTGTGTGTCTGGCAACTTCCATAAAAAAAAATATATATATATATAACACAACAAAATACTGCTACTATCTTGTTAAGAAGTAGCTGCAGGAGATTTATCTTTTATGTTTGAGACGCCATCGTGTAGAGTTTGTATTTTTGGTGACTGACTGCTCATCCTTTTTCAGTAGAGGACTGTTCCTCGTTCCTCCCTTCTCATAGACGGGGACCATATTGCTTCATTTATATAGTCATCATTGCGAAAAGTGTCTTTTGAATATTTTTCATCTTAATCTCACAAATACATTTTCTGTTACCCCCATAGTGTCACATGGGGACAAAGAATACAAAGAATACGATACCGATGCCTGTATGGCACAGTTATCCAGATCAACCAATGGGAAAGCTTGGAGTACTCTACGGAGTATCAATTCTGTAGTCTGGACTTTGACTCCCAGGATCTTCTCCAGCTTCGGCCTCCTCATCCTCATCGTCATCAGTGGACGACTCAAAATCGTTGTACACTTGGTAGATGAAGGTGTAGAGATTTGCAAAGTTTCTTTTCTTTTTACTGAGTACTTCATCTCGGTAACGCTGCAATACCAGCCAGAGGTCACCTAAGAAATTACGACATCGACATAACGATCTGCTCTACATTTGTTTAAAGTTAGTCATTTTACTGATTACTCATTCTACTGATAATTCACTCTAGAGATTACTCATTCAACTGATTTCTCATTCAACTGATAACTCATTCAACTGATTACTCATGCAACTGATTACTCATTCAACTGATTAATCATTCAACTGATTACTCATTCAACTGATTACTCATTCAACTAATTACTCATTCAACTGATTACTCATTCAACTGATTGCTCATTCAACTGATTACTCATTCAACTGATTACTCATTCAACTGATTAGTCATTCTACTGTTTACTCATTCAAATGATTACTCATTCAACTGATTACTCATTCAACTGATTACTCATTCAAATGATTACTCATTCAACTGATTACTAATTCAAATGATTACTCATTTGACTGATTACTCATTCCAATGATTAATCATTCAGATGATTACTCATTCAACTGATTACTCATTCAACTGATTACTCATTCAACTGATTACTAATTCAAATGATTACTCATTTGACTGATTACTCATTCCAATGATTAATCATTCAGATGATTACTCATTCAACTGATTACTCATTCAACTGCTTACTCATTCAACTGGTTACTCATTCTACTGATAACTCACTCCAGAGATTACTCATTCGACTGATCACTCATTTTCTACTCACCAACAGTCACGCTTTGATACACGAGGAACTCATTCATCTTGCACAGCTCAAAGCACAACCTGTCGTCGCCGAAAGTGAAGTAGGCCAGGTCGCGATGACACTCTGCCGCGGCCATCATCTGTAAGAGACCTGAACCAAAAACATATCAGCTAAATAAACTGTCTTTACATCCCTAAATTGCCTTCTCTAGGGTCTAGCCATCTGCTCTGGAGCACACGAGGTCTTGGGTTCGAATCCCACCTGATTGTGGCCATCATCAGTAAAAGACCTGAACGAAATACACTTCAGCTAATAAAAACAGTTGTCTAACAACATCCTTACATTGTCTTCTCTAGGGTCTAGCCATCTGCTCTAGAATGCAAGTTGTGGGTTCGAGTCCCATGCGAAATATCGGTAAATATTTTGTTTTCTGCAGGATTTAGGAAAACACTTTATCGCAGCTGTAAACCATTATCAAAATAAGCAACTAAAAATGTCCTTTTTTTGCCATCTCAAGATCAGGCAAGCTCAGTTGTCTTCAGCTTTGACATCTGCTCTGAATGAAGAGGGGAAGCGAGTTTGATTCGAGTCCCGCTGGAAGTCTCTGAAGATTTGTTCCACAGGACTCTACGCTACTAAGTGGACTCGGTGCTTAATAATACTGATGTTGAGCAAATACTAAAATCTTATTTTTTTTCGAATCATTCATGCAATAATCCTTAGAATTCATATTTGGTGACAAGAAAACACACTAGAAATTGTTCCATCTTTTCTTCATATAAATATCTTTCTCATCGCAATTAAGGAATTATCAAACCTTTGAGTCGAGCGTCCCCTCCAAAAGCTCCGCATCCCCAGTTTCCGGTTGCGATTGCTGTAAGGTTTGCCACTGGTGTTCCACTCTCATAGAAACCACAAAACGCCTGCCGAAGAAGTAGATCAAATTTGAAAGCCCCTTTGGGAATTTTGTCAGTATTACGATATTAAAAGAAGAATTACTTTTGTATTTGTGATGTTTACCTTATTGAGTTCTCTGCGAAGAAGCTGCGGTTTGAACTGGTCCGCAAAATTACGGAATACGAGGGCGTCAAGAGCGACTATTTCAGTTTCCTTGCGACCCCAAGAATCTCTGTAAGAAAACAGATTTGTTCTGATTCAATAACGATCGTGAATCAAAGTGGCAATGTATGGCTTCTGGAAATGAAGAAATGTCTTTCAATAACATTGATCCTAGCTGCTTCAGGTGAAACTTTTTGAAAAAGAAGAAAGAGTTTGAGGAAACTTTTTGAAAAAGAAGAAAGGGTTTTGAGGAAATCAAAGAGAATGCCTACCTGGGGATGTTATCTTGATAGTCACCAGTCCATCTGAATGTATTTGCATAACCTGTGTAGTCATTGAACCTCTCCACACCTGTTTTAAGACCAGTCATTAATTAAGTGCTTGATTAATTAGCAACAGGCCCGACACTTCACTGAGGCAACGGAGGCAGTTGCCTCCTTGCCCCTGGTCATTATGTGCCTTTTGAAATTTGCCAATACCAAATTGTTTGCAATACTGTGGGAGTAGAGTATGGGACAGAGAAGTTGGAAGATTGGCAATGAAGCCCCATCCCCCGACCCTGCCCTGTCCGCAGTAGATAGTAGAAGATGCCTAGATAATATCATGAAATACTACAGTGTATGGGATAGAACAGATTGGAAAATTGATAAAAAAAAAATCCTTCCTTCGACCACGGATTCTGGGGTAGATTTCACAAAGCGCTAGGACTTGTCTTATCTCGAGTTAGGACGAGTAACTAGTCCTAACTTATAGGACTGGTCATAAGTTAGGACTAGTCCTAAGTTAGGACTTGTTTTGTGAAATCCACCCCAGATCACGCAAAAAGACTGTAGAACAGGCAGACCACAATGAAGCTGTGCAGATGGTACAGGTTACAGTCCCCCTTCCTCAGAGCCACACCCACCTTTGACGACGAGGCACTCGTTGGCATCTAGGACCTCAGTGAAGAGTCTCGAGACGATCAACTCAGGGCAGATCATGAATCGGATCTCCTCCTGCACCAAACCGTTGCCCAAAGCGCCACCACCGATGTACATATTGGCAAAATCCATCTATGGAACGACATGAATTCAAAACGTTAGCCGCATCTGAGTTTGATTATATGGGTCTGTACATTTTTGTACAGGAATTTTTTTAGTTCGTTCATTCCTCAATTTCTATGATATATTCAATCAAAAAGGCATTGAATTTGACTTTTTGATTGACGCAAAACTTTCTGTTTGGAATGTACAGACCCGGTATTGTTGTTGATATCCAATGACATAATGTTTCAAATTACGCTCTGAAAGAGTATTAAATAAAATGACATTTTACACCGAGATTCGAATTTTTTTCCCCACTTTCATTAGGAGTCCATCTATTGAAAATGACTGCATCACAAAACTGAATTTGACCTTGGACCTCCTCTATAATCATCAGCCATTGTCGTCAACAGCCTTATCCTTATCTCTTAGTTACTCCTTTTCTAACGCCTTGCCTCAAACTAACCCATGGCACCCATAGCAATTGCCGTGGTGCCCTGTGCTTTTGCTGTGGTGCCCTGTACAAAGTTCCAATACAAATTAAAAGTTTTCTCTAATAGAAGTGCCCCTTACCAGAGGAAAACTGTTGTGCCTCTTCAAGAGAGAAGTTCAAAGTCGGCAATTCACATGCTTGTAAACCTGGAAACCTACTCAGTTCTTGCTAAACTGGACCAAGTTTCAAATCTTAAGCCATGTCCAAACGACTTCGGCTACGGCTTCTGCTCAAGCAAGAGCCACAACGGAAGCCATGAATTTGGACACGGCCTTTATGCATGAAAGTAACAGTTACAAAATGTCCCCTTGTCTGGTTCCCGCATCCTTCCAATTCAAATGTAAGGGTATCGTTGTTATCTTCCTAGATGAAGAGAACCAACTATGGTGATTTTGTCCAATGAGACACGCAGTGATGCCCAGATAGGAAAATTACAACCCAAGTGATGAAACTCTTGTGTCTTGACATGAATCCCTTCAAGTAGCACAATGTCTTATAAATATTTAAAGGAAATCAAACTACGTTTGGTGGACATTTTTTTTATTTGTTTCAACATCTAGAACGGCTTACCTGTAGCATCCCTTCTCCCTCATCTTCAATCATGCCAGTCACGTTACCGTGGACTTTCGTTAAGGTGTTAGTGCTCTTCTCCCATCTTGGCATTGTATCAAGGGCTCTCCGTGTGAAAGAGACAGTTCCAGGCGGTACTACAGGATGAAAATAAAATGTTGTGCTTTCAATTGACTGACTTTCGACTGCATGAGAGACTTTCAATGTCGAATCTCCTTGCATCACACTAACAGGCTGATCTTATTTTGACTGTCTGTATGTTGTTTTCTTGTATTATAAATAATAAATAATAATAGTAAAAAGAAAAACAACGATGGAAGAACCCAGTTTGTTTTACTTGTTTTGCATCACGTAAACTTGGTTCACACACAACCTCACATGGTCAAAAACACTGTGAATTTGATTCAATCTACATTTGATTTCAACTATGTGTACAGACTATAAATTTCAATTTGCCTTTCACCGATGTGTGATAAGCACTGTATACTCAGTGCTTTCGAGTCCTGTGGAAAACAAATCCGAGTTGCCTGTGGATTTTTTCCCACAGGACTCAAAAGCACTGAGTGTACAGTGCTTATCACACATCGGTGAAAGGCAAGTTGAAATTTGTACTCATTCCCCCGATGCAAATATTAACATCTATCTAATGTGTGTACAGACCTTTCTCATTTTCAGATTGGCTTAGGGGCTTCTTTCATCTCTGTGGACCCCGATTTGAATCCTGTACTGTACCCATAAACAGCTCTCATTAAGAATATCAACAGATCCACCTGAGATATTTACCATTTAAGTCGACCCTTCTGAAGTAGTTGATAATGCACCGGAGTTTCTCCGCTTTCCTTTGATTGACTGCCATGGACTTCCTTGATGACCCTTCAAATAACCTGACCAAGGATTCAAACAAATTTCATTGAGCTGTTCAGTAGAAAATGGTGCTTAAGTTTTTTTTTTGCTAAGCAATAATCAGCAGGGGACCAGTCACAAGCAGTGTATATTACATGGTATTTTGGCCGGTAACCTTGTCTGCTGAGCAAGTCTTTATGTGTGATAAGTATTTTTTGGGGGTCTTTCTCAGAGGCAGCCCCTACCTGTTGAAGTTGATGTCCGGGAACCTGGAGTATTCCGATTTCTTCTGTTGAGCGTTGCGCCTCGGGAAGGTACAGAAGAAGGCATTGGCCAGGAGGGAGGCAATCTGCAGCTGAGTTAAGGTGATGGTGTGGGTCTGTTGCTGCCTCAAAAGTGGAATCGCCTGTTACAATTTTAGAAATTGAAAAAATAGCATTTACATGACACAAGTACCTCTTAAAACTTTTTCGGATACCCACAAACACCCTGTTGGTAAATCAAAACATCCAATATGTGCATGTCTGCTGCATACCTAAGGTTTTGGCTACTTTCAGCTCCAAACCTATCCTACATCTCTTTGTAATTTTACCACAACTAAATAATGTCATCGTTTCAAAGGCATTTTTTACGACAGAAACAAACTGATACTCCTTGAGTCTTTGCAAAACAAAGTTCAAAATTTATTTATACATTATTTCTTGAAACAATAGCTGAATGCACTTCCTTTAGGCTCCTGGCAATCATCGGAGCCGGTTTGTGGGAAGTGGGCGTGGCTCACAGTGGAATTGCATCACTCTTACAAACGGGATTGGTCGAGATACAACAGCTTTGCACAAAACCTCTCTCGTGTGAGATCTTTGCGCTACGTGAGGATGTTTCATCAAGAATTAACCTCGAAGAGTTTAGCAGATTAAACGGTGATTAGAATCAGATCCATGGTGATTGGCTAACTGTAAAACATCAAGGGAGGGCTTTGAAACCAGCAGTGTTACCATGTCACAAGGCATTCTTACAGTTGATTATAAAGATGGCTTGGTCATCACTGTCCTATCCTGGTGGTCAGTCATTGCGTCAGACGCGAGCGCATCTGCTGAACACGCCCAAAGTGATCGCTACGATTGTGTGTAATTTTACACCAAATCACACATGTCATCATTCAAAAGTGCTTCTTTTGACACAAACTTATAATTCTGTGAAGACCCTTAGTCTTTGAAGACAATATGTAAAAGCCAAGTCCAATTATTAAACTTTACTTACATAAATCCTCATACAATAACTAGTTCACTGCAATTCCTATGGGCTGCTCCCAATCGGTTGGAGCTAGTTTGAGTGAAGTGGGCGTGGCTTACAGTGGAATTATGTCACACTAACCAACAGGATACTGACTGTTAACGAACATTGAGTTTGGCTCAATCGCTTGCTATTAATCATCAAAGTATTACATCCGATATAAATATTCTTTGCGATACAAATATTATTTGTTGCTTACCTGCGTACAGATCTTTGGAAGCATTAATGCCAGCTTGACCATCTTGGGTAGTAGGTGATCGAAGAAATGTTGAGTCTCATTCTGGTCCAGCGCCCCTACGAAGAAATGGTGCAATCCTGAGAAGTTCCATTTGGTGCAGTAGCGAGCATTGTACGTCAAGATAGCCTCCTTGGAAACAAAATCACACATACATTTCTTGGTTAATACAAAATATGAAAAGTCAACTAAGGCCAAAACAAATCCGAGTTGAATGGAACATTCCATCTTTCAACAAATAAAAATATTCTCTCCATTGCACGAAAGCAAAACATTCATTATTTGTTTTATATGACATCCACATAGATCTTTGTCATTTAATTAGCGGATAAAACTAAAATATAAAGTCCAATAACAAGACTGCATTCTGGCATCCATGACTTTTTTTTGTGGCTTGATTTGTTCCAAGATTTAAAAGTCAAAACATTAACAAGACAGACTTTTATCGGAACAAAACATTAACAAGATTAACTTTTATCGAAAGTTGTTACTGCTTTGTTTTGCACATGGTGGATGAGCGTGCAGTAGAGCAAAAAGGATAAAACAAAAATGCACGCTGAATAGTAAAAAAAAAAGAGGCTGCAATGACTTAGCTGTGCAATTGTGTGAATAACAAATGCTGTGTGACCTCTAATCCTCCAATCAAATGACAAAGATCTACTTGGGTGTTCCGTATTTATCTTTATCTTCCAGTACGCGCTTATCCTCCAATCAGATTGCTGAACGGGAGCGTGATAATAAACCATATCATACTCCCAGTAGTCTATATTGCACTCTACGTATTTACAGTATTATGCGGCACGCTCCGTATACGGACAGTGCAAAATAACGTTCTAAACTTTGCGCATTGCGCGTGTTGCTCTTCACCAAATATTGCTCTAAACTTATAAACTTTGCGCTTGTGATTTGTATTGTATGTTTTCATGAGGCAGTATGAAGTTGACTGGAAGATTAAATTCGTTATCACACGAGCGCTCATGGAATACAGAAAAATATCGCGAGTCTGCGTCCCATTTCCCTTCTTGGCCTTTTAAACTTTGCACTTGTGATTTGTATTGTATGTTTTCATGAGGCAGTATGAAGTTGACTGGAAGATAAGTTCATTATCACACGAGCGCTCATGGAATACGGGAAAATATAGCGAGTCTGCATCCCATATCCTACTTGGCCTTCGGCCTGGTGGGATATGGGACGTAGAAGCGCTATATTTTCCCGTATTCCACTCGCCCTAGTGTGATAACTTTTAGTATATGACATTTACACTCCTTAATCAATCAATCGTGCACCATGTCCCGAAGGATGTTGGCTCCTCAATGCTCCCTTACGCTGATCGGATATTTAACAATGATTGATGGGAGGGGCCCGATGAAGATTTGTCCAAGCAGACTATTGATGAATATTCATTCATGAGGTGTCGTAATAATTAACAACTTACCTCCAGTTCCAATGAATTCGTGATTGGACACAGCAGTGTTTGCTCAATCAGCTCCCAACGACTCTCAACGGTCTTTTCGCCATTCTGCAAGAAATAAACATACCTCTTTTAACCACTTCACGCCGGTATTTAACAAATATTACCATGCCTCTGCACGGTATTATTCCTCGGAACTTCCAAAAATATTAATTTTGTTGTTGTTGAGAATATTGTTTTCACAATGATACCCTCATTGAATAAAGTGAAGACAAACGTTCTCATAAAGTGCACCAGGGTTTTTCATTCTCTTTTGAGAAATTATCGAATGTCTTACCATGAATAGGCCTTGCCTCCTCATATGCCGAGTACAACGAAAAACAATGGTGGCAGCCTATCAATCTCTTGTATTCCTTGTTTGTACAACAAAAGGACGAAGGTCTGGAATTGGGGATTACACAATAACCCCTGGAATAAAAGAGCGATTTCGAGCATGGAAGTACCCTTCGTAATCTTTGTCCTTTTTTGACCAGGGGAAATGAAGCGTAGCAAGGTAGGTGCATGCCTGTGTACACTACACAATGGACTGTTCCAGGGCATGTTGACACGTCAGCCAGTGAACTGACCGCAACCAAAAGAGGAAGCTTCAAGGTTGTTTCGGGCATTTGTACAAGTCGACCGACGTGAAGTGGTTAAACAGACATGACTAACAAAAAGAACCCAAATCAGCCCAATTACCTACTGCTATGGGATTTTGAACGCGGCTTGCCAAGGGAAAATTTACAGGAATGCTACATGTAGCTGGAAGCAGACTTAGAAGGTAAATAGTTCTCAAAAATGTGTGCGTGCTCAGAACACTGTACAAATTATCTGGTAAGCTTGCTACAAACTGAGTTGAAGTACTGTCTCATGCATTTCGGTTCATAATAAAAACTGACCTTGCCATCTACAGGGTAGAGGTTTTCTGTGGAGCATGGCATCCGGACATTGTTTGTGTCCCATGTATCACGATATTCATCTGGATAAGGACGAGGCGGGGTACCAGTCCGTATATTTGGCTATGGTCGAGAGGAAAAACCAAGAGATCAAATTAAGTCAGCATCTTAACCAAGCGACTTCGGCTACAACAGTGAAGAATAGGCTTTTCAGCAATCCAGCCATAGTCACTGCTGAATCAGTCACTTTAGGCATGACCTAAGAATGGAAAATTAACATCGTGGGTATCTTAGACAAGACTTCACTTCACCCATTTATCAAGGTGGAGCTATTTTGTTATTTACTTCATAAATCTAATTTATGAACCCACACTGAGGCTGGAAGTCAAGATAGTCTGGTCCCTTTTTGAATAAGGAAGCATCAGTTATCACTGTAGTAAACAGGGAACAAAACAAAGATGTCTGCAGAGGTCTACTGAGATTAAACAGGGATTTAATGCACCAAGATTACCCTGAAGAGTACAGTATGTTCATTGTTTGGTTTGAGCTGGGGTAGTGGCGTCCGACAAGCAGGTGCTCGGTTCATCTCGGAGATGTTGACCCCTCTCCAAACTATCCTCTCAGCATCCTTATTCATCTCAACGTCAACGTCTTGAGATGATTGTGGCTCAGAACTGAGAGAAAAAGGATAAGAAAACTTACACAGTTACTGTTTCAAAGATAATCTGGTGCAAAAGCGTAAATAAAATTTTAAAAATCTGTTTACTTACTCGGTGAATAATGGCATTGATGAGTTATATTCTAATGTTGGTGATGTCGTTCCATCTTTGTCCTCATCTTTAATTGAATCATCCTCCTCCTCAGGATCAACTATCTTGAGTTTCTTCTGCAAAGTATTCTTGGTCACTGGTGACAAGTTTACCTTGCGGGGAGAATGTTTTTTGGGACTGTCTTTCACTGAGGTGGCAGATGGATTGGAGTCCTTAACTCCACTTCTAGTTCTATTAGATGGATAAGAAGATGACTCCTCAACGTGATCATCACTGTCTTCAAGATATGCAAATATCGACTTAAAGTTCCTGCTACTGTTTCCTGTTGATTTTCTGTAGCTACTGCTGTTTGCTGTTTCTTTGGGTTTATCTCCCATCGTGCTTGTTGATGGTTTGTGGACGTTCAAGCCATCACTGGCCTTCGGCTTTGGTTGACTTTGAGATGTGCTTGGGGGAGATTGGTTTGTTTTTGTGTCGATGTGTGGGTCGTTCTCTGGCGAGGGAGGCTCATTGTGGGGCGGAGTGGAGTACGGAGACTGCGACTCCCTAATGGAAAGACAGAGAGAGAGAGAGAGAGAGAGAGATGCTGGATGAGAAACACCTCAAGACACTGTCCTCACACATATATATAAAACAAGACAAGACTACTGCCAATCACATACTTTAATCATGCATAGGCCTATATCCCCAGTTTTCCCCTTAAAAATAACATTGGTCTGAAAATACAAAAATTGTACTTTCATATTCTAAGTTGAATGAAAAAAAAAACCTTTAATTAGTCCTGTCATTAACCTTCCTACTGTCTGACCAATCAATATCATCCACTATGGTTTTAAATGACAGATAAACTATACCAGCCCGCAATATGATATCAAGTGATGAATGCATCTAAATCGTACACAGTCAACCCTCTTACTGTCTGACCATTCAATATCATCCACTATGGTTTAGAATGGTGGCTAAACTATGCCAGCCTGCTATATGATATCAAGTGATGAATGCAGCTAAATAGTAGACGGTCAATAGTATGGAATTGAATAGTTCTGAACAGATGGTCAACTCGCTGGCAAACGATGTGGAAAAAAGTAGGGTTTAAAGAACAATTTCCTGCTAGGTTTACCGTCTTCTCTCTGCAGCAGCCGCCATCTTCTCTCGCCTCATCCTCTGCTCCTCCGATGCTACCTCAAAAGGTTTCTCATTCATCTTGCTGGTCTCAATGTCATCCAGGATGGATTCTTCCACTGAGAGTCAGGAATAGAGCGAGAAAAAATAAAATTCATTAGAATCACGACTGATGAGAGGGTCATTGAGCTACAGCTTGGTGGTGCATCTGAGTAGGAACGCTCTAAGCTTAAGATTGTTTAGCTTTTTTGCAATCCTTTTTTGAATTAAACAAGCTTAGTGAGAAGGAGCAGTGAAGTTGTTACCAACAAGTCTCCAGAGCAAGACTTATCTTGAGACCTACAGTTTGCGAAACAAAGAGCAAAGTCTATGATCTTGTGATTTTCTTTCTTTGGGAAGGGTTTAAATCAAGAAGAAATTAGGGTGATGTATTCAGCCAGTATATTGGATCCCTTGCACTGACGACAAACATCCTGCCCATTGTCTGCCGTTTTGGGCGTCGGGGTAAAATGATAGAACGCAGGGTTACCTCAAAGCCAATGGAGGACTAGTGGTTTAAAGCCAACAAACTAAAACCTGGTTCAAATTTGACGCGAATGCGAACATGAAGCAGATTCGACATCACTCCCCTGCATTCACAGCGAATTTTGCAAAATTTCAACGCAGGGCAAGTTGACCGAAATGTTCATCGCGAATTTGTGACATCGCCTTTGCATTTGTGTGAAGTACTGTATGAGCCGTCCGGGCTTAAGTGGTACTCTATTCTGTAATTGCTCCTCAACTTGTATGCAAAGAGCACATTGTATGAATCTGACGTCAGGTGAATTGGGTCGATATGTAGTTATTATATGAAATGTGTTTGATTAATAGGTTAATTAGCACTTAATGAATTTTTCTGCATTCACTTGCTCAATAAAGAAAAATAATTCTTTAACAATAATAATAATAACTAGTAATAACTAGTTTTTTTACAGCGCATTTCACAATAACGTCTCAATGCGCTTTACATTATTAGTGCCCCGGTCATTGGGCAAATAACATTCCTGTAATCTTTCTCAGCTCCCTGGGGAGTATCACATCCCAAAAAGAAATTCACTACCTTCCTGCAGCCTTCTTTGGCGTTTAATGACGTTAACGGAGCTAAAGCAATCTTGAAGACTAGTCTGCCGCAGCCGCTTCTTGCCTGATTCACCTTCAGACTGATGACTCATTCTCCATGAGATAGTGGCTTGAGAAGAGACTAGTGTTCAGGGGCCTGCTAAAACTACACAGACATGGTAAAAATCAGTTTTCTTACCATAAAATGACTTTGAAAATTCAAAAATTGGGACAGCAGTTAGTTGCAATGATCTAATCACAACCCTACGCCCAAACCCCCCACCCCAAACAGTCCCACTAGAGAAGGGCAGCATGGGCAAGCCTCGATCTTAAGAAAAATAGGGGCAGGCCTCTGCCGGCCAAATAAGAAAGGGCATGCTGGCCAACTTGACAGGGCATGAGGCCAATGGCCTCGGTGGCCTTGGTTAAGACCTGCATGGGCAGGACTCTGGAGAAGCTGCCCAGTGCTGGTCATGCTGGTACTGCACTGGTGCAGTGGTACTGTCAACTTGGTGGTAGGAATTGTGATGATCACAGATCTACTAATCATGCTAACTAACTAGCTAGCCTATCACTCAGCCTAGAGTAGACCCAGTAACTGGGGCGCTGTACTCCTTTTTTGAGATTTTGACATTATCGGTCATGCATACATGTACATGCATAGTACTAGTAGTAGTAGTAGTACGACCGATAATGTCAAAATCTCAAAAAAAGGAGTACAGCGCCCCAGTTACTGGGTCTACTAACCCTATAAATAATCAGTCACGTTCAATCATTCTAATCTAGTACATGCATTGCTAAAGAAACCAGGAAAGACTAACTCGTAATACAAACATTTTAATGTAAAAACAATTGAGATCTTTCATAGATGAGCTGTTTTCAGCCCAGCAATAATTTGGACCAATTAATGAATTATTGACTTTTATTTCAAGTGTTATTGTTACAAAAATTAATGAATTTATTAAAACAAAAAAGAATTCATTAAAACAAAAAAAAGAAGATATTTTTTGACCTCACTTGCTTCGTACTAACATTTTTTTTTAACAATAATTGGCTAATATGTCACACTACTCAACCTTTGACAGAAATTATTTTTCCAGTAATTCAATAACAAAGTACTCACGAAACAGTCTAATTTGAAGTGTGACCGGTATGACCGTCTAGAGAAGTTTAATGAACTGTGCTACTGGCGTTGCTAGATTCACAATAAACGGGCCGCACGGGGACCGCCCAAGTACAAAAACAACACAATGTATACTGGGGTCAAAGGTCACTTCTGCTCGGCTGTTTTTTATACAAGAGGGCGGGCTCCAAGCTGCACAGTCGTTGCACAAATCAATGTGTAATAAACCCGAACCTGGGAAAGACTCAGCTCATTTCGTTGTACATTTGCGAGAAAACGGTAAAAATACATTCAGCATTTTTGTACGCAATTTTAGGCACTGAGTTTTGGTCTTACATGAGACGAAAATTAATTTTGGACCTTATTTCATTTATTATTAAAAAACGACACCACTTCAATCATGCAGAAATAGTTCAATAAAACTTTTCTACCATCGTTTATCTTAAGTTATTTATACCTACCTCCATGTTTATACCATATGGTTTTCTTTCTTACCAAAGTTGAGCTGGGCCAGTAAGGATAATTATGTCAATGAATTAGAATCATGCGTGCGGCACGAGTTTGATGTAATTGTTATACGCCTTGAGAAATGTAAAAACTTACATCAATCACAATCTATAGCCTGTCACATAACTTTATACTTTCCGCTTGCAATTTTTTTGCTGCAGTCCAGATCTGCCATCCTCGAATTTTTTTTTTTTTTTTAAGGATTCCCTGTTTGGAATCGATTCAAAGAAAAAAAAAGTTCCCATTGAAAATCATTACGACAGTGACAATTTCGGACTGCAGAGAATTAGTAAAGCTGTCCTCAAAATGCCACGCATCTAAATCGATTGTGCAATAACAAAAATATTACTACAAACATTAATTGTGGAGGGCGCACTTCAACTTGCATGCTGGAGGATTAGGCAATGCAACCCCACATGCACAAAATTTACATACAATAACAGGTACAGCTGATCGTTTTTGTATGCAAAGATTGCTCAATTTCCTTGTGGTGTTCGGTAGCTAGTTGTGGACGGTATGACCATTGAGGACGTAACCTGCAGCGGTCAACAAACCAAGGTTGTTGTTGGAACTTGCAAGGATTGTTCTTCGACTTGGCAATAGCATAGAGAAAGAACAGTCAGTGACAGTGCGTAGAAAATTAAGGAGGTTAGGCTACTTCAATTTTATTTCAGGTAAGGATTGTAATGTTGTGAGGGAGGGAGTTTAGATAGTCTTACCTTATCTTAGAGGTTAGACCTGTAGACAGCACAGTTTCGTTTCTAAAAACTTTACAAACTTTTTGCATTTTGATCTAGTTTTACTTTTAGTGGAAATTCCTTTAAGTTTTGGTAAGCCTTTATCAAGTATAAACTACCTTCATGGTAAAAACCATGGAGTTGTAACTGTGGATGAATAAGGTTAACTTTTGTAAGATGTGGTTCTACAACAAGTTACTAAAAAGGGAAGTCGGAGAGTTTATTTTTTCCCTGTCGAATGGTTCTAATTAATGATTACACATTGTGGATTGGGGAAAGAAAAGACGGCTAAAATGCCGTATCCGGCTGCCACTTTATCTCCCATAATTTAGGTCAAATTACATCTTTACCTGTCCTGAAAAGTTGACAGATGTACAGAGAGGAACAAGCACTTTGAACGATTACAAAGTGTCAAAATTATGAAAAATAAGCAATTTTCACATGTACGTTGGGGCTTGACAATGCTAAACGCCATTTAGTTCTTTTTGGCATGAATGCGCGAAAGTTTCGGCCGCTCGCTGAAATTTAAAAGTTCAATAATTAGCGTTTTAGCTACCAATTCCTGGAAAGGAAAATTAAAAAAAGGAAAATTAAAGCCCATCATCAATTAAAAAATTAAAAAATCACTTAGAAAGTGGCAGTCGGATATAAAAACTTTTCCGAAAAGACCCTTCACGTCCAGGCTTACTTCTAAAATGGTTTTGTAAATTATCTTTTGTGCGTACATGTGTTTCAGGAACGCTGATAGTGACATGTATTTTTTAATCATAAAACATACATGATTCATTCAGTTTTATCACACACTGAATTTGTACTTTGCACTGACCCTGACATAAAGTTGTCATTGACTTTTTGTAGTATTTAGTCAGTGTGTGGTATTGTAATTGATAAACTTTTCCCGTGCTCACGGCAAGTTGACCACGAAGGCCTACAGTCTCAAGACAACAGCAAAGTCTGGGTGAGTCAGATTTCTTGGAAGGGTAAAATCAGGGTGAAATGTATTATCAGACCACTACCTTTTCACTTTTGACCACTTTAAAACGTGACAAGTTTTAGGCCCATTGGTCATGGATAAGGACCCTCCATATTCATGAAAAAAATGTCAAGGTTTTGATCGTTTGCATAGAATTTACCAAGCTTTAGCTGAAGTGCAGTACAGTTTCATGGTCCGCTTTCTTTCAATGATGTTTTCTGTTTCAGACTTCAAAATTTGCAAGGCGTATTTACAGCTACAAGGATACCTTTTTTCACAATGAAGGCTCTCATATTTCTTGGAGCACTCTGTGCCTCCTGTATAGGTGAGTAGAATGAGGGTTGCTTGAGCTACAGAGTTTTGTTAAAGATTCTGATATTTTAGGCCTATAAATTTGTAATCAAATTTGCAGAATATCCCACAACTCACGCAAGAACCGCTCAGAATGGTAATGCGTTGAAGTAAAGTGATCAAGTGTAACGCTTGACAGCTTTAACTGTGGCTTCCAGATTTGTTGGGGTATTCATCCTTTTATATTTTGATATGTTTATGTTTCTCAACTCTCTCTTCATGTTGTGTTTAATAGTTTGTAATGATTATAAGAATGAGTAGAGAAGAAAGTACTTGAGTATGAGTCTGAGTTTGAGTACTTCTCTGTTGGCCACAAAGCCATTTTCTTTGAGATGGGCAAGGGAAGCAGAGGCGGAGAGGCAGCTAAAGCCCTCTTGAAGGATAAGGGCCTAACTCCATGGGGCTGATTACCCAAGAATTCTGCACTTGCCACGCCCATTTTCTAACATCAAATTAACCCCGAAGTCACAGAGGTGCCCTTAACTGAGGAAAATTTGCCTTGCCCTTACAACGACAGAGCATCAGGCCTGAATTCCTTTCAGCTTTTAAAAATTTTTTTTTTTAAATTTCTAGCCCGTAACATTTTAATAGCACAAACTTGAGCTGGATGAAATCTTAGTTTTTTTTCAATCAGTGCAGTTGATAAGAACACGTGGCATTTCACTGTTGGAGGATTGGATTTGATGTGTAGATACCAGGCTGTTTTGTGGTTAAATACAAGGACTCTTATCTTTGTTTGTTTAAGATTAAATTTCATTTTTTTGTGCAGTGCAGCCTGTTGGCTATCAATGGTTTAAGTATGCATGGTGTTTATCTGTAGGATTCTTTCCCAATGCTTACATGTAGGTCTCCTGTTCAAAATGTCCCAGTGTATTGGACATGTATCAAACAACACAATTAAGTTTTGTTTGCAGAGGATCAAAGTACATGCACAGAAAACAATTTGGTCAAATATTTTTTGGTGGGGTCAAATTCCTGAAGGAAACTGATGCAATGTAGATTTCTGGTGAAATATTTGGCCGCATAATGTGGGCAAATTTAAATCATTAAGTTTCTCCATTATAAAATATCCAAAATGCAGCTAAAATTGTTCATGGTACCAACTGCTAATTATACATGTAGAATCAGGACTAACCTTGTGATGAACTGCAAGTTTCTTGGTCTATTTAACAGTTGCTATTAAATGCGTCATGTTTTGGGTTCAAATCCCACCTGAGTTCCTTGTGTTTTTTTCTCTCGCAAAATTAATTCATACTATTTGGCCTCAGAATAGATGGATTGCACATGATGGATTGCACATCAGATATATTTGATGACAACGACTGCTTATTTTTGAGTGCACAATTGTGTGTTACGCGTAAATACTGCACGCGGCATGCCTGTGTTTCATAAACTCCTTCCAAGATTGGTCGGTAAGCAACTCAAGCTGTGTTGAAACTTATAGAGCTTGGCCCGGTGACAAGCCAGGGAGGTTTGTGGTGTATCCTAAAGTTGCAAGAAGTAGGCCTAATAGAAGAGAACAATTTGATTGCCTTGTATTAGAAATTTAACCACTTCCTGACGGAATCAAAAATTGTTTACTTTACCTCTGCGCGATATTTTTTCAAAACTTCTGGAATATTGTTTTTATAGAGTATTGTTTTCACAATGAAACTCTGACTAAACAAAGTAAAAACATGAAAGACAATTTTCTCATAAAATGCACCAGGATTTTTTCTCTTTTGAGAAAATATGGAATGTCTTCACCATGAATCGGCCAAACTTTGGCCGTAAACCAAGGCTGATAATCAGCCACGGTAAGCTGGAATCTCTGACTCACCTCCCTAAATGTATGCTAAACACAATGATAAACAATAGTGGCAGTCTATTGATCTCTCCTAATTCTTGTTTGTACAACATAAGGACAAAGGTCTGGAATCATGGATTACACAATCACTATCACCCCCAGAAAAAGGGAGATTTCGAGCATGAATTCCAGTACCCTTTGTTCCTGTTTATACAGGGGAATTGAAGTAAAGCACGATGAGTTCATGTCTGTACACGCATCACAATGGAATGTCCGGACATGACGGACCCAACCAAGAGAAGACATTCTGAAACTGTTCCGAAATGTATACAAACCACCACCGTTATTCAGTTTCAACAAATCTTGCATAGTACTTTGTCATCTGTCCTCAAGTGGTTCAGCATATATGGACACCCAATTACCAAATTCCGGCTACAGCATTTGACCTGTAACCCTGTACCTTGTTGTCGCTTTTAGGTCTTTGTTTGAGCTACGATTTGGGCAAGACATACAGTTATAACTATGCGACTGAAGTGCATATTAATGAGGCAGATCCAGCTGGGAGTGATGTAGGATTCAAGCTCTCATCGGTCGTTGACCTTTCAATCATCTGGCAGAGTGGAACGGAGCAAGTGGCCAAGATAAGCGTAAGTTCCTTTAAGTTTTGTGAATTGATAAACAGTGATGCAACCATTTTTGATTGGTGTCCCGTGTACGATCCCATTGCCAAGTGTTTAATACAGAGAAGGGAGGACCAGACTAAATTTGCTAAGTCATTGCCATTTCAAAACACATAGGCCGTGTTCAAAGTAGTGGATGTGCCTGTAGCTTGATTAACCTGTTAACAAGTGTTAAAGCATAGGAAGCCCTTAGCAACACCCGTGGCAACAGCTGCAGCCGCTGGACGTGAGCTTACATATTGGATGAAAACAACCATGTATGAGTTGATCCTCAAGTTGTCCAGCCATGAACAGTGGATATTGCTCAAACTTTCAAAATACATCAACCCAAGAGAGAGATATAATGGATCAATTTACAAGGCGTGACATAAGTACAATTTCTTTTGTGATTGTGAAGATGCTTCTATTGACATCTTCATCCTGAATATTCTTCTTTTGTAGCTTCGTGATGTGAGTCTTTCCAACATCGCTGAAAGGGCAGATGATCAGAACACATTCAGCGCTCCTCCAACAACCCTCGTGGTCGTCTCATCCCAACCTGCTTATTTCGTCTGGAGTGAGGGTAAGGTCACCCAGCTTTACATCAGTGACAGCGAACCAGAAGGCTCGGCAGACATCAAGAAAGGCGTGATCAGTCAGTTTCAGATGCAGAAGATTGAGGGGACAGTCACAGAGGTAGTGTCTTTCTTGTTCTTTTTTTCCGAAACCCCTTCTCAAAGTTTTCAAGGTTACAGTATCGATTGTGTTTCTCGAAGGAGATTTTCCTCACACAAATTATAAAATTGATACACCTCCTGATGCTGATCAACCCAGGTGGAAGTGTAACTCCCTCAAATGCATTCAGACCCTTCATGAAAGGATTGCCCACCACATAACACAAGTCGAAGTTGACCGAAACTCAATGTGCCTGAACAAAGACCAGACAGTTGTGTGGTACTGGACTGCAGACTGACTGAGGAGATCCCAGAGATCTTACCCTCAGAAAGCTACATGAAGTCACTAATAGAGCTGTCAAATGGCTCAATGAACTTAATTTAAAAATATTATGTACATGTACTAATGTATTTCAAAAATGAAGAAGGGGTGTACCCATGTACATGTTAAACATGACAGGCCTGTATGCTTTGTTCTTAAAAGGGCAAGGGCACCAAGGCATTTTCTCCATGGTAAAGGGCGCACCTCCATGAGGAAATGATAAATTTCTATTGGAACATTTCAAGGGCACCAAGGCAATGACCAGGGGCACTGAAGGCAATTGCCTCTGTTAAGTCTCAGGCCTGACATGGGTAACAGATGGAAGAAAAAGTCAGATGCTTTCATGTATGAAAGGGTTAGCTCAGCGACATCTTGCCGTTACTTTCACCCCTGGCCCAATGGAACCCGGTTCGAATCCCACCCGGACCTTAGCCTTGTTTATGGATTGGATTTTCAGTCCCTACCTGATTCTATGGTGTTTTCCAGTTGGGGTTTTCCTCTCAGTTCTGAAACTGACAAATCTTCAGTATCTTCTCTTCACAGGTATCTTCAGGCCTATGGGTTAGACTGCATGGCCATTTTGAAGGTACCTTGGCATTGTTACTAGAAATAATAAATAAATTACTGATCACTTCCAGCTCATTAAAGAAACTCTCCTACTTGTTTTTTGTTTAGACTGATGCCTCTGGAGAATGCACCGTCACATATGCCTTAGTCGACAACAAAATCCTAAAACTGAAAGACCTGGACTCCTGTAAAACCGTCCAAACAGGCGGTTTCTCCCACCAGAAAAAGGGCTTCGGTATCGACACCCAGTCAGAAGCCTCGATGTCATGCAGTCTGTCAGCTGACAAGAAAGTTATCAAATCAGGCGTGAGCTTTGAACGCTGGAGGACATTTGTGAATATCAGACGTGAGCTTTCGTCGTCTGTCACATCGAGGTGAGTTTTTTTTTAACATCCAGTTAAATTTGAAAAGTCAGTGTCAAAGACTGTTCCTGAGTGATGATACAAAAATCATAAATTAAAGAGTCTATCCAATTTGTTTGGCCAGTTTGACTCAAAAAATTTAAATTTAAACTTTAGATAGCTATTTTTAAAGATTCAAGAATGTTATAAGCTTTCATTTAAGATTATGTACGAAAAAATCTGCCAATAAGTGGTAGTTAAATTAAAAGCTAAACATGAATTATTGTCAGGATCCCGACATTATCTCACGTCCACCAGCCATGTACAAACAATTTTGCATGTTACATTTGATGCATTGTTTTTATGCAAACATTTGTGTTTGGTTTTTGTTTTGAAACAGCATCACAATTCGTTCAGAGAAAAGGTTATTTTTAAAAAGTTTCTTTCAGCGAAAATCGGGCCATTCAAGTTCAAACACCTTACCCTTGGTAACATTTTTCAACTGGTTGACCATTTATTTGCAGCACAGATTATGTACAGAACCAACTGTGTGTGTACTATGTAGATGCATTCACCACATGATGTCATACTGCAGTTTATATCAAACAGTTTATCTATCATTCAAAACCATTAAATGGTCAAACAGTTACAGTAGATGGTTAAATTAGACCCCTAAACATGCAAATAATGTACTCTTACAAAGGTAAGAAGAAGAGAAAAAGAACTCTAGGAGATATTCCAAGAATTAAAATGTCATCGTCATTAACTTCTTTGGTTACTAATCTTTCAGCCAAAGCCTTGCCCTGGTCAGCAGTGATGGCGTTGCTGCAACTCTCTCAGGGTCAACAGCAGAGGGCGCTATCATGGGGTCTGGGACTTTTCAGCGAGCCGAGTGGAACAGCAATGAAATGAACCAGCAGTGTGGGGAGGGATGTAGGCCGGTAAGATTTAAAAAGAAGATATTCTTCAATTCGTTGGATGCCTGGAAGAAGGGCGTAAGGCTCTGCGTCCTTCTTCCAGGCACACAAAGTACTAGTTTCCAGTAACAAGAGGTTGTAAGCAGTAAAATGGCTCCTGACAAAAACAAAACTGGCATAAATGTTACATTTTGATGTCTGAGTGACTATGCGTAATTTCACCTTCCTATGACGACTTATGAAGGGCAGAAAACTGATCAAACTTTCACATTCAGGTTTTATGAGACACAATTTTGCACATTGAATTTCTGGCGCCCTTTTTTCCTGGAAAACCTTTGTTACGTACTTCTTCCGGGCACACGACCAATTCCTGAATTTTTTATTAAATCAACCTCTAGTGACAACAGGTCAAATCTTGTCAACCCACAGTGGCCATCGCCTAATTCTTAAAATTCGAACAACTAATTTAGCTTTCAGAGGTAGTATCAGAAGCCAAGGAGGGTCTTACTGAGAGGGCTATCGGTAAAACAAAGTCTGTCATGGCGTACCTGGACGTTCTTCAAGCATTCCGCTCTGCGGGAAAAGACGCCATTCTGCAGGCTCTTGTCAATGTAGACAATGCGGCCATCATGTAAGTTCAACCAGTTTTCATGTTTTGTCACATCAACCAGACAATAGAACTAGGCAAATCTTGTGCTCAATTAGACGTTAGGGCCCCAGTGAAGTGTGATCTTGTTTTGAATGAAGGCTTCAACCTAAGGTTGAAAGACGCCTTGAGACTTGCTTGGTTCAAAACCACAAATAATAGGATGTAAGGTTTTGCTTTTGGGACCTGGACCTAATTTCAGTAGCCTTTTACCCGTAATGCAAAAGGTTGAGGTTACTTCAGCAGAAAAACGTTCGTAACCACGATTGTATCGAATGATCAAGAAAGCTTCGACATTGACAGGGTATGTGTTTGTTCACAATGGATTTCTATCTGCTGACAAACCCATTGGGCAGGTTAGCATACGTTTTTGCTTTGTTTTGTTGAAGCACTGGTTATGAAATTGAAACTCTGCTTAGAGCCGCTCATTAAGCGGAAAATATCTACTTACAGGCTTTATGAAATAACACCTCGCCCCCTTTAGTCACCCTTATAATTTCACCCACAGAATCAGAAAGTGCTTAGCTTACAAATCTACATTTTTTTGGAACCGTATTTGTTTGGACAGTCCACAGTTATTTGACATCCTTGCAGCCACGCAGACCCTTCCTGCTTGGGAGGTCATCCAGGAGGTGGTTGACTTCTCCAGTGGGGAAGGCTCGGAGATGTTAGAGAGATTCCTGCTGACGATGGCTTACAACAACCACCCCATCAAGGAGCAGATCTCGTGGTTAATGGTGAGAGCAACTTTGTCTTGTGCCCTGTATGCGATAACAAGTATGAATACATAAATGAGGGACCAGACTAATTTCAAGCATTCTCCCTCATCAGTGGTCTGCTAGCCAAATTCTAGTTAAAACACCTGAGGACCAACCAGGTGGTCTGGCTGGCTTGTTCAGTGTTGAAAAGCATCCATATTTGAAACAAAATACGGACTAATGAAGAAAGCTGACGGACTACCCAAGCTAACTGGTTCCGCTGGCTGGTCAATGAAAAAGTTTAAGGGCAAACTCTGTTTTCCCTTGCTGCCACAGTTTGGTTTCATTGCTTTAAAAAAGGAGATAAACAAAATGGTGTCCAGGGTTCCAGCTTCCTGACAGTTCCCTAACCCATCTTTTGTTTTAATAAACAAATAATAATCAACAGGTTTGGTATAGCGCCAGCTTCCATCTAGATCCGGGAGCTTAAGCAGACAAAAGGTTTAAGAAAAATGCATTGTGAGTTCAAACAGACAGGTGTTTAAGTTCTTCTTGAATGATGTTATAGTGTCCAGTGACCTGATGTTGATGGGGAGTTTATTCCAGAGGGTGGGTCCAAAACTATCAGACGATTTATTAATGAAAGTGATGCTCTCGTTACCGTAATATGTTTGTTTCATTTCTCAAAAGGGGATGCTGAAAGAAGACAAAGTAGGAAGTCAAGACGTCCGTGCGATGATGGCTCTAACTGTCGCTAAACTTGTCAACTCTTACTGCTATCTGGGATCTGAACAGTGTAATGATCAGGTATGAAGAAAACCGTTTCTAAAATCTCCATCCTTCTCGTTGGTTATCCCCCAAGCAATGAGTCAATTTGCTGGACGAACATCAACTCATAAACTCTATCCTTCTTTAGGTTGTGACGGACGCGATGGACTGGCTTCTTGCGGGCGTCACCGCTGAAGATCGCTTCCACAAGATTCTGTGTCTTAACGCCTTGAAGAATGCCGTTCAGCCCGGCAGCATTGATACCCTTCTTTCCGTCTCGGAGTCCGACCCTGATATGGACGTTGTTGAGGTCGCTTTGGATGCTCTGCTCAAATTTGAGCCCAAGTATTTCACACCAAAGGTAAAATCATTGAAAGAAAAAAAGTATTATGCACATAATACAAGTAGACTGTTTTACAAATGATCGGAAACTACCGTAATAACTAAAATGCCTTGGTTGTTTACAAAGTGTGTGAAAAGGCCATGCTTATCACTTCCTAAAACTTCTCACCTAAAGCCTAACTTTCTTTTCCCTATTTCAGGTGAACAAAGCGCTGAACAACATCTTCCATGAGGGCAGCAGACAATATTCAACTGTCACACGGACTCTAGCAGCCACCCTGCTGCTAAGCAACACACCATCCGAGTCGGATGTCATCAACATCGTCCAGTCACTAGGGGACAGCAAACAGGGGGAGATGGCGCTCTTCGTGTTACAGAAGGTCATCGCACTTATCAAGGGCTCATCAGAAGCAAGGTGAAATAAATGAATGATTTCTTTTAATAATGAAGATGTATCTTGGTTCGATTCCCACCTGAGGTGTTTGTGATTTTTTTTAAATAAATTTCGGCATAGGGCAAAACTCAATTACGTTTTTCTTTATTCCCAATGCTACAACAGTTTCACATCATTTATTTGCTGAAATAATAAGAGATTTCAGCCCTACCAAAGCTTTTTACATTTTCAACCCCTGTTGAGCCTTTTTTACGTTTGACCCTAGCAGAGTCTTTCCAAAGACTCTACTAGGGTTAGAGCGTGAAGCCACCACTTTTCGCAAATCAAGTCATTTTGGTTGTTTACTTTGTATTTATTTGACGACTTTGTTGTTCTTCTACCTCGAAATCCACAGTGAAACAATCCGGACAGCTTTATCCGATCCAAGCATTTGGAACTACCACACAATAGCCCTGCCAGGGCAGTCAGTAGCCTTTGACAGCTTATTTCTTGGTAAGTTCATCATTTTCCTTCATCTGAAACCAAACTGTTCCCAAGAGTGATTAGTAAATGATTGCAGTAGCACCACGTGATAATATACAAATATTGACTGCTTCGAGTGCTATGGTTTAAACAACGACTCCTGAGGTGATTCCTGGCACGTTCTATTTTCCCGAAGCAAAGCCGAGGAAAAATAAAATGCCCCTGGGATCACCGAGAGAGTCGTAGTTTTAAACATACATGTACATGTAGCACGAGTAAAAGCAGACAATATTTGTTGACGCCCCACACATATATTGTGCCTAGACGTCTAGGCACCAAGAAAATGCTGTTGCTATTGGTATAGTACATTGGTTATGTGAAAGAGTTGGTAAAGGAGATATGAAAGTGTGCAAAACTTGATGTGTCTTTTGTATCATAATGTTTCATCTCAAAAATACTTTTAAATTAATCATTCATAAATAAATATTGTATGTATAAATTTTATGTTTTACATTTTATGTGCTTCATATTCCATGTTCTTTATATTCCATTTTTGTCACAATTTGATTTGTAATTCTTCTGTATGCATAAATGAATGGACAAATTGTCTGTTTGTTTTTCCATATGAATTCTGCAATATTGCCAATTTTAAATCCTCTTTATTAATTCTATTTCTTCTCATTGTTTCTTCTCACTGTGCTGTTTATATGAAATGTATTTTGCAGTTTCCTCTATTGCAATCCAGTTGTGTATATTTTTCTCTCTGGTAATGTGCATTATGAAATGTATTTTGCAGTTTCCTCTATTGCAATCCAGTTGTGTATATTTTTCTCTCTGGTATTGTGCATTATGAAAATGTATTTTGCAGTTCCCCCTAGTGCAATCCAGTTATGTGTATTTCTCTCTCTCTCTCTGGTAATGTGCATTTACACAAGTATATAAATCTAGAACAACTTCTTTATCTACCCCCTGTTTTTCTCCTTTTGGGTTATTTCTAACTGAATTGGAAATGTGGCGCCCACGCCAAAATCAGGCAGTTCTTCTTCGAAATAGTGAAATAGCACTTATTATGAAGACAACCTAAACATTAGCCATGATATCTATGTGTTAAGAATTCTTAAACTTCCTGTATGTTGAGAAATACTTACCTTGTAGGCCATAATTACGTGTGATTTGAAAGCTTTTATTCTCATCTACATATATATATATATATTGATTGACTGTGATGTATTTGTGATTGGTAGAAATTTGTGATTGGTTGAAATAGATCTTTATCAATGTGCAACCAACTTTGTCTTTTTCTCCCATCAAACCAATGTAACCTTTTCGAGGCTGGAAGCCAAAATGGTCTGGTCCCCGTTTTGATACAACGAGAATCAGTGTTTGGGATTGCTATTGCAGACAGGAAACATGACAAAGACTGATAACATAAATAAAAGTCTCTTTTTTTTTTTAGAGTAAACTTGAGGCCTAGTTTCTAACATAAGAAGTTGATAATTGTATCATGCAAATTCAGCCAAATTAAATTAATTTCAACAATTCGTATTTTCTCTTGGCGTTCATAGACACCGAAGATGTATCGATAAATTTTGGACTTGACCTTCAGATGACCCCGAGTGGTCTCCTGAGAAAAAGTGATTTCCACGTTGGGCTGGACTTGAAAAATGAATCGCTTCTCTTGTTGAATGTAAGTGTAAACAAAAATCTTGTCATTAATAATAATGATAACTAGCTTTTATGTAGCACTTTATCTACGGGCGACTCAAAAAGCGCTTAATATTACGTTTTTAAGACAAGTTTTTGAAGTTTTTTGATTGTAAGACCCGCTTAATTAGCACCTTATAAGGGTTTACAAGGTGCTGCGGCAATAATAATGTCCAACATAATATTTCTAAGGTCGTTATATAATGGACAATCTAGCAGAAAATGGATTTCTGTTTCGACATCAAGGTGGCAATGCTGGCAAATTCTCTTGCTAGAGACTGATATATCATCCTATTTCAATGAGAAACTGATAAATCCTCCTACTTCAATGAGTAGCTTGTGGGAAGAGCATCTGAAACGGGCCAAAGAATGCCAAGAGAGCTTTTCAGACCTGTCTTTTGCAATGTCACGGCCCGAGTTTTTGCCAACCAAGATGGAGAAACTACGGGGAGCCGTCAATGCAAAGCAAAAACAGATAATCACAGTTTGCAAAAATATTACACAAATATTCAAAAATTGTTCAGAATTTGTTGGAAACAAACCAACCAACAATGGGATGTATTTTCTGTAAACAGATAGAGTTGAATTTGGTCACAACGTCTGTCAACAAGACTTGAATGTTTTGCTACATTTGGCCGTCCATGCCAACCAGTGCGGTTTGTTTATCAAAACTAGAAAGGCCTGTAGAGAGAACCACAAATATGTACTTAGATGGTATTTTGAATCGACGTATTTCTCTAGAAAATTGGTACTTGTATGCACTTTACAATCAGTGAGCTATAAAATGGAAACCAATCAATATTTGATATAATTACTAATCCTGTATGTTGTCATTAACTACCCTGAACAGGTTGGCATCTTTTCTCGCGGCCTGGAATATTTCTTTGGCGAGGATTCGGGGGATACCGGTGAAGCAACCGCTGGCCTCAACATCGAGTGCATGGACATGAAGCTTCGAATGCTGGTATTCTTCACCGGTTCCAGTGAGCTGATGAGTATGGCATGGAATATGGGGTCATCGGATGGCCCAATGCCTCATATGAGGGTAATTGGACTGGTGCAAGATCACACTCAGGTTAGTATTGTACACCGAGGAGTCTTGGTACCTGACTTTTTCCAGTAGTCATGCTGCAATCTTCAGAATTCCATCTTGGTGTTGTTTTTAAATCTCAAAGTCTTTGTAATTTTACTGTACAGCTATCCCAACTGATTGAACCAAACACTAGCTGGTGCTGCCTAAAACCTACTTAATTACAATTACTTCTGGAAAGACACTTCAATTGCTTCTCTTCATCCAGGAGTACAAATGGCGTGCAAATATATGGTTGTGTTTGATTAACACCTTAGGCAGGTAGCTTTTAAACTTTCTATGCCCTTAGGGAAATGGAGGAAGATTTAGGTTTGGTTTAAGAATTCCTGAAAACCAATTACAGCCAAGAGGGTTGTGAGATATTATTTTATTTTTGACCTTTATGTCTTTCCTTCTCATTGTTGATCTCATGAGCAGAAAGTCAGCTTACAGTCTGGGTTTGACGTAGACGTCGGCATCCAAGGAAGTTTATCCTTAGATCTTGGAGGAACCCTTGAATTTAGCCTATGGGACAGGTCGTCAACAACTATCGTATCAACTGGGTAGGCAGCAGTTTTTTTTTTCATCCCCTCAACATACCCTCAGATGATGATGAAAGATCAAATTGAAACAGGCTTTGGTTGAACCCGTGCTTAAACACAAAAAGTAGCTAAACACTAAACATTTTTGCTTACCAGAATAAGGTTACAAGCCAAAATGCCATTCCACATGTACCAACTGAGACTGGTTTCTTGCTAATTTTTACTAAGCAGAAAGCTGTTAAGCAAAATTTTCTGCTTAAGCAGCTCTATGAAATTGGGCCCTCCACTTCCTAAATTGCACCTGTTTTAACATCATGCTGTCTGGTGTTATATCAAAGAGTAAGGCTTTCTTGGATTTTTATATATGGTCATAACAAGCCAGTGTTTCTTTAATCTTTTAGTGGATCAATGGGTATTAAAGGCTCTACCCAAATCAACACGCCGTTCATCAGAACTGGAATTAATTTCTCCGGCAAGGGAGCGACGAGGTTCAATTTTGTCACGTCGGTTCAATTCTCATCCCTGCCACCTTTGTCATGCCTTCAGCTTATGACTGAACCTCTTATTTATATGTAAGTACAACTTGTTCCTCTCAAATGTCTCTTTGTAAAAATGTCTGAGTCTCCTTATAGTTATTGATAGATTTGCACTCAAACTTTTGAGATTAATTTCTTCTTGACCTCGGTTGTCTCTTCGCCAGAAATGAAGTAAAAAAATATGAGCAGCTTGAAAGAACCGAGAGGAAATATGAGTCTGAGGAGAGACGACGTTTCAGGATCTTGGACCAATCCTTTAAGCTCTTTGACAGGAACACCCAGCCATGCCATGAGATGTTTGGCCAGGAAGAGGAAGAAGAAGAAGGGGGCTGGTGGTAGATTTACCAGCCAGAACTCTCTGGAAGGTTTTCCTTTAACCCTTTCTGTACCTTTTTACAAATTAGTCGACGGAGTTTTGAAAAGTTGACGACTTCCTAGTTTCTGAGGTGTGAAGGAGCTATATACAGCAAATCAACTTCACAGTAAGATGCAATCACAGCTGTAATACAATAGCAAGTCGGCCAAGTGTCTTCAAAATATTTGAGTGATACTCTTTTTGTTTTAAAAGAATGCGTTTATACCTTTCTGTCAATAGTTTTATTGAGCAATACTTTGAAATCTGCTTCCTGAAGAACGAATGCTCTTACAAAAAAAATGACCCCTCTGACTTGCTTTGACAGTTGAAACTAATGAATAAGCCACCAAATCATGCCTTGATTTATAAATAAACAAATGTAAGTATTTTTGTAAGTGAAATTGCATCATTTCCTGAAAGAATGGAATGTTTGTTTTTGGCATTATCCACTCGTCCTTTTCCTTTTTGTAAATTTTGCTGTTTCACAAATTCTGTGCTTTTCAAATTTTTTTGATATTATATGGCTGTTTTGATCAGCCTAATTTTGTTTGTAACAAATGACAGATGTTTTTTCCACCATGTCATTAATTTATACTTCTATGCCATAAATTGATATGGATACCTCGATTACCTACAAAGTATTAAAATATATTTTATTCTTAGTTTTTTTTTCAATAAATTCCAATTTAGAATAGCAGAGGTATGACAATATTAAACCCTAATTTACAAACAAAGAAATATTTGTTTTAGGACAATATCTTTAAGCTATGCAACCAATGCAAGTTTCTTAGTATTTAAGCTTCAAAGAGTCTCTTGGACTAAGTAATTTTAACTATGGTTTAGTTTTAGTCACAGGACTTTTATGCCGAAGATATTCCTGGATTGAAACTTTCTCACTAAAGAAAATAAATGATCAATACTTAAAGAAATGATGGTAAATTATTGTGCGGATGTTGATTCAAAAAGATGTACTATTAATTAATTGAATCACCCCCCCCCCCCCCCCCCTCTGTGGGGCGGGGTGTAAATTCAAGACGAATAAACACAAATAAAATTGCGCATTTTATGCTAGCTATGAATTGGAATAACCTTTTCTCTATTCTGATGTAAATTTAGCTGTACCGTTATTTTCTGGGGACAGTTTACACAGAGTGGAATGCCTGTGGTACTTGGTTACGATGCGGTTAATGAACTGGTTTGGTTTTTTTCCAGATAAATTTACATGTGCTTGACGAATGGGGGCGTTTCTCCGACGTCAGAAAGGGATGGAATTGTTTAACTTTTTGTGGGTTCGTCATCTTATACGAAGATACTCGATGACTACGACAACATACAAATCTGGTTGGGTTTTTAGAGGTACCGTACGTCTCAAGACTTCACGAGAATTTGTTCGACTTAACCCTCCGGAAGTGCTGCCAATTTTTTGGACATGTTTTTAAAACAAAATGATTTATTTACAAGGGGAAGGTTTGTAATGGACCTATCTCAGTTTTTTTTGTCATGTTGCTAAAATTATTGAGACAGCAGTTTAGGTTCAGCTATTATAATATCTCAATGCTCATGACACGGTTACTATTAACCAATATTTGCTTTCTTGAAAAAACATTCTACTCGGTCCTGTTTACATCATGTTGTTGATGATTTTTTTTATGAAGCTTTTAATGAATGTGAATTTATTAGCTCCTGTTTTCTGGACATATCTAAATGTTTTGATACGATTGATCATGACTTGTTACTTTTAAGCTAGAAGTAAACAGTATGGCGTCTCCTGACGATGACTAGAGCAGACTAGGCGAAACGTTGAGGCAAATTAATGACTCCCTCCGCGGCAGTGAAGTTAATCACGAGAAGTCCCCTCGATCCACTAAGCGAAAGTAAATAGTAGCCCCGGCTGGATTGCGTACCTCCCCAGGTAGTAGGCCTCCTTACTTAATAAGCAGGACAGTTCTTTTCAGAACTAAGTTGTCCCTTCGAATTCTGAAATCTGCTCCGCGGTAGTAGAATAATAAGAGGACATGTTCTCACAAGAACAATCTACTGTTTATAGCAAAGTAGATATAATCACATGGTGTTACCGCAAACCAAATGTAAACAGTATGGTGGTTTCTGCTAATGAACTGAAGTGGTTCAGGATTTACTTTCCCAATAGAAAACAAGTGGTTAAATGCAACGGAGAAGTTTAAAGTGCTTAATGCTATTTCTGTTGGTGTACCACGGGGAAATGTACTCTGGACTAAACCGAATTGCGCTACATTAATGACATTACTCAAAGTTTTAATTCTAAGTGCACATGTAAGATATATTTGCTGATGATGTTGCCATCTACGCATCTGGATGGACGAATAACATTTTGATCCACCTCATATTTAAATTCGTGTATCCATAATACTTTTATTCTCGCCGATGCTTTAATTCTCAAATGTACACAAAGGAATATTATTTTATTGAAGAGATCACACACCCAGCGGGAACACTCTGGTTTTAAAACAGACTGTGGAACTAGGGTATTTTTGACCATGGAGAGAACCAGTCGAGGGACCTTAAGAAATTAATCGCTGTGCGTTGCTTTTCCTTACGGCAACTTGTAAGTGTTTTGTGTCAGGAGCTTAGCTTTTCCAAATAACATAACATTTCCAAACCGGATTATGCTATAACACGGAAAGAAACCCCAGGGCGTATATCCACGCTTCAGTTTGATTTTTTTTTCAGATAAGAAAACCTGAAGGACATTCGTGTATGCGATAAGAAACTATAGAATGACTCACATGGGACACATCCGTTGTGAAGTTAAGCCGTTTACGAACTGTGTCTGGAAGTTAAGGAGAAGGCCGTAGGTGGGTGTGTACAAAAATGCATAAACACTATACCATGGTATTCCAGAAACATGCATATAGGTCTATCAACAGTTTCAGTGAAAGAATTGAAAATTTTCAACAGAGAAACTTGGCAAACTTGTTTAGCAAATGTTTTATTAACCTGCATGCAGCAAGCTTCTCTCGTAATCTGAAACAGAAATTATTTTTTGGTTTATGTACGTGTATTCCTCTGGGAATATATATTTTAAAAAAAATGATTAGTTATTTCTTTTGAAGATGTAAGGGATTTATTTATCTGGGTTGAAGGAATACAACGGACGTCAGAATTGCAGAACCACAAACACTTGCTACAATATTTTTGAGCATCTATCGGAGATTGCAACTGTGGGACTTCACTTTTGCAAGTTTTTTTCCCCGCTGCTTTTTGTACCCCGTATTGTGCGGGTGAAAGTTTTTCCCCGAAACGCCTGAAGAAATCAAACTCTGGTGATGTTAACGGTAAAGCTCACGATAAGCACGTCCGTTTGAATGGCTCAGTTTTTTCTTTTTTCCCCTTTTCCTTTGGATGACATCTTTACTCTGGCTTGTACGCAAAGCCGTCCGGGAGATCTTTCTTCCCCGCTGGAGGGAAAATGATGTTTTCTGGATCAGGCATGTAAAGCTCATTGTCGACATTCTGGAAGTAGTCCGGGTACTTGAACTCTTTGAGTTGCGCCAGGAAGGTCTTGGCCGGCTCAGAGTCCACCCCAGCCCCGGTCAGCTCGGCTCTGAGGACGTAGAGCAACCCGGGACGCTCGGTGAACTTCTTATACAGGCCGCAGTGAACGATGCCCAGCTCCTTGGGAGCATTCTTGAGGATGAAGTTGGTTCCCGAAGATTCTTTCCAATCCTTCTCAAATGTCTCCTGAAGTTTGGCATCCTTTTCGTCAGCTACCTGTTAGTAATAACAAACAAACGTGACAATCTTTGACAAAATGAGAGCTGTAATTGTTACAAACGAAACTACCACTTTCCCACTATATCAACCTATGTCGTCTTTTACATTTTGGAGAGATTATGGGATGTTGTTAATCCTACCTTAAAAGCTGTCACGAGGAAGATGTTCTTATCATCTTTGGGAAGCCAAGGGCCCAGTGGCTTACCGGTTGTGGTCTCGATCTCCGTGTAGCCACCTGTTATGTCAAAACGTGTTCACAGATTTTAGTGTATAGTAATACTCAAAGATTCTTTAGAAATGTTAAAATTGAATTAAGATTATTTAACAAAATTGATTGTCATGCGAACGAAACTCCCCATCAACTCTCCCTCCAAGAAAAATACATAAGATAGTTTGTGGTTTATTAAGATGAAAAAATAACAAATTCGGACATTAAAATGGGCCGTGTTTTTCACGACTTACCCGGGTAGGCTAGCTGGGTGCCAGGGGCAGCGCGAGATTCCTTCATGATTTCCATCCATTCCGCTGACGGTTTGGCCTGCCCAAAAGCTGCAAAGCTCGTTCCATCAAATGCTGCATGATTCACGTACGGAAAGGTGCCTGTTGGTTATTAAAAAAGATTTAAGTTATTAAAACTTACAAATAATAATTTGGTATAATCATAATTGTCCTGATCGAGACCGAGTTTTGTCATTAAGTTCATATCTTACGAGACGACACTTTATAACACCATAAGACTCTGTTATTCCCAGGAAAGGTCGGGTACATACGAAGACCCCCCCCCCCGCAGGGGAAAACATGTTTTCAAGTAAATTTGGAAGAACAGAACAAGAAGGGAATATTGACAGAGGAAGCTTAACACATTTATTTGTTGTGGCACAATTTTAAATACATCTCAGTCAAGTTTAAAGTTTCTAAAAATGTTCAAAAATATTTTGGCAAATGTTTGTGATTCTTCTGCGACAGAACAAACCAAACTAAAGACGCACATAATGAAACGTTGCAAAGGACCACGTAACCATGTTTACAAAGAGTGACCTTGTACTTTCCAGGACCTTTCTGGCAGGCAAGATACTCCACTGGTCAAATGTGAAATGTAACATTTGATGTTACAATTTCCACATACATTTAAGAGTTATAAATATAACAACTGAACAAGTTTTGAGGTGTGCCCCCTTTCTTCATATCAAAAGTTGATAACAATTAGACAGTGCATCAATCTCCATAAAAAATGCAAGATTTTATATTTTCTAACATTGAGCTGTGTACAAATCGTGCCTGCAGGAAGTCCAGGCTCTGTGGCGCTTTTGTAAACATGTGACGTCACAGGTTACATAGTCTAACTCTTATTGTGGCGACAGCTTCTCTTTCAACCATTATTTCGTGCCTCGTTTTTACATTATTTGTGATTTACAATTGGTTCCATCCGGTACCAACTCGTCACCATTAAGGGCTTTTCGAGTGGCAAAGGCACGGTGTGCCGTCCGTCATGCTCTGCCAAATCTATTAGAAATGTTTGTCCTTGTAGTATTTCACGGTCAACAGCAGGTTGTGGCCATGGGAAAGCGGGGCTCTGATAAAACAAAGTAATACAAAGTCTCATTGCGCATTGGTTTTGTCACGCAGGGAATTTCATGGGGTTTATTCCTGACTCAAGTTTCTTTGGTTAACTGAGCAGAACGGAGTGGTTGTACTTCGATAATATTGCACAGGAAGCAAATGTACGTCAGAACTTGCTATTTTTATATAAGTCGACTGCATGCATTTACACTAAATCTAGCTAGGAGATATAAGGAGAGGCAAGTCTCGGATGGATGGAGCCACAGAGGCGTATTGAAGTAACAAGAAATCAATCCCCCCCAAAAAAACAAAAAAACAACAACAAAACAACAACAAAACAAAAAACAAAAGAAATCTGAAGGGAAGTTTAGGTGATGTTTGATATGGTTCTGGTGGTGAGGGAAGTCTTGATTTTAGAAATGGTGTCACACAATAACATAATGTTACTGACATCATTTCCTAGACTATAAGGTTGAAGGACGTAGTGGTCAAGAGTGGAGTTTCTGGTCAGTTCCAACGGACCTAGAAGTCATGGCTTAAGAATGTGTATGGTACTGTGTGTTTACTGAGAAATACGGAAGCGAGCCTTGAAAATGACGGAGTATAATGGGCCACCTGTATTTTTTTTTTATGGAAGTCGCCAGACACACAAGGCCAGTAAGCCACTCGAGGTGTGGGCTACAAATCAACCGTTTTTCCAGGGGCTGTTGCCACCTACTCCTGGGGCTGAAACAGGGTTACCCCCTTTACAGTCTGTAAGGATGTAGGCTTGGGTATCATCCATCAGAAGCCTGGCTGGTAGAGTAGAAGGCTCTACCTCCCCAACTTTTACGGAGCAATTATGGTTAAGTGTATAATATGTAATCATACAGCTATAGTATAAAATATACTTATTGGGAGGAATACTGAACTTCGTGTAAAACTGTTCTTACAGTATTCCTAGGTGGAAAATTTCTCTTTAATCTGAGAGCTATAACTTGAGCACCAGTCATCTTTGAGAAACTTTTCGTCCGAAATACTGTAATATTTTCAAGGTAGGCCTGATGTAAAACACTCAGATTGCCTGCCACGACAAAACATAGAAAACTAGTTAGAAAAATAGTCGGAAACTTTGATATCCCAAAATGACTGAATTTTGAAATGTTTCATGTATATGCCATGTATCATGAAAAGTTTTTTTTTCTGGACCATTTTTTCCCCCGAGCAGTTTCGGCCAGTTTTAAAAACACAAGTTTTCACACAGGTTTCACACAGTTTACGACAAAGACTGAGTCGGTTTTCGACATGAGTTCAATTTATTTTCGAGCAGTTGTCAACCAGTTTGAAGAGCGGTTTTCGACCAAATTTGACTAGTTTCCGAGGAGTGGTTTCCACCAAGTTTTCGAGAAGTCGAGCTTTAGACAGTTACTGTTAAATATGACGGTCATCCCTGATTTTAGGCCTCATCTTTTTCAAGGAATTAATACTATGTTTTAAGTAAAGGATTCTAAAGTATATGCACCTATTTTAAAGCCAGACGGGGCTTGCAAATTGTTAGATCATGCATATGTCAATATATTTATTATTATGTTAATCCACAGACCGAGACCGACCATTGTGGTCATTGCAGCCGTATTTTTTTTAAACGTACTCAAAAACCGTTAAAGTCACGTAGACCAAGGCAACTGTGTGCCTAGACCTACCCTCCATGGCTTAGACTGATCAATGTTATTATTTACACAGAGTTCACACATGGTGTTTTATATTGTATAGCTCTTCCGAGTTCGGTCACAACCTCCATTGTTGGCCTACCTTTTGGGTTGAGATTTCGGTGCAACATAGTCGTTATGTAGTCCTCGTTCTTTCTCACGCTGTTGGCGGCGAACGTCCAGTAATCTACGAAGGACGAAAAACGAGGGGCATAGCCGGTCTTCTCGAAAAAGTTCCAAATGTAGAAAAGATTTTTCTCGTTGGCGGCCATGTTGAATATCACTGTCGGTGCTGTTAAAGTATGCCCGCACGTCTTCGGTTACGCTCCAGCTGTTATGACAATACTTCCCACCACTGGGCCCAACGAATCGATGGCCCTGCTTACCAGCGAAATCGGTGCTTACGGCGCCCTGCAAAGCGCGTAGGCCTACTCCTATGGGCCGTGTGGCAGGGCGTAAGCGCATAATTATACGGTTAGCAGTGCCATGAAACTGATCCCATCGCCAGGGCCCCTTTTAGGCCAGTTGTGCAAACAATACTAAGCTTAATGTAAATACTGGTTGAATTGCGTGAGTTTGTATTATGTCTACATATTACCAAGCCTGGTTCTGCAAATTGCACGATAATGATATCATTTGGATAGACCTTTGCGTGACGCAACCACTGCTGCACATTACTCTTTATAAAAGATGCATTGCACAATTTATGCACACTTTTTTTCTGCGGTAACAAAAGTGGTTGATTCTTCTTGAATTTTCGAGAAACTGCGATATCAAAAATTAGCCCACGATCGAAAGGCCCTCAGACGCTATCAAATGAATAAAAATATTCGGTTTAGTCGGAGTCATGGTAATCTTAAATTGTACTCATGAATAAGTTTCGGAATCCATGAAGGTAACAAAATGACACAGCTTTTAAACCATCTATGTGACTTTCATTCCATAAAGGTTAAAATTTTATTCTACTCCCAAGGTAATAGATATGCTGATTCCCACACGTCGGCACAATTGAACTTAGTTTAGTTGCTAATATTATTTTAAATTACCGGTACTTAAAAATATGTATATATTTGCACCATTCTTGTCAGAGAGGCTAGTTTTAAATAAGCGAATAGTAAGGAATAGTGTGGTTTCTGGTAATGAACTGAAGTGGTTCAGAGATGCAGGTAAAAGTTTCTTCCCGCAACGCCTGAAGAAACCAATTTCTTGGTGATGTTAACGGTAAAGCTCACAATAAGCACGTCCGTTTGAATGGCACAGTTTTTCTTTTCCCCCTTTTCCTTTGGATGACATCTTTACTCTGGTTTGTACGCAAAGCCGTCCGGGAGACCTTTCTTCCCCGCTGGAGGGAAAATGATGTTTTCTGGATCAGGCATGTAAAGCTCATTGTCGACATTCTGGAAGTAGTCCGGGTACTTGAATTCCTTGAGTTGTGCCAGGAAGGTCTTGGCCGGCTCAGAGTCCACTCCAGCCCCGGTCAGCTCGGCTCTGAGGACGTAGAGCAACCCGGGACGCTCGGTAAACTTCTTATACAGGCCGCAGTGAGAGATGCCGAGCCCCTTGGAAGCATTCTTGAGGATGAAGTTGGTTCCCGAAGATTCCTTCCAATCCTTCTCAAATGTCTCCTGAAGTTTGGCATCCTTTTCGTCAGGTACCTGTTAGTATCACAAACAAACGTGGCAATCTTTGACAAAATGAGAGCTGTAATTGTTACAAACGAAACTACCACTTTCCCACTCTATCAACCTATGTCGTCTTTTCCATTTTGGAGAGATTGTGAGATGTTGTTAATCCTACCTTAAAAGCTGTCACGAGGAAGATGTTCTTATCATCTTTGGGAAGCCAAGGGCCCAGTGGCTTACCGGTTGTGGTCTCGATCTCCGTGTAGCCACCTGTTACGTCAAACCGGAAGGAGTTTTCACAGATTTTAGTGTATAAATTAGTAATATTCAAATAATCTTTAGAAATTTTTAAATTGATTTAAGATCTTTTAACAATATAGTTTTTGTCATGCTGACAAAAGGCAAGACTCCTATCAATTCACGGCCTTTATCGAGTCTTTGAAAAAGAAAAACTGATAAAGATACTTTGTGGTTTATTGAGATAAAGAAAAACGTGTCTGTAGCGTGATTCGGACTCTAATGGGCCGTGTTTTTCACGACTTACCCGGGTAGTAGACTAGGGTACTAGGGGCAGCGCGAGTTTCCTTCATGATTTCCATCCATTCCGCTGACGGTTTGACCTGCCCAAAAGCTTCAAAGGTCGTTCCATCAAATGCTGCATGATTTACATACGGAAAGGTGGCTGTTGGTTATAAAAAAAAATAAGTTATTAAAACTTATGAAGTCACACACCGAGTTTTGTCATTAAGTACTTGTATATAAAGAATACAATCCACCAAAAGGAAAAATAAAAACATGTTTTTATAATTTTGGAAGATCAGAACAATAAGGGTATGTTTACAGAGGAAGCATTATCATAATTATGTCAATATTATTATATTAATCCGCAAACGAGACACGACCATTATCGTCGTATTCTGCTTCCCAGACCAAAAATCTCCGACTATTCTCTGTCGATTTTAGGGCAGGTATCACCTAAATGTCACATGACAAAAAAAGGAGGAATTCCTCCTTTTCCAAAAATATCTGAAATGCTCCGAACTCGTTGTCGTCAACATTCGGACAGTGTTGATGATGGTCGGACATTTCTTTTGTTGATAAAAATTCGAAAATTTTGCAGACACATCCCATGATCGTTTTCTTTCCTTTTTTCCCCCAACAAATTCAACACTTTATTTGAATATATTTGTAACATTTTTACAAACTGATTATCACAGGCTTTTTGAAAGTAAACAAAGCCCGTCATCAGCGATCCCTTTGTTACCCAATGACATAGTCCACCGTTGTGACAAGTAATGAATATTTAGATATGTCGTCATAATCTATGTTTAGCTTTGGATGATGCCTGACCTAAGATTTTTAACAAGAGTCGTCAGGGAATCTTTGGTCAGGGAGCCAGACTATTATGGTCGTTGCAGCTATATATATATTTTTTTAACATGTACCGTGGTACTCAAAAACCGTTAAAGTCACGTAAACCAGCGCAGGGGCCAGCTACATGTACGGAATTGATCAGTCTGGGCGCATGATTTTGTTTTTTCTCCTGTGAGAGCTGACGCCTCTGTGGTTCGGGCATGACATGTACAGTATGCGCGTCCAAAGTCGGTAACAACCTTTACATATCGTACCTTTTGGGTTGAGGTTTTGGCGCAGCATGCGTCTAAAATTTATGGAACGCCACAGCTGCCTTCGGTGGCTTGTGTGTCTTCATTTGCCAGATTCACCATTGCATTTGCCTGCATTCATCATTTCATTCGCTATATTTATCACTTCATTTGCTGAATTCACCATTGCATTGGCTGCATTCACCATTTCATTCGCTTTTTCATCATTCATTCGCTGAATTCATTGGGACGCTGATTTCACCATTTCATTCGCTGCATTAAACATTTCACCCCCTATTTCATCATCCCATTCGCCCAATCACCATTCATTCTTCTGTTTCATCATTTCATTCGGGTATTCATCATTTTATTTGCCAAAATCACAATTTTATTCATCAAAATCATCTTTCCATTTGTCAGACTCGTCTTTTGATCCGAAGTTTGTCCACATTCCTTTCACGATTCCATCGTTCCTTCCGCCTCGACCCTTTACTTGTTAGCATTAAATATTCGGTTTTACAAGTAATCGTTTTACTCGGTCATTCATCATTCGGCTCGTTCTACCATCATTCGCCTTTGCTGTACCACCATTCGCTGCCATTTCATTAGCCCTAAACCGATTAACCTTTGACACGGGTTAGTTGTAATGTCTAGCACAGATTCGAAGGTTTGTGAGGAGAATGAAGCGACACAAGCCACCGAAGGCAGCTGTGGCGTTCCATAGAAATTAGTCCACGATCGGTAGACGCTATCAAAACTAAAAATCATTTTCAAGGCAACTTTGTGCACTTTTATTATTTACACAGAGTTTACACATAGCCCTATTAGGACTCGTCCTCTGTGCTGTACACAGATGCTGTAGTGTAAACGAAAGTGAAGGCATCCAGGGCTTAGTTTACACAGGGTGTTTTTTTGTGTATAGCTCTCCCGAGCTCGGTCACAACCTCCATCGTCGGCCTACCTTTTGGGTTGAGGTTTCGGTGCAACATAGTCGCTATGTAGTCGTCGTTCTTTTTCGCGTAGTTGGCGGCGAACGTCCAGTAATCTACGAAGGACGAAAAACGAGGGGCATAGCCGGTCTTCTCGAAAAAGTTCCAAATGTAGAAAAGATTTTTCTTGGCGGCCATGTCGAATAAGATCTCTGTCGGTGCCGTTAAAGTATATAAATGCACGCACGTCTTCGGTTATGCTCTAGCTGTTATATAACCTATGTATTTATTTTCCACTGCATCGCCATGGATCATTTTAAGCCAGCGACCAGCGCGCAAACAATACTAAGCGTAATGTAAATACCGGTAGAATTGGGACATTTTATTGTTGAATTATGTCTACATTACCAAGCTTGGTTCTCCAAATGCCACGATATGATATCATTATTTGGAGACCCTTTGTGTGACGCATTTATCACTGTTAAAAGATGCATTGCACAATTTGTGAACACTTTAAAATAAAAGTGAATATTGTTGAGTTCATTTCGAGAAACTGCAACATTTTAAAGTAGTCCACGATCGGTAGGCTCTGGACGCAATCAAAAAGAAAAGATATCAGGTTTAGTTGAGATCATCGGATCATGATAAAATGTATGTTGTATTCATAAACAAGTTTCGAAACTCATGAATAATTCATCATGAACATTACACCTCATGGAAACCGCGGCAACAAAAATAATACAGCTTTAAAACCATCTATATGTGACTTTTATCTGTAAAGGTTGTTATATTTAGTCTACTTCCAGGATATTATAAATACTCATTCCCACACTTTGGCATAATTAAACTGAGTTCATATGCTAACAATTATTCTAATTTACTTTTAAAATATTTTTTGCATATAATTCTTGTTAGATATAGGCTCGTTTTGAATGTTCATTTAGAGCACGTGGACAGCACCAGTAATTGTCAAAGACCAGCATCCGATCTTTATGTGACCCAACGCCTATACCAGGGGTGGATCCAGGATTTTCCAAACGGGAGGGGGGGGGGGGGCGTGAAATTGACAAATCAAGCAGCAAATGATGATTGAAGGCAAGTTGTGGCGACTGCAAGCGCGTAGCGCGAAGCCCTAAACAGCCTGGGGTCTGGGGCCCTCAAATGTCCTGAAAAGCATGAACATAGTTTTTTTACCCGCCTCTTATTGTTTGACATTACAGTGAACATATAGTATAATGTCGAAAGTTTATTTCTCATTGCAAGTGGGCGAGATGATATCTTTTTTTTCGGAAGGAAAAATAGGGGGCGTGTGCCCCTCACGCCCCCTGGATCCGCCCCTGTATACACATGAAATCACAATATCTGTAAAAGTTTAAAGGAAGGGCATACCTTTGGTATTTTAGACCGTAAGGTTATTTAAATCCCATACCATAAAACTAACCCGTGAAAATGTTGTTTCAAAAGACGGAAACTTTTTTTTTTAGATATCGGCAAAAATCTTGAGCGCGGTTATTTCCACGCAGAAGGATCCGAAAATGCAGAAACTGTATGTTTTTCATATCGTGAGAAAACATAAATAATTCATGCATGAATCGGGCAGAAAATTATCTCTTTCAATTTCTAAAACCACATTACTTAAAAGGGAATCGTTTCTTGCAAGGTTGTTAAACCTCCCTCAACCAGCTCTCCGGTGTTTCATACCACGTAAGCTTTCATGGTCATTAATTTGTGTAGTAATTACAAAATAGCCTTTCAGCTCAATCGGTAAGAGAGTCGTGAAAAAAAAATAGTGAAAATAAAAACCCTTCGTATGTTTTCACTGTTTTCAAACATCGGGTTTTGAAATCGTGAGATCAAAATTAATCGTTTTACTTCCGTTCTCAAAACTATTGTATTCGAGTTTGTACTTTTATAAATCTGTAAAGTTCAAAGCTCGTGCACTGGTTATTAATTTCATACCAGTACCAGAGAAACATTTCCGTCTGAATTACTGTCAAAGTCGAGGATTAGCATTTGGAGACACGGTGCATCATCGTTGCTTCTTTCGATTACCGCACTGAAATATGCCTTAAAAAAATAAACATGAACCGTTTTGTAGTTATTTTTTTTCTAAACAACGACCACTCATTTTGTTGGGGTTTTCACAGGTTGTTTGTTTGATGTGTTAATGAAAATTAGAAGATGTGAATGAATTTACTCTTCCTCCCAAAATAGTGATGTACTTTGCCTTTAAACACGAATTAATGTCACAGAGACAATCATCGACAATAAGAGAAAAAAACAAAATGAAACCCTAAGTCTAGAGTTTAGATCATTCTCCATCGTAGCTGAGTGTTGATAGCAATTATTATTAACTATAAAGCCATGACTTAAGTCACTAATCTTGAAAATGAATAACTATTGTATGCCTAGATGGTTACAAATAGCGAGTGTTTGACTCGTGTTCTAGTCATTATTCCAGTTTAGAGCTCGTAATATTCTAGCTACCTTCAAACACTGTTCGCTTTAACATTATTAAAAAAGTATTTGTCGTGTGTAACGATTAGTCGTGTTCATTTTCACAGTTGAGAAAATTGTTTTACAACTTTTTTTTGCTATTGTACTTCTTTATGAAGTATATTATCTACCATTTGGTTGATTTCTGATTCCTGTTGTGCTTTTATGCAAGCTTATGGCTTCCATGAGAAGCCTGCCGGAACGTCCCTCTTCCCACCCTTAGAAAAATGAATATTTTCTTGGTCCGGCTTGAAGAGATCTGTGTCCACCCTTTCGAAGTAGTCCGGGTACTTGAACTCCTTGAGTTGTGCAATGAAGCTCTTGGCCGGCTCAGAGTCCACCCCAGCCCCGGTCAGCTCGGCTCTGAGGACGTAGAGTAACCCGGGACGCTCGGTAAACTTCTTATACAGGCCGCAGTGAACGATGCCGAGCTCCTTGGGAGCATTCTTGAGGATGAAGTTGGTTCCTGAAGATTCCTTCCAATCCTTCTCAAATGTCTCCTGGAGTTTGGTATCCTTCTCGTTACTTGCCTAAAAAGTAAAAAAAAAAATAAAAAATAAGTATTAATGTTTTTGATTTCTGCATGATTGTGAGACTTACTTTTTCCTCGAGTCGATTTGTACGTACCGTGATTTGCAGCGCATTAACATTAAAGTTGTCTCTCATCAGGTTAAAATATATATATAAAAAAACAGAAAAAAGAATGGAATCTTTGGTTTTGGGAAAAATTTACTTTTAAAGTCTACTTTTAAACAAACCCACTAAAGCTGTTCGCGTTTGTTGAACCACCGCTGGAAGCAGGACAAAGATCCAGAATTTCTTCCCACATTGAATTTATTTAAATGATACAGATGCACTCGAATACAATTCTATCTGATCAAAGTGAAAGTTTAAATTACTTCCAACCTTAAATCCAGTCACAATGAAGGTGGTCTTGTCATCCTTTGGTAACCATGGGGCAAGAGGCTTCCCGGTGTTTGTCCCAAATTCAGTATAGCCACCTGCAAAGTTTTAAAATCGTCAAAACAAGATTTAATACCGTATAGAGGGTTAACGGAAATTCAGAGACATGAGGACAGCTTTTTACTCTCTGTTTGTATTGATCCATTTCATTTCCATGTCATCAACCACGATAAATCTTTGTTGTGACATTTTGGGAGTCAGATTATATTGTGTCAGAAATTGGCGGCTGCGGCTGTGGTTGTTGTTGAGGGTGTTGCTATATGGACGTCCTATACTTCAACACATGATGACGCGGCGATCCAGCCGTATCCGTATCCACCAATTCAGAGTCTGCGTTCTAAGTGGTACGGTACCATCATAAGGTTCGAACTGATCGAATGAGGCGAAACACCACAAATTTGGCTCCCATTAGTTCTATCAGGGGACTCACCTACCTGGGTACAAAATAGTCGATCCTACCACCCTTTTCATGAGCTCACTCCAGGCTGGAGATGGCTTATCGAACCCTTCGAAGTCCTTCCCATCAAAGGCAGCATGGTTCACGTAGGGGTATTTTCCTGCCGTTAATAGAGGATGATAAACACAGTTCAAGGTAGAACATACGAAAAGATGAGATAAAAACTCGGACATCCCCATGATCCAGGGTAGCTCATTACCACCAATCCAAGGTACCTGATCGCTCCCATGATCCATGCTACTCATGGTTGCCCATTCCTATGATTTAGGGTACCTCATTCCTAGGATCCAAGCTAGCTCATTACCATGATCCAGGGTAGCTCATTACCACTGATCCAAGGTACCCGATCGCTCCCATGATCCATGCTACTAGGCTGCCCATTCCTATGATCCAGGGTACCTCATTCCTAGGACCCAGGCTAGCTCATTACCATGATCCAGGGTAGCTCATTACCACTGATCGAGGGTACCTGATCGCTCCCACGATCCGTGCTACTCATGGTTGCCCATTCCTATGATCCAGGGAACCTCATTCCTAGGATCCAGGCTAGCTCATTACCATGATCCAGGGTAGCTCATTACCACTGATCGAGGGTACCTGATCGCTCCCATGATCCATGCTACTCATGGTTGCCCATTCCTATGATCCAGGGTACCTCATTCCTAGGATCAAGGCTAGCTCATTCCCATGATCCAGGGTAGCTCTTTACCACTGATCCAGGGTACGTGATCACTCCTATGATCCATGCTACTGGTTGCCAATGGGTTGCTCATGGGTTTCCTCACCCACATTATCCCCAAAAGCCCTGTGTTGCAGGCCCCCCATTGCTGAGAGTTGGAAGATACATCATTGCTTACCATTCATAATACAGGTTAAACATTTTAAATGTTCAGTTTTTAGTCGGGATTTTGGTGAGAGACTTAGAGTTAGGGTTTTAAAGGGGAAAATGTTTGTACACATATTGGCATCCCACCTTCTTTTCTGACGAGCGAAACACTATTGTTAAAGTATCATGTACAAAATAACCACTTAAAATTTGGAATTGTTTGCGATGACTTACCCTTCGGGTTCAAGTTTCGGTGAAGCTGAGTGGACAGGAATTGAGGGTTCTCCTTCACGTACATTACAGTCTCCGTCCACATCTCAACGAAGGATTTAAACGGAGCACTAAGGACTGGTTTCTCAATGAAATTCCAAATGAAATACAGCCCGTTTTTCGCCATTTTGTTATTAGTTCTTAACTGTCTGGTGACTTAATCTTGTTGTTATATCTCTCACAGGCCTGCACTATAAGTGTATAAAAGCAGACTGTTGACTTTGTACATAATTCAATCTGTGTATACGCACCCTCGTTCCCGTCGACCCACTTATGCGTTGTCGATACTACACTCGGGTGCAGTGTTGAAACAAATCTGTATAACAGCGCTTTCAGTTTTTGTATGGGACTGTCGTGAATGCATTGAGTTTTAAAGTTGATATAATGCCCAACTTCAGGCGATCGGCAAAACCAAAAGCAAATACAATTTTTTGACTGAAGAAAAGACGATGTAAATGAGCGAATCTGTAAAGCTCTTTATGATTGTTTGTTGGGAGGCACACAATAAATGGAGAGTGCCAACGAAAGAAAACAACTGCACCTGCCAGGTAACAGTCAAATTGATTCGGTGTAGAGACAGGGAAGAGAGCCCCTGTCAGATCCCTGCTCCTCCCGAGTCCCAACACCCTTGATCCCCGGTAACATTGGTGCACTTTATGCTGCCTACCCTGTTATTTTACGAAAGCTTAAAGTGACAATCCTTGTTTACCGAGCTAAATTAGGAGACGTAGAAGTCAGATAAGTCTTTTCTCATAATAGGGGGTTGGGGTATCATAAGAAGACGTTCCGATTTGGTGTAAGTGGTTTCCATGGATGGTCGTGGATCGTGGAAACCAGATAATAACAGATCGGAAAGACGTCCAATTGTTTCTGGCAGAAAACTCGTCAAGTAAGCTCAGAAATTACGTTTTGGAGACTGGGCAGATTTCGACAAAATGATAACTAGTTTTCGAGGAGTGGTTTCCATCAGCTGTTTAACAAGTTTTCAAGAAGTTGAGCTTTCGACCAGTTAAATAAGACGGACCCTCAGTTCAATTTCAAGGTTTGAATACATACTTCAGTACAACTCCAAAGCATGTTTACTCACTTAAGCCAGACGGCGACTAACAAAAGGTATTAAGGTCATGAAAGGTCAATATACATTAATATGTTAATATCCGCAGAAAAACCCGCCCAAATAATCATATAGCAACTTTATCTTTAACACAGACCAAGGTGCTCAAAAGCCCAGGAAAGTCACGTAGACCATAAGGGCGAGGGGTCACAGCTCTGTGTCGTGTGTATTCACGCACTAACCTGGTCCTTTCTCCCCGGGCCATTGATGCCTTCTTACGGTGTGATTAATAGCAATTTCAGTCATGATGGTACAATTCTTTTGTGAATAAGTGGGTCGATACTATTGTCTGCAGCATTGATGCGTAAATCTAAGAGAATTTAGTCCAAATCCCTACTTAGTTCGATCAAGGTATATATTTTAACCTTGACATTGTTCGGGTTCGGGCATCCATGACAATATTATTGTATAGCTCTTCAGAATTCAGTAACACCCTCCATGCCAAAATACCTTTTGGGTTGAGGTTTACGACACGACTGTCGCTGTTGATTCGTCGTTCTGTCACGTGGTAGGCGGCGAACGTCCAGGACGAAGGACGAGAAACCAGCGCCGTGTAACTAGGGTAAAATTTTAGGGGGCACCATTTTTCCTTGGGGACTTTTGGTCAATTAAAACTATAGTCTCCGTTTGTGTTTTTCCTAAACAAACCCCTTTTCAGCGCTCTTCTGACAAGTGTTGAGGTAAAACAAAATACATTCTGCATGTAGTTTTAAAAACATTGAAATTACAACATAAAAGCTTATAAATTATACATTTTATTCTGGTAATTTTATTCTAGTAATAGCTGCGGTCTTCTCGAAGAAATTCCAAATGTAGAACAGATTTTTCTTATCGGCGGCCATGTTGTATATGAATTATGTGGTGCGTACGCTATGATGCGTGTCGACAAGTATAACTGCATGCGTGTACGTCCTGTAGCCTTCAGCCCGGTTCATACAGTGTACTTCACGCGAACTGAATTTGACGTCACTCTTCTACATTCGCAGCGAATTTCGCAAAAGTTGTTCGTCGCGAATTTGTTTCGTCAAATTCGCTTTTGCATTCGCGTGAAGTATGAGCGGGGCTTTAATGTATGTCTGGATATGCTCTGTTTCAGCCCATTTATTTTTTTAAGCTTGCGTGCAAACTTTACTAATTACTATACGTTAGTGCAAACACCTGTACAATTGCGATAGTTTGTACATTGATCTACACCTCCATGACACGGCGATAAACATAATTATTTGGAAAGGACTTTGCATGATGCAAGCATTGATATCCATTACAAACTGTAAATAAAAGATTTATCGCACAATATGTTTGCATATTTCTGCCGGTGAAATAAAAGTGGTTGGAACTGTTGAGTAGTTAGAATGTTTGAGAAACTGATCTTAACCCTATCAGGACCGGGGGGGGGGGGGCACAATGTGCCCCCCCCTACCAAACTTTTTCCTGTAACTTTTAAACGCTACATTCGATCGCCACCAAATTTTCTGACTTTACTTGAAAATTATCTAGGGTCATTTTGTCAAAATACGATTGTTATTGGAGGTCAGGGGTTGCCATGGCAACCGTTTGTTTGAACCCATATTACTCGTTTTTTGTGATTTTTTGTGATTTTGGGGCATTTTTTAGCAAAATGTTATGTTTTTAAGTATTTTTAGTGGCCAACAGTGATACCGAAATGTCACATGATAGTTTGAGATGCATTGTGGGAATCCAAAATGGCCGCCATTTTGGCGGCCATCTTGGATTTTGTATTTTTAGCTGTTTTTTAGGGGTTCGAACTTTGCAAAATTTTGTATCTATGGAATATTTTCAACATTATAATTTTGAACTTTTGAGGTCTAGAAATACTATAGAGTTGTTAGTTAGGCCTCATAAATGCACACTCGGACCCTAAAAGGACTGTTTACATCGATTTTTAAGTGGAAAAATGTAAAAACGTGATTTTTTCCCAAAAATTACATAAAACAGCTTGTTTAGCGCCCTCAACGGTAACTCTGGTAAAGAAAAAGGTGTTTATGTTCTTGAGGATGTCAAGAAAGACAAATTTGCAAAGTTTTACAGAATTCTGACAAAAAATATGGAAATTATGGGAAAAATACGATTTTTGACCAAAAATGGGCAAAAAAACTACAAAAATTACTTTTAATGCAATTTTTTTGAATTTTTTTTTGCACCATCATGTAGAACTCGGTGAAATACACATTTGTGGCAAGTTTCATAAAAATCGGCCCAAGACTTTGGAAAATACGGAGGGGGGGGCACAATGAGCCCCCCCCCCCGGTCCCCGTAAGTCCAAAAAAAGCCCGGTCCTGATAGGGTTAAACTCGGTCCATGATCAGTTTTCCCATGAAATATGTAAATTGCACGTCGCATGTGCGCACTAACACTTCTGGTTGGCAAAAACGAGAGAACATCGCGCCTGTTTGTATGGGGTTGATGGTGGCGTGACGCTCATGCGCACTCTAAAAACTAACTTAGTCTAAACAGCATAAATTAGTCATTTTAGACCACGTTTTGAACAAATTTAGTCAAAAATTGTATAAATTGCGTTTATGCGTCTGCCTAGAGCACAACCAATTAATGGAGATCAACGTGCACAACTCTATTGCATCTGCCAACCAAAAGTGTTTGTACGCTGCATGCCAGAAAAATCCGTTAATAGTCGGGAATATCAGATCATGATCTCAAATTGTACACGTACGAAAATGTGAATGCACAACACCAAGTGATGGAGTCCGCGCAGATCTTTACATCATTGTAACAAAAAACAGATTTTAAAACCATCATTGACTTTCATTCCGTAATGGTTTTGATATTTATTCTACTTCCAAGCTGTAAGAAAAAACCCGTACACACGCTTTGGCATCGTTGACTTGAGTGTATTTGCTATTATAATTTTTAACTGTTTTAAAACTACATTTGCACAAATTAATTTTGTACGATATGGCTTGATTTAGATGTTATTTAAATGGAACATCCTTAGTTTTAGAGCATCAAATTTGCCACATTATTGTCTCTAGTTTATTAATAAAACACTAAACAACCAACAAATTGTGCGAATAAATTGATCAAGCTAGACGGTTACGTTTCGGTGCAAAAAACAAAACAAACAAAAACCAATAAAGGAAATAAGGGTTTTAGTGTGCACGAGATGATGACCTTATTTCGATTTTAGAAACTGAGTATCTGAGGAAGATTTTCTTACCTGTGGGCAATAATTATTTCCGTTGGAATCATATCAAAATTAAAGAAAGTTCCGGATATACGCCATCTTTACGGGCAAACTGGGGTTATGGCTTTGGGCTGCGTTTTAAGTGTTCCACACAGTCAAACGGTTCATCGAACAAATCATGCCAGGAAATTGATACAACCTCCGCGTGCGTTACAGTAATGAGATACTATGGGGACGTTACTACAGGTGGCAACCATGGTGGCAACCATGGTGGTAACAGACTTACCAGGTAAATCCACAGTTCTTAGAAATGTGCGCATGCTCAGATCTACATAAACAATGGACATTACCTGGTAAGTGTGCTGCCACCTAGCGTTCCTTGATCAGTACCTCACTATACGTGAACTGTTACTTGGGAGTAGAGTCACTTTGCTTGTGCAATACGTAGCTGCAATTTTTTTTTGAATCTTATTGAATAATTTATTCTTCTTTTGTTGTTTTTATTGCTTTTTAGTGTCATTTTGCCGTTTTCTTTTGATGCGTCCTGTCAGGGGTTTCCCTTATGCTCAACATGTCGTTTTTGGTGTGTTTTGCAATAAAGGTAGGCCTAATAAACAAAACTAAACTAACCTAAACTAAAGAAAGAAATAAAGAAAAATGAAATCTTAAATTTACAATTCAGACCATTCAAACTTTTTTTTTCTCGATCACAACTGTGAATTGCTCCTCGTCAACCATAAATACCGGATACCTTAACATCACACATTCTCTACACAAATTTAATTAAAAGTATATTCAATGTCGTGTGTATTGGTAGTGGTTATAAACTTTCATAGTAAAGAATTGTTTTATGATTTTTTATTTTGCTAATGACGTATTTCCCTCTGAAAGAAACCAGTACTCAGTAATGTCTAGCATCTGGTTGATTTCTGATTCCTGTTGTGTTTTTATGCAAACCTATGGCTTCCATGAGAACCCTGCTGGAATTTCCCTCTTCCCACCCTCAGAAAAATGTATATTTTCTTGGTCCGGCTTGAAGAGATCTGTGTCCACCCTCTCGAAGTAGTCCGGGTACTCGAACTCTTTGAGTTCGGCAATGAAGGCCTTGGCCGGCTCAGAGTCCACCCCAGCCCCGGTCAGCTCGGCTCTGAGGACGTAGAGCAACCCGGGACGCTCGGTAAACTTCTTATACAGTCCGCAGTGAACGATGCCGAGCTCCTCGGGAGCATTCTTGAGGATGAAGTTGGTCCCTGAAGATTCCTTCCAATCCTTCTCAAATGTCTCCTGGAGTTTGGTATCCTTCTCGTTACTTGCCTGAGAAGTGGAAATATATTCATCATGTTTTGGATTTATGCATGATCGTGAGATTTACTCTTCTCTCGTCTCGATTTGTACATACCGTGGTTTCCAGAACATTGAAACAGTAAAATTGTCGCACATCGAGTTAAAAAATAAATAAATAAATAAAAACAGAAAGTACATCGTTGGTTTTTTGAAGAGTAGACAAATCCCGCTCTCTTACTTTTCAATAAACAAACCATTTTTTTAAAATCAAATTTGGTGTTCGCGTTAGTTGAAACAAGAGGACAAAGGTTGACTTTTTTCCCCTTTGAATTTATTAAAATGATACAGATGCACTCGAATACAATTCTATCTGATCAAAGTGAAAGTTTAAATTACTTCCAACCTTAAATCCAGTCACAATGAAGGTGGTCTTCTCATCCTTTGGTAACCATGGGGCAAGAGGCTTCCCGGTGGTTGTCCCGAATTCAGTATAGCCACCTGCAAAGTTTTGAAATCGTCAAAAGATAAACAAAGTACCAAGAACTTTTATCAATGGTCGTAAGTCTGAGGACAGTAGGCCTACAACTGCCAGGCAGCTTTTTTATTTCAGAATCTAGAAGTTACTGATCCAATTCACCTGACGTCATCACCAACGCTAAATCCTTGTTGCGCCATTTTGGGAGCCAGATTATATTGTGTCAGAAATTGGCGGCTGCGGCTGCAGCTGTTGCTAAGGGCAACCCATGTTTTAAGGCATGTTGACGTGTTGATGATAGCCGTAGCCAAATAGCTTGACAGCTAATAAAATTGGGCCAATTATAGGTGGTAGGTTTGACCTGACCGACGGAAACCTAAAGGACTCACATACCCGGGTAGGCAACAGTCGTTCCTGTAGTCGCTTTGAGTACTTCAATCCAGGCTGGAGTTGGCTTGCCGAATCCTTCAAAGTCTGTCCCATCAAATGCAGCATGGTTCACGTAGGGGTATGCTCCTGTTAATTTATGTAGGATGTAACGAACAGTTAAAAGGTACGAAAAGATGAGCTAATCTCGATCATTCCCATGATCCAGGGTAGCTCATCCCATGATCCAGGTCCTTTCCCTCTTCCATGACCCAGGGTATAGGTCATCCTATGATCAAGGCTCTTTCTCTTTCCTATGATCCAGGGTAGCTCATCCCATGATCCAGGCTAGCCCTCTCCCATGATCCAGGTCCTTTCCCCCTTCCATGACCCAGGGTCTAGGTCATCCCATGATCCAGGCTAGCCCTCTCCCATGATCCAGGTCCTTCCCCTCTTCCATGATCCAGGTCCTTTCCCTCTTCCATGACCCAGGGTCTAGGTCATCCTATGATCCAGGCTAGCCCTCTCCCATGATCCAGGTCCTTTCCCTCTTCCGTGACCCAGGGTCTAGGTCATCCCATGATCCAGGCTAGCCCTCTTCCATGATCCAGGTCCTTTCCCTCTTCCATGACCCAGGGTCTAGGTCATCCTATGATCAAGGCTAGCCCTCTCCCGTGATTCAGGTGGTATCTAATGATCCAGACTAGCCATTTCCCCGTGATCTGTACACATTAGTTTGCGATACATAAATTCATCATCACCGTATACTTAACTTGTTCTTTTTAAACTCCAACCTATTTCACTGAAGTGAAACGCTGTTGTTAATAGGCATCAGTCTAGATCACGTAGAAATAACCACTGCAAAGTTTGAATCGAAGTGGCCGCCACTTACCCTCCGGGTTCAAGTTTCGGTGTAGCTGAGTGGTCAGAAACTGGTGGTTCTTCTTCACGTACTTTGTGGTCTGCGTCCACATCTCAAGGAAGGAGTTAAACGGCGGGCAAACCTGGGGTTTCTCAATGAAATTCCAAATGAAATACAGCCCGTTTTTCGCCATTTTGTTATTGCTCTATACTCTCGTACTGTATGGGAGTGTATAAATGGTGCTGTTATATTTGTACATGTACCAGTCGGTTCATACAGCTATTATACATCGTCTGTTCCGCCTACACATTCGATATGACCTTTCGCGTGCAGCTTCAGGAATGTTCCAAAAACAGCAACGACAACAAAACCTTGAATAATAAATAACTGCAAGTTCTTTTGTGACTGTTGTGTGGATGAAAATGATATCGTTTAAAGTTCATTAATAGTTCACGATCTCAAACCCCTACAATAATGTACTAAAGCAAATACACATTTTCAGGACTGAAGCAAATCTCGGGTGTCAATATTAGCTAAACCGTTCACAGTAACTCTCCATGATCTGTTTGTTGGCGGGCATACATTTTGGAGAGCACCAACGCCAAAACAAGTGTACCTCGCTTAAAGACAATCTAAAACAGTCGGTGTTCAAGACAGACAGGAGGACCCTTTCGGGTCCCTCCCCACCCCTCCCTCCTGAGTTCCGACACATACCCTTGGTCCCCAGCAACACTGTTGCACTTTTGCAAACTGTTATTTACAGAGCTTTGTAAAGGAGCATTGCGGCCCCTTGGCCGGTTTCATGGTTATTTCAAAAAAACACAAGGGCACGTGACATGCATGTGACTTATCTGCTTCATAATGTTTAAACCGATAACCCACCTGATCATTTAGCTAGTTGTAAATCCACCCGTTAAAAAAAATCGTATTACTGGACCAAGTTAAACTCTGATCGTTTTCAATTGTCCGTGAATAAATAACAAAAGCTGACCTTTCACATTATTCATATATAATATGAGAGTCCGGGTAACGGACCATGCATCGGTCACTGTATCCATGGGGTCTATACCGAGTGAACAACCCATTAAACGTTGGTTCGGGGAATTTAGCGGCTGGCCTGCCTTGCGAATTGCGGCTGGAATTTGCTTCCAAAAATCTGTAATTCGTTGCTGGCATTCACGGTTGATATTCACGGCTTATCAATCGCTGCTAGATTCAGCCTGCTAGTTGAAGTCACTAATTTTAACGGTTGGAACGACCGGACAAGCGTTTACCTTAACCTTTGACCTCCGTTGTTTTATTCGAGGATTTCTCGTCAATTACAGGGCATTTGCCTGACATTATCGAAAAGTTTCTCAAAAGTATACTGGCATAAATTTTAAGTCGTAATAAGGTCATGTTTAGAAATATGGGGCCGCAATGTCCCTTTAAAGTGGTCATCTGCATTTCCATAGACTTAAAACTCAGAGAGGCTTTCCGATTTGCTGCATGCCGTCCTTGATATGCTGTGGATCGTGTAACAGACCAGGTAGAGCAAATCGGAAAGACATTTGCGAACTCTGAAGCCTATCCTAGTTAGCCCTTCACATGAAATTTATTATAATTGCATTCACGCATGCGTACATACACTATGGTGGGCAACAAACAACATAGAGTTGTGCACTAGGCATACGCACAAACGCGAATGCGTCACGCCACCATCAGCCTCTAATGCAAAAAGGCGCAATGTTCTCTCATTTTGCCATCCAGTAGTGCTAGTGCCACGAGCGATGTGCAGTTTACATATTCATAGGAAGGGTCTAGGTTTACCAGCAACATTTGATGTCTTTCTACGATAAATAGCTCACTGCGTTGAAACGCGGATGGTCACTTTAACCTTCCGTAGTTGATTATTGGTAAAAAAGAAACAAAAAACCCAAAATTGATGAGCTTAACGCTGATCACGTGATCGCGACTTCCCCCGCACAAAATCCCCGCACTGCATGCACACAAACTCTGATTATGAAAAGGGCCTTGTCTGAATCAACGGCTTCGATGTGGCTAGGGTAAGATTGCTGTACTAAAGGCCCATTCTTCAACTATCGGTGCAGCCAACGGCCATAGCCGTAGCCGTAGTCACTTGATTCAGTCGTGGCTTTTAAAGTGACATTTCCCGTGCAATTCCGATCCAGACTTCATTCTATCGCCCACCTGCGCAGTAGATGTTTCCATGGTGGTGCGATGTCCACGATATAACGCTCTGATGACTTGTAAATGTATTAAATTTGCTGACGTTCCGGGGCCAAGCTAAAGTCCTTTGCGATTTCTCTTCATTTGAAGACAATGCGTATACGACGAGGTAGGCTGCGGCTGAGCTGAGGCCTGCGGCCCAAACTCTCGTCTACGATCTCAATATTATTACCCGAGGTAAGTTTGAAACAAATTTGTGTTGAGTACGTTCCAGAGCCCCCTTTTCATTAAAAAAAAATGTCCAATTCAGTTTTTTATAAATATTACGGTGCTGTAAATGCTTTCAGATTTGATGTCAGTTTTAAAAATCAGTTTTAAATTTGTACTTGAAATACGACATCGTGTGCAAGCAGCGGGGTTGAGATTTGCGATAATGACGTTCCAAATCATGTTGAAAGCGTAGCCGAGCTTTCTCTTTCAAGAAACTGAACTCACAAAAATTAGTCTTATAAAATAATTTGATCATGGCAATCTAAATATAGCGGCGTGCCGAAGATAACGAGCAAGGCATTAAAGATTAAGCCTTTCCTTCTAAAAGTCATTAACAAAATGATTGTTTGAATTATATTTTTTAACATATTGTTTTGTAGACGGCTGGTCTGGTGTTTTAAAGTCATGTATTCGTTAATGATAGTTGGCTTCCGTAGTTTATCTTCGTACCTTCTTTAAATTGTAAAGTGCACCGAGCGATCTGTGGTCCATAATTCTCTAAATAATTGCAGCTTTATTATTTTTTTTTTAATTTTATATTATTGTCTTTACGTTCCTTTATACGCAAGAGCGACAAGGTCCCTCTGGTAAATTTATTTTGTAAACTTAAAATTGTCTAATTATTATTTTAAAGAGCAGCTGGAACTTGAACATCTCGATTTGGATATCAACTCAAATCGAAGAAGAAAACATGTTCCATTGAATAAACACATTGCTACCGTAATACCGGAGTCTCACATAGCGCACGTGACCAACAATTAGGTACTCCAGGGGCTTATTGTTATTTTTCAAGACAGAGTTTTGAAGTTTTTGAATTATGATACCCATTTATGTAGCACCTGATAAAGGTTTACAAGGTGCTGTGGCCCATTCAGCAGCCACTGCCAGAAACACCGGGGCAAAGTGCACTGTTTTTTTTAACGTGCATTTATACACGACACACGGGACCTACGGCTTTAAGTCCCGTCCGAAGGAATGGTTAAAAGTCTTGCTTTAAGGACACAAGTGTCACGACCGGGACGCGAACCCACACTCTGCTGATCAGAAACACCAGAGCTTGAGTCCGGCGTTCTTATCCGCTCGGCCATGACACACCGCAATGACTACATCGAAACCTTTCGACACACTGTGACAAAAAAAATGTCAGCGAATATTTTCCGTAGAGTTCACGGTCCCTAAATCAGCGCCACACTTTCACGTATAGTTTCTTTCTAACCTAGATTTCCAAAAACCTGTGCAACTGTAATCCCTGAAATCATTTTTAGAAATCCCATGGAACTTTCTTGAACCAGAAACGTTTCCTGAAGAAATGCTTACATTTGGCGTTGTTTGCCTCCTTCTTCATTCAATGTGTATGTACTGAAGTCCTCACTCTAAGATCACGGTGTGGGAGTCAAGCAGTCGAAACCGACGGCGGGGAAAAGCCTCTCGAGTGAGCACTCCGCGGAAAGTGCAATCTCAAATTCCAGAGTTGCACTTAGGTTTTCTGACTTGAGTTGTCAGGTCACTTGAAAAGCAAATATCTAATGTGTGACTTTAGGATAGCGTTGTCACCTCTGGCAAATTCAGTCTGGTTCACGGCCGGATAGTGCACTAAACCCGCATTTATGTCTTTTTTTTGGTTTTTTTTTCACACGTCAAAAAGGAAATTTGTATCGATCCGGCACCAGGGTACAAGACTGTATTTGAGTCAGTCTTACCAACATAGTCTGCTACATTTGTCTATACGTGTAGTGTACATTGCGCGAAGTTTATTTAGTGTGCTCCACACACACACACACACACAAAAATGTTTAAATTAATTACTGTCATTAGTCGCTGACGGATTTTTTTCGTTCGATATCTCATTTGAAAGTAAATATTGTGGGTCATTATACAGGAATAGCATTTCAACATTTGGATTCGGTTATCAAGAAGGTAAATTTCGGCTTGAGCACGGGTCGTATATCTTTAACCAAAAGTTGTTTATAGGGCAAGCAGTATTTCATAATACTGAAATATTCAATATTGCGCAAGCTGGCCGCCTAAGAGACCGATCCATTAAGCCCCGCCTACTAATGTATTGACCAATCATAGCCTTGACAACACCACTGAAAGTCCGACAAATGTCCGACACGTTAAACATCCATTAGAAAAGTAAACAAACCGCCGCCATTGTTCTGACACACAACTGTACTTACTTTTGTTTAGCTTTAATTTTTTTCGTATTTCTGGTGGTGCAAATCCCACAGCAGTGGTCCTTGTACGGTCGCGTACAAGTGGTTTAACAAGTGTTCCTGTCTGCATTGTTCTTTGGACTCAAGGCACTGCTCAAAAGGCCACGAAACTAAATCCCTGCTTTGGAATTCTATCTCTGCCATTTCAACGTCACATGTATGGTGGTGATTGTAGTGTCCCTAGCCACCTGCACCGTCAACGGTGCATAGTCGTGTCTTGCCGTCGCATAGTTGTCGTGCCGTCGCATTGTCGCGTCGTGCCGTCGCATTGTCGCGTCGTGCCGTCGCGTCGTACCGTCGAATAGTTTTGTCAACCGATATAATAATTGTTTAACAAGTACACAATGAAAGAAATAGTGTGGTACTTTTCTAATGATAGGCGAATTGGTGTTGTCTTTTAGATCGGTATAGAACTGGTGACCAGACGACGCTGAATAATACAGTAAAACTGCTTCCGGGCGACAATGCGACAATGCGGCGGCTCGACGCGACAATGCGACGGCTCGACGCGACACTGCGACGGCACAACGCGACTATGCGCCGTCCACGGCGTAAGCGGCTATACAAAGACCAACAGCACACAGGCGACAATGCAACAATGCGACAATGCGACGGCACGGCGCGACAATGCGACGGCACTACGCGACTATGCGACGGCACGACGCGACAATTCGCCGTTGACGGTGCAAGCGGCGAGGGACACTACAATCACCACCATACATTTTCCGTTGAAATGGCAGAGATAGTATTCCATACCATACCGTTCACAAAAAAACATGTCTGTGTGTGTGTCAACCGAACCACCGCTGCGATCGTGGCAAGAAAGTCACGTCATGTGCTGTTGCTAAACAGTTGCTAAGGTAGGCGGGGCTTAATGGATCGGTCTACGCTTGCGCTTAAAGGCAGGGTATACCTTTGGTTTTTGCAACCGTACGTTTGTTTCAATCCTATATAATTGTAGATATATACCATAAAAACTAACCTCTGAAAAGTTTGCTTCAAAAGATGTTAGCGCTCTTGAGATATCGGCAAAAAAACTGGAGCGGTTATTTCCACGCAGAACGATCCGAAAATGCTGAAATTGCGTGTTTTTCATGACCGTGAGAAGAAGGCCTCATGCCTGATTCAAATATTTAGCGAGAAACTACCTCTTTCACCAAAGCTACGTTACTTCAAAGGGGTCGTTTCTCAAAATGTTTTATGCTATCAACAGCTATCCAGCTGTAGTCATTTATCTTTGGAGTAATTACCAAAAATATCCCCTTCCTTTTTAAGCAAATTTGCCAAAATAAAGTAAGGTTAGTTAGAGCAGCTCTATCTTGATCAATGTTCCATCATGTTCGAGATTATATACCATTCTCTTTCCTTTCCCAATCGATTCAATCTGATTAAATTGAGGCTTGGAAGGTAGTCTGGTCCTTTGTGGAATGAGAGTATCACCTGTCTTTACTACCGTGTATTCAAGGGACCCGACGGTACCTGACGGTTACCCATCATCTGGAAATCGTGAGCACGGAACGCCGTCACTTATTAGCTTCAGGGTCTTTAACACATGTTTGGCTTTCCATATCAACGCGTGGATGTCACCTATTCCACAAGAAAGGTTGCAATGTAAGTGCATAAGTATACTGCGGGCAAAATATTATGAAGCGCGAAGGGAAAACCGGACGACAATAAGCCGAAACTAATTCACAAATTTGGCATCCCTTGAGAGGTTCATGCTACGGCAAAGCTAGAAAGACGACAGTCTTGATTTTTGTGTAATGTTTGACCCTTTAGGAGTTTTATAGGATTGAAAAGCAAATTGATACAGTATCGTCAGTAATGTCGCGGTAGTATTACTGATTTTCGAGACCATTTTAACCTCCTCTTTTTCTATCCCCACCCCCTTTTGGTAGATTTTGTTGTAACGATGGTTAAGGTAGTCACCTGAAGCTATTAACCACATGGGGTGTAAGATGTTCTCTCACACCACGCACATGAGACTATCAGTGGCGTAACTTAGGGGTGGGTTGCTCCGGGTGCCCCCATGTGAAATCTGGACTTTTGAGATTAAAAATTATCAGAGTAAAATATTACATTTGGTAAGCTTTTTTATGTAGTAATTTCAATGTTTTTTATGTGAACTGTTTTTCTCTTTTTACACGCAGATAGTGTATTTGTTTTTACCTTCATGTCATATTATCTTCTAAAAAATAGTAAACGGCATACAAGAGTGCTGAAAAGGGGCTTGTTGTTCAGAAAAAGCGAACATTTTTGATTGGCCAGAAGTGCCCCCACCTATAGAAAAATGGTGCACCCCCTTGTGCCCCCTAAAATGTTACCATAGTTTCGCCGCTGGAGACTAAAGTGTATAGGCTCTTAGAAAAGCAAATAGAAGTTGTTAAATCTCGACGTTTCTATTAGTGTGCTGTGGTGGTCTTCTTGACAAAGTCATAGTTGACCTAGGAGTCTATACTGACATGGATCAAAAACAACCATTTCTTGTTTTTAGAGCTAGATTCTGAAGTCCCTTATACTGCGAGGTCTTGTGAAATGATAGCTTTCCACCTTCACCTTTTATTGGCCCTTACAGAATTAAGCATCGTTTCTGTATGTTTGCTTAGTCTTGTCTGAACAGATTAGATTTATTCATCTGTATCTGTATTTTAGATCCTATTATGTAAATCGCAGACTTGAGAAAGGTTGACCACAGTTCGTCGACATTTCAGCTTCACGAAACAAAACCTCCGCGTGATTAATGGAGTGCATAAAAATGGTGTAAGAAAAATAACAACACTTAACAATAAAGACGTTGAATGTAAGTTTTTATACAAGTATTGGATACCCTCAATGTTCCATGGTTTTAGTAAGATATATCCTTTTCTTAACTTTTATGTTGAAATCAATTTTGTGCTGACATTTTGAAATACAAATCTGTCTTCTCCGATTTCCCTTAGGCCCCGCATAAGTTCTTTTCTGGACAGAGGCAGAGATTTGTGAGATGGGTAATTTGCAAGAAATCCAATACCTTTGGGAAATTGACAGCAATTTTTAGGTTCAGATGCAGGCAGCTTCTGAATGGCAAACCCTCCTTAATAATTCCTTTTTAAAATTAAAACAACACAATTTGAGGGGAAAGTAATACTTGAGTAAATTTAAATCATCACTGGTTTTACATTTTTGATGGCTTCTTTCAGGTATCATTTCAAGCAATTTGATTTTTTTTATTTTTTTTTTTTATGGTATATCCAGATTTCTATTCATGGACTTGCTTGGCAGAAGAAAAAAAATCTGGCGAAGCAAAACTTGCAGGGTACCGGTCACAGATTATCGTATACATTGCACGACATTTTAGCTGGTAGCCTGATATACTAAGTTTAAATTTCTTCTACTAAGTAAATCTGTGAGTCTATAGAAGTTACCTGTGAAATTGTCCAAATCTCTTCAGTGCCCAATAAGTCCTGCTGCTTTTAAGACCCACTCTGCGCTTACGGTCACCACTTTCTGCTTACCGTGTTAGCGCCAAATTTCTGTGCTAAGCTTCGCAAGCAAAGTCTGCTTAGCAACGTGACGACGCCCGCAAACAGGAAAAACGTCTTAAGGAATTGCCAATGTTTCAACATTTCGAAATTCAATTGTCATTAAACAAATAAATAAATAAGATGAAATAAAGAAATAAACGAATCAAAGGAAATCCACATAACAAAGTTTGTGAAATCAAAAATTGGGTGGGTGGGTGTGGTTTGGTCAAAGTACTTGGGATAACCGAAATCGAGAAACAATAATTCTGAATTGCCTTAACCTGTATAGACATTCAGCAGGTTGGCTCAGTTGTCTGCCTTCCACCTTCGTGGATTACGGTTCCAATCCTGGACTGGAGCATTGCATGTGTTTTGGGTTTTCAGTCCCCCTACCGATTGAGGGGTTTTCCGCTATGTTGAGTTTTTCCTCCCACGTCTAAAAAACTGTCATTTCTTCATCACCTCCTCTAATTATTACATCTTCAGGCACAGTGTTATTCGTTTCTGGGGGTCCCCTGGTTTCATTACTAGAAAGATATAATATTAATTTAAAAAAAATAATAACCTGTGAATTTTGCCCAGATTTTTCTGCTTTACCGAGCTCGAGTCAGAGCCATGGAATCAGGATCAGTCCGGAGTGACGGATCACCCTTTTCGTCGTGCTTTTGACATAGTGACGAATTGGCATTTTGGGAGAAGTCGAAGTTTGAACGGTATTAGGGTTATTTTTTGTCTAAATCCAAATTCCGGACAGTTTTTTTTTTTAGTTTTTTTTATAGAGTTACAGACACCCCGATCGGCGATTTGGCCCAAAAGTAACATTTTGTTTTTGTCATTACTGACGAATCCGTTGAGTGAGTTGGTAACCCTCATTGCTGAGTACGTGTTTGACATAAGCTTTGCGTATATAGAGTACCAGTTGCTCTTTGCAGACTGAGGGGAGTGATTATTTTTAACATTATTACAAAACCTCAATTTTTTTTTAAATGTTTAACTATCTCAAACTTCAAACTTGTTTGAATTGGACTAAGGACATCTCTACGAAACTCAATGAATTTGATTGGAGCATAAACATATCATGTTAAGTCGAGAATGTTTCGATCACGTACACGTAGGTTTGTGCACAAACATATGGAGTTGAATAGGCGCGATTGTAATTTTGTTTTTTTACACAGTGACGCATAAGTTCAAGACATCTTTAAGAATACTTAAACCGTATGTTTTTTCAAAATATATATGGTTACGTGACAGAACAATATCCCTTAATACACAAATACACAAATCTGATGAATTTGTTATTAAACGAACTGCGAAAATAACAAGTTAAAAGTTGACCAGCTTAAAAAATTAATTTACTCGAAACGCGTTATTTGCCGATCTGTCGTGACAAAAAAAACACACGATGTTTTATCTTTGGAATGGAGCTTAATCCCCTACTCTGATGATGAACCTAAACAAGCCCTGCAAAGGGGGACATTCTCAATAAATTCCCGCTGTAAAGAATCTCAGCGTCTTTCATCAAATATCAATTAACATATCGCGAGGTATATCTCACGTCGTGTTTATTGTTTCGATCATAATAACTAGGGAGTTTGTTCTAAACGTGGGATGTCTGACTATCTCGTCGTCAATCTCTGAGGGGGAAAAGGGAAAAAAAACTGAAAACAAAACACAAGCGGCGCTGTCCTCTTTTGAAAATAAACAGCTGTATATTACGAGATTCTTTACAACTCTAGGAAAATTAATGAGAATTGTATGCTTCTAATGGAAAGTAATTTACAATTGCAAGATGTCTTCTAGTCCGTTGTTAAAAGTGAGTTCTTGTCGCAGTGCGGCGGTTGGCTGTGGCTACGGTCACAGCAAAAGCCTTCTCTTCAACGTTGCATCTGCAGCCAACTGCCAGTCGTAGCCGAAGCCGCTCCATCTGACCAAGGAGCTATAGGAGGGAGGGGAGGGGGGGGGGGCGTTCGGACCAAGTCTAATCTTCATTTGAGTAAACTTGTTCATTTATTAAAACTACGGTAGAATAAATCTTCCCAGAAACGAGCTGATTATAAACACGTTTATTTTCCTGGTACGGAAACCATCGAATACTTAAAAGAGAGTTGTAATTAACCATCGAGAATTTCGGCCTTGTACGTTTTTGGAGGGTTTTGAGGTGCGTTTTTTCGGTTTGCTTTTATTTTATTATCCAATTTCAGATCGGGAATCTGGGTCATGCTGACTGCTGACGCGGGAGATTTTGGAGTGCGCAACGAGACAAAATATCAAACGAATAATTTGTTTTTATAATGCACCGGTAGGTAAATACAATGGACTTTGAATAAACAAATCTACGAAATGAACGTTGACATTTTGCTTTGTTTTCCCCAGACATATCCTTCTTTGTGGTCTTGAAAGTGTTTTCCCGGCTGGAAAAAGGGAGTTTATAAAAAAGTTTATTTGGATTGCCTGGCAAGCTTTGATTTTTTGATCCATGTGTAAATGCCACTGAACTATTTCAGTTTCGGGACACAGCGTTTAAATCTCAAATAAATCTTCGGCCAATGTAACATCAGAAGTGGGAGAAAATCCCCCATTTCCAGGGTGATATGTGCAGAGAGTTCCACAGAGATTGTCCCGTCGAAGAAGTGTTGTACCCCACCCCTTCTCAGTTTGTTATTGTATATCACAATTTTAGGTTGCTGCTCCCTTAAGTTATGTGCAGTTTTTGGTTTTTCCAACAGCAGAGGGCTGCTCCTAGGTTATTTTTCCCATCACAAGTAGTGGGTCGTGGGTCGAGGTTGTAAAACAGACTGACAAACATGGTATACTCTTCTCCCAAAGAGGGATAAAAGGTTGTTACAAAAAGGTGGCCTTGGTAAGTCATTACGTCATCATACGCGCGCTCATTGTGTTGCACGCTCGCATCAGTTGACGGCTGGCTCCAGAGCTCCTCTCATTGGCGAATGTTTGTGTGTATTTTAAACCATGAATCAGGCATTTCATCATTTAAATGCATTTCTTATGGCAGAACTAAAAGAAACCAACGATTCTGACAAGACCTTGAAACTTTGCAAGATATGAAAGGCAAGTCGACAACTGTGTTCATACATGAATCCTCGTCGGAACCCGTTTTCGATGGTAATGCATGTTTCTGGTATTTTTTGGACATCAGTAGTTCAGTGGTTTCTTTCCCTGCCTTTCACCTCTGTAGACCCCGGTTCGAATCCCCGACCGGAGCCTTGAATGTGGATTGGGTTTCAGTCCCTACCTGATTGCGTGGATTTTTCCCTAATGGAGTTTTCAACATCTTCTCTACACAGGTATCTTCAGGCCTGCGGGTCACATTTATCATTTTTGAGGGTCCCTTGGTTTAATTGCCAGAAATTTAAAAATACATAATAATAAATAACAAGAGTCGTGGGGCCAGTTTGTATTGAATGGGCTTGGTTTACAGTGAAACTACGTCACACTTATTAACAGGACTGGTGGCTGCGGCTACCGGCTGTTGCCATGGGCCTCCATGCTTCAACGCTTGTTCACGTGACAAACAAGCCGTATAGCCGCTTCTTCGAACACAGCCTGGCATGACGAATGTACGCGGGGCATATTTAACCAACTTTCATTCTTGCATGATGGATTACGTGACCAGACTCTCATATACTCATTTTGCTAATTTACTTGAGATAAGCTATAAACGCGAGGTCCATCAACTTTTGAGTGTGGTGTTTAGCTTCTCAAGATTTGAACAAGCTCTCTTTTTTCTTGGACAACAAAATACTTGAGTGATGACTTTTATGTTGCTCGTGTAATTCGACTCTGATGAGATTTTACGTCGATGCACGGCAAACCTCCTGAGGAAGTTGGAATGCACTTTTGTGACATTTACATTTTGAACAGTCCAGACGGTGCTGGGAACACTAAGAGTCTGGTTTTTCAGCTCGCAGCAACAAAACAATAATTTACACACTGAACTTATTGTCTATTCCAAAACCTCACAATGTCAATTCTCCCTACAATCAACACGTCGCCGCCAAATCTTTCCAAACCAAAAACAAAAACTCAAACAAAACAATCCGAGACGCGTCATCATCTGCAGACAAGTGATGTGATCGTTTCCATGGCAACTTCGTCTTAATGGACGGAAATTGACCGTTATAAAGATATCTACAGAACAAGAGCTTGTAAAAAAAAGTACGTTAGATCCAAAGACCCGACCCAGTTTCATAAAGGGTGTTGTTGAAGAGGAATGTTAATTGCGAAATGTACTGTTTTGAGAAATGAGACTGCGAGAGAGCTCGCGAAGTGCTTGTTTGTCTTGTTGATTGTGCTCTGATAAAAGTGTCTTGGAAACTTCTATCATCTACTTTGGTAATGTTACCCTGAATCTTGATTCTTTTTGTCTAGCCGATATTAACCAACTCGTCTATCCTATACCCAAACCTTTGGTCTGACGTCTCAATAGTTTGATTTCATATGGTTCCAGGTTGTTCTTTCAAATTCCCCCATAACAGTCACCTGTTTCGATTTCTAAATGCGCGCTGGGGCAAAACTAAGGCGAATTTAACGTTGGGGGGGGGGGCCAAGGGGATGCACAATTTTTTCCTATGGTGCACTTTTAGGTAATACAGTAGTTTCTATTTGAATTTTTCTTTGACAAACTTTTTCGGCAATCTTGCCTTATGCCGTCTACTATTTTTAAAAGATAATCTGACGTGGAGGAAAAAACTAATAAACACATAACTGTCTGCGTGTAAATATAGATAAAGGTTTAAAACATCGAAATTACTACATACAAGTTTGTAAAATGTATTGTGGTTTTATTCCCGTAACTTTTTAATCTCAAAGGTCAAGGGGTACGTACACCAATATTATATATACAAAAATATATATATATTTATACATTTTTTGTGTGGGCACATGCCCCGTGCCGACCCCTTCCCCCAGTAACACCATTGAAGGCACGCAAACTTCATTTTCTTTTTTTAAGCTATAGTGACACAGATGTCAGATAGTTTCATTTAAAAAAATACACCTTTAGTTCTCTCAACCCCACCCCCCCACCACCAATCTTCCCATGCAGTGAGCCCCACCCCAACCACCCAATGTTATTCGCCAAATGGAAACCATTACGTGTCTCCAAACCCACCCACTGGCTTATTCTCTACTGCAGTTTATCATTGTAAGCCCCCCCCCCCGTTTCCCAACCACGCCCCTGCTCACCAACCCCAGCCAGTACCATTATTTTATACAGCTCAGTAGGACACTGAACCTACAAACAGTGCCAGCCCACGACCCTATACTCGCTGCCGCGGGACGAGCACAATCACGCAGCGACGCGCGTTTGTTATGTTCGGTCTCCTGCTCCCACTGCCCTGTTGCGGTCTCAATCAGTCACGACAAAGGGCTTAAATTTCGGGTTTACTTTCCGCCACAATATTGTGTTCCTCGGTCTTTTTCCCGTGTAATTTCCTGTTATTTGTTTGTCAGCTTTATAGTTTCACCATCATCGGGCAGTTTTTTTCCCTTGTTTAGAGAATAGTAATTTAAGCCATGCAAGATAGGCATAGACCTAAATCTTGAAAGAATGTTGTCTGGTAACGCAATAACTCGAGGGGGAAAAATAATTGCCTGTCGTTTGTATTTATTTTTGTGCACTTTTACTTTCTCCTTTGCCTCTTTCATTTTATTGAGAAGATCTGCAATCCTCATTATGTCCACAGATAGCTCAACTTTGATTCCCAGAAATTAATTTGAAAATTGAAGGCTAACGGTGTTTATTCATCCGAGGAAAGATATCATTTTCATACAGATCCTCTGCTTATTCTCCTGTGTTACGATAATTCATGTGACGATAGAGTAGGCCCCGATAACGTGTCGACTCTTCTCTATGGTGGCCCTCAGGAGACATTACAAATCGCCATCTGCGCATAATATCATTTTTCGGTTTGCGACGTCCATAGTGTACCTCAAGTTGACAGCGGAAGTTTGTAAGGTTTAACAAAAAAAATCATTCTTTACTTCTTTGGATTTTCTTGCAATTGACCGATCCATTAAGCCCCGCCCATAAAAACATGTTGACCAATCATATGATTGGCTACATCACCACTGTACACGTGGGCAGCACAATGTGCGTCTCTTCAGTGCCACACTGCATGCACAACATGAACGCGGGCGCTATAAGTACGCGCGCACATGTTTACATTATCCAATAGGATTTTATCGTGTCGGACTTTTGTCGGACTTTCGATGGCGTAGCCAAGGCTGTGATTGGTCAACACGTAAGGGAGGAGGGCTTAATGCATCGGTCTATTGTACCTTGCTGATAATTCTTACAAAAAATGGTATATCGAGGATAAACAATATACCTTAAACACGTGTCATTTGAGTAGGGCGCCCGCGACATTGAGGTCAAAAGAAGGTTGCCCATTGGCCCATTTTGTGCACCACGCGTGCATAGATTTGTACTTTCCATTGTTTTACTTCTAAGATGACGACGTGATGACGTCAATGCATAAGGTCTATTCCTGTTTTGCAACCATAGATAATGCGTGGACGTCATGCTGCCGCCGTCTTAGAAGTCAATAAAATCGAAATGCAAAGCTGGTGGCTGACTCAGGGGCCCTATAGTAAAACAAACCAACAAAGTTTTCTTTGTTCAACTTAGGAACGTTAGAGCAACAATGGAAAGACCATACAAACCGCATCCAGATGAGTTTGTGTGTACACAAGGCGCACGCAGAATGGTGAGCAATGATGAGCAACCCCCTCTTGACATTTAAGTGAGGGCGCCCTACTCCAGTGACGTCATGCTCATGGTCAATTTCTAATTATTAAGAGCTCTTAAATGATATAGCATTGGTTTTCCAAAACCAAACCAAAAATAGTTGAAAAAGCTGACAGGAATTTGAGCAGAAAATGTAATTTGTTCAAATTTCAGTTCATTTTTGGACTTAGTTTGTGAGCAAGGATGGATTATATTCTGTGATTCAACATCATACTTATCAAGCCGCCCCCGCCACCCCCCCCCCACAAAAAAACTGAGAATTTCTTGGCTAATAATTATCACCAACCGGGACTGATATCTGATGCCGTTACTAAAAGCTAACAGGAAGCTGTTAAGTTTGTTATCTTATGGTTATCTTCATCGTGATACTCGAGGGCTTTTAGAGGGCTTCTCATATTATTAAGGGCCTATTTTCAAGTAATCTACGATGACAGACCTGGCATCTTTTAAGATGAAAAAAAAATATGTATACCCATTGAGAAGTCCCCCTGAATACATGCAGTTTGATATCAGATTAGATAAAAGATTTAGAGCAGTAAACTCACACACACAAAAAAACCCACAAAGTCATGATTGTGTAGCATAATTTTTACACTATGTGGACATTATTTTGTCTTGCATTACAACAAAAATCGGAGACATTTTTTTAAACCATCGTCATTTCTATTAGAGTGTTTTAGAGCAGATTTTTGGACACGTGATCCCTATAATAAAATAGTTTGTTTTGAGATGTTAAACGATGTACAAGAATATATATGCTTTTTTATTTATTTTTTTTTCAGTAAAACGAGCATATCTAAATTCGTGGAAACACTATGTGGACGTGTGTACGTCCACACAGCGTTTATGGTTCCTACAGTGTGGACATCTTTTGTTCTATATAGGGTCGACACTTGGTATGTTACACAAAAACACGATTTTACTTGTTATTGTTAGAAAATCTCTTCGCAGTATCCCAAAACCGCAGCGTGTTGAAAGCGGAGTTTCAAATCGAAAATGTTTACATTTTTTTCAAGCGCGTAATCAAAAGCTTTAAAAGGAAATAGATTCTTGGAAAAAAAAGGGGGAAGAAGAAAAAACAGGACTGAATAATTTATATGTTTACTACATTTTGTAGCAAACTCATCCCATGTCCATTTAGGCCTATATCTAAGCCCTTAAGTTGTCAAATTAGACGATTTTGTTTCCTGAGTGCTGCAGACTGTCTGAAGGCGCCGTTGTCAATCACCGACTACTTTTATGATATTATTAGATTTAGAAAGGCTGACATCATGGATCAAAATACCATTTTAACGAAGCCTCATTTCTTTCCCGCGCAGTTCAATAACCACAATTATGTGAAAGGATTTAAGGGACGACACAGTATTATTCATTATTATTATTATTTTTATTTATTTTTTACTTTTTTTTTTTTTTTAGTAAATGCATCTACCTAAAAACCACTCATACATTCTTCCCTGTAGGAGTTTTAGGAGCATGCCTAAGGACTCCCACACATGCTCTCTCTCCCCTCCCCTCTCCCCACCCTCTCTCTTTCGCTCTCTCTCTCTGTCTCTCTCTCTCTCAAAAAAGAAATAAAATAAAACTCCCTCTCATAATTGACCAGGATTCCGTGGGGCCTAACCATTTCTGGGTCAGTATGTCCCGGAAACCGAGTTAAGATCATTTCTGGGTCAGCCTTTTACCCCTAAATGGGTCAGGCCCCAATTGTGACCCGTTTTTTTTATTTATTTTTTTATTTTAGAGTACACACAAAATGGCCGGCTGAATCTGTTTGCCTTAATATTGAACAACAATTAACATAGTTTGGGATTGTAAACGACTTTTCATCTCTAATCATTTTTTAGTTGACCTGATTTGTTGATGGAAAATGAAAGCTTAGTGTGGTTTAAAATGTATTGCTGTTGTCGTGTGTGGGGGTGTTTGTCTGGGGTTTTCCAACTTGTTTCAAGGTGACGTCACAATGCGTTTCTCTTCAAGTTTTTCAGTGCACTTGTTGTACTCTTTATATCTGCTTGCAGCTCATCAAAATATCGAAGTCAATGTTAGCGAAGAGGGAACACGCCTCTGAATAATGTGGACACGTGAACGTTTGTAGTTACTTTAGCTAGTTCTTTTGCCGAATTTTTATTGTAGTTACGTAGTAGGCTGCCACCTAGCGCCACAAAGTCTCCCTCTCGCTGCACATTCCTAGCCATTCATCCTTTCTGTGCAGAAAACAAATAAATAAAACACAAACGTACAAAACTGTGTTCCCTTCTATCGTTTGCTATAGCATTATTTGTTTTATTAATCTAAGCCATTTATCCAGACCAACCTCGACTGCACCAGAGCCAACCTGAGTTCTACCCTCTGATGTTTTCATTCAATGCTTTGCTGAATAATCAACAACCATAAGGAAAAACTTTTTTGCAAAACAACTTTTAAGACTTTGTGACGCTAGCTATGCAGCAGGCATACTAAGCATAGTTTCCATTGCTGATGTACTTCGGAGCTTGTGCCATAGAGTAGCATGTGCACATTAAGTTCTGATGTCACCTTAGTGTACCTGAAAGTATCCCTTTATTCATGAAAGCAAGACCAGACAGTACCTTTAACCAAATAATTATAGTTATATCAACCGTATCCGGCCACTCCGGCAGCAGGCATTGTAATTGGTGTTTTAATTTTAGCTTAAGTTCCCCAGTCGATACACACAGCGCTCGTGTTGTTTGGCAGGTAACCCTAAACTATGGCTTGGACCGTTGGGAATGATGTTGTTGTTGTTGCATTTCTGGATTGCGAAATCCAGAGTGTTTGACCGCTCACTTCTGAAGGGGTAGGGGAAAATGTTTAGGCTATAGATTGGGTTCACACGCAATATAGTAAAGCTTTGGAAATATTTATGTAGGGGAAAAACAGATTAATCCTGACCACCATCTCTCACCCTCCAAAGTAAAGTTAGATATAAGTTTACATTTTGATTTTTTTTTCTCCCCCCTCTCTCTCTCTCTCTCTCTCTCTCTCTCTCTCTCTCTCTCTCTCTCTCTCTCTCCCCCTCTCTCTCTCTCTCTCTCTTTCTCTCTCTCTCTCTCTCTCTCTCTCTCTCTCTCTCTCTCTCTTTCCTCTCTCTCTCTCTCTCTCTCTCTCTCTCTCTCTCTCATTTAATGAATCACAATGTCTACATTTTTGGGGGCCTGATGGTGAGGGGATACTGGAAATTTCTGGAGGGAGGGGGGCACGTGCCCCGACCCCCCCCCCCTTGACTAAGCTGCTGCCCCTTTTGTGGAAGGGGAGGTACAGTGGGTGTCCTCCGGTTGGTACTGTACTGAGTCTTTTGGCCCGATGGCATAGCCCACCAATGATCTTTTTTGTTGTTTTCAACGAAAACTTGGGATGGGGGAAATCAGTTATGAAGAGGAAAATTAAAAAAAATCCTATTTTTATTTTATTTTATAGGTAGATCTTCATGTATCAAACAGAAATGGAGTCGGATCATCTCATCCCATACGACATCACTCACTTAAAAAACAAATCTATCGAGGAGCTGCTGGCCTGTCTGAACTTCACCTCAGTGAAAGAGTTCTTGGAGGTATATGAAATTGGTCTGGATCCCACGGATCTGTCCCCGACGGCTGATGCATTTCTCATTACATCATACACGTTGATATTCCTCCTGTCGCTCGTAGGCAATCTCCTGGTGGTCATTGCGGTTGCGTCCAAACGCAGCATGCGGACAGTCATTAACTCCTTCATCGTTTCCTTGGCAACTTCTGATCTCCTCGTCACCATATTCTGCATCCCTTTCACCCTAGTGGAGGTCATCACCGTAGACTGGGTCCTCGGGACGTTTATGTGTAAACTACTTAACTACATCACCATGGTTGCAGTCGTGTCAAGCGTCCTTACCCTGACAACCATCGCTGTAGAGCGCCACCATGCCATTTGCTACCCCTTACGTGCACGTATCATCCAGACTCCTACCCGTGCAGCCATTTTGATCGCTGGGCTCTGGATATTCTCTATGATCTTAGTGTCCCCTCTCCTGTTCGTCATGGAGGTTGAGGTCGAGACGGTCCTCTTCAGCGGCACGATGTACAAATTCTGCCGAGAGACGTGGCCACACCATGACCAAAAGAAAATCTTCACCCTCCTTCTGGTCATATTCCTGTACATCATTCCCGTCCTCACTATGACGATCCTGTACCTCCGTGTGGTGCACCGACTATGGATCCGCAAGGCCATCACGCCAGTGGAAGCCCCTGGTAGTCTGGCCAACGCCTCGTCACTCCGCAACAAGAGGCGGGCAACCAAGATGCTCATCGTGGTTGTGGTCCTTTTCGCTACTTGCTGGTTGCCTTTCCACGTTGTCAGCATCATCAGAGATTTCTTTCGACTCCTGGACAGCGAGAGGAATCGGTTGATGCTCGCGATCGTCCAGCTCATTGGATTCAGCAATAGCTTCAATAATCCCATAGTGTACGCGTTTCTTAATGAGAACTTCAAGAGGAAATTTAGAAAGACACTATGCGTCCGACCTCAGAGGAAGACAAAGAAAAAAGTGAAGAAATCCACGTCACACCTTGTCAGCCCTTATGCCGTCCAAACTACTCTGTGACGAAATAAGGCATTTAAAATAAGATAAATGATAATTTTAAAAAGTCCCACATAAATATTAAACTGTGTATGCCTTTTTATTTCAGATTTGTTTACTTAATAAATAAAACACTACCATTACAAAGAATTATTTTCAAAATAATTTTCGTCTCAAAGTAAAAATAAAATTGTAATAGTTGTATAAAATAGCTTAAATATGTAGCTTTGCTTTCTGAAGTACCACAAAGTTGATTGATTGATTAATTTATTGATCGATGGAACCATCGATCGATTGATTGGCTGACTGATTGTTTGATAGATTGACTAATTGGTTAAACGTGTTAAGCCAACGTTTTTATTGGTGACAGCAATACTTTTGTTGTATGAAAGCAATGTCTACATCTTTGAAAAATTCCATTTTTAAAAAAGAGTTCTTGAAAAAAATACAAACGAAGTTGCAAAACCTGTCTTACTAACGTTGATAATATATTTAAAAAACAGCTGTACAAATTTAGAAACCCGCTTATTGATTAGTATCATTACGTCATTGCGCAGTGAAATTCTATTTACTATTTAATCACATTATTACAATGCCTTTTAAAAGGAATTATTGTAGAATTAAATTCAATTGTAGAATGTTGAAAAAAGACAAAAGAGCAGAAGTTGGTTGAATATATATTTTAAATCGTACAGTGCAATCTCCATGATCGTAAGATTTTATGTTTTGAGCTGTGTACAAATCGTGCTTGAAGAAACTTGTCCAGACTCTATGGCTCTTTTGGAAACGCGTGATGTCACAGGTCACATAGGTTAATCCCATCTCACATGGCCCACACTTACTGCTGTGGATTGGGTTAAAATGTGATAATGCCACGTTCGACGGGTTAGTGGTTTGGGCACAGAGCTTTGGGCACATGTTCTAATAACCCATGTAATTAACATGTAAATAATTATAAGTTTTACAAATCTACGTGCAAGAGTTCCACGCAGTTAGTTTCATAATGTCAAATATTGTGTTATGAATATGCACGAGTACATGTATAATATTTAATGATTATTAGCACTGACGTCAACACTATAAAAAGATCAGACTCAATTAAAAACGCGTTAGTTTCGCGTTGTTAGTTTCATAATGTCAAATATTATGTTATGAATATGCACGAGTACATGTATAATAGTTGCTAATTATTAGTACTGACGTCAACACTATTAAAAGATCAGACTTAATACCGGTAATTGAAAACAGTTAATGTCTGGTTAATTAAAAAAATATATATAATTAAAAACAACACAAAATATTAAAATGTTTGTTCTCGTCTTTTTATTCTTTGTTTATTTTAGCCTAGGAGTGCAATAATTTACAAACGGCCTAGCTAGACGGAAGCGTGTTGAAAGCTCGACTCAAAAGTCCAAAGCATTGATTACGAAAAACTTTTGCAAAAATCCCGTGTTGATTCATAAGATTCCTGCCACACATAGCTTCGCTGGAAACTATTTTTTTATTTTTAGCTTTTGTTTGTTCGGTCGGGCGTGCCATATGGCTGACCGACTTCAAATCAGTAAAAACAGGCTTGCGAAATATTGGGTAAAACCCCGACTACGGGAACACCTCCTGAAGCCAAGCAGAGATTGATCATCAAACCAATTGGTCTATCTGCGGCTATCTAGATCACTGTATTGGTGCGGCGTTTGAAAGCAATGGGTTGCATTTAGCAAAACCCTTGGTAGCCGTAGCTGCCATTTCAGACACGGCCACTATATTATTTTATTAAAGGGTCTGTATACGTTTGGTAATGACTCTGAAAATTTATGGCAATAATAACTCACTTGGTAAGAAGTACAGCAGCTTTGGATAGTATAATGCATTTTGAGAAACGTTTCACTTAGAAGTACTGCAGTTATGGAAAAATACATCACTTTTTATCCCCCAAAAATGTTAATCTGAGAAGCGTTATGGCCGTAACGCTTCTCAGAATGTGTATTCCAATGACGGACACTTCTGCGTGAACGCAACTGCTCCAGATTTTTGGTGATATCTCAAAAACGCTGCCACCTTTTGAACTGAAATTTACACAGGTTAGTTTTATGGCATATATCTACAATTCTATAGCATTAAGGTAAATGTACGGTTCCAAAAACCAAAGGTATACTTTGCCTTTAAAAGAAATTCTGGGTCCCCGGCCCCGACCCCCATGGTTGTTCGCGCGCAAATACATTTAACAAGTACACATTTATAGTGTCATAAGAAGTCTTTAAAATACACTAATATCAAGTGATGGTGTATATGCAATAGAGAGCTTTAAAGAAAAAAAAGACATTGTCTGATTAATCATGTTTGAAAAACTGTCACACCATTTACCAATGAGCGGTTTCTGACTCCTCCCAAACAATCTATGTTTGAACTTTAAAGGTAGAATACAGGATTGGTATTCATCAAAACATGTTTTTATTAGTCTCATTCTGAAAGCTTACAGTTTATGAAGTACCAATACCACCGTAGAAATAATAATTTCTGTCTGAAATACTGTCAAAGTCGAGAAAGTAGAATTTGAAGACCCTGGTTCTAATTTCGGTTGTAACAATCGAAATTAAGGACAATATGCTACATGTTAAAAAATGTGCATGTTTTTTTTTTTTTTTTTTTTTTTTTTCCTGACCCAGACGACGGATTGAGCACACATTTTCACTGGTTATTGTTTCTCCATGTATTGAACTACAGAAAGTAAGATCACTTGCACTATCAGCTTTACCAATCCTATGATAACTTAGATCAAATGTTCAAAGTGAGCTATTCGGCAGGAAAGAGAAGTATATTGATTTGGGGATGGTGTGCATGATTGAAATTGATTATTGTTAAACACAAACTCATGTAAAGCGGCGCGGCGGTTCATGAAATCCATGGAAGGAAACAAGACGCTAGAGGGCGCCCTTGCATATTATGCCTATCGAGAGATTGCGACACCGAATAAAAAAAACCCATCAGCATAAAAAAAAATTCCACGTATATGATTGTGCAATTCGCTAAACACTGAGGGGGAATCCCCAGTACAACCATCTTGGAAGTGCGTGGTATGATGTAGCTCTAGAGAAGTTGGGCAACGATTGGACCATACATTTCAAAAACGTAGTTGGTGGTTAATTATTTTTGTATAAAAGGGAAGGAGGTCATCAGACATCACTCCACAATTCACCGGTACTATGACTACAACAAAGGTAAGCCCAATTTACGATAAACTAACTAGGCTAGAGGCAGAGCATCCATGATGACCATATTGTCAAGACAAGGGCGGCGATTGGTGGTGGACAGGGGGACATGTCCCTCCACACACTTTTTAGAGTGGGGGGATAGCTAAAATGTCCCCCCACTTTTTGATGCCCCCCCAATAAAAAGCAACAATATACAGCATTTTTGGGAAAGTAAACGTAAGTGGTTTCTGGTTTTTCATACGTTTTTCTTCAAAGAACTGATATTGATATAATTATAAATGATAACGTTCGAATGGTTATGGGTGAAATGAGTTTGTGTTCAATAAACATTGCCCTGTCGGCGGCGCATACAAAGATGGACCATGGGCAGAATGCTATAGTATTTGGGCCTGTTTCCGTCCAAGCTATTTCCAATCTTCCAAGGCTTGCACGCGCACGTCCCCCCCCCCCCCCCCCCCCCCACTTTTCCATCCTTTTGGACCGTCGGGAGTATGGAGGGTTACGATCATCGTAACTAGAATTTAGAAATCATAAAACTTTGAAAATGGTGTTAATGTGTAGTTATATTCAGAGTAAGTGTACGGAAATGATCTACCCCCACTGAATGGAGGTCTAAGGTAAGCATTGTAAAAGTCCGAGAGAGGTACTAACTACTTCTGTCAGTCATGCACTCTGCTCTGGTCCGAACTTGTACTGTCGTACATGTGTTAGTTACTAAACACAATACTAGTTAGTGGAAATTACTTCTACTATTAACTGATAGGCTAGTTGCCATAATCGTTGAAAAAAGTGTTTAAACTATTAGTATTATTGAAGATGTAGTCGATTTTTCTGTGAACATGGTGAAGTTAAATTTCTATGAACATTTACTCATTTAACATTGTTAGGCCTAATATTTTTTATTTCAGAATATCAAAAACTCGCTTGGACTTGAATGATGGTGCATTGGTGCGACACGTTTTACTCCACACATCAGAAAACAGAAAAGCTAAAAGTTCGGACGAAAAGGTTAAAGAGCTTAAGTAGCTTCAAAGGAAATTTTGCTTTGTGTTTTACATTTGGTGTGGTACTGGTACTAATTGTCATGGCAGATTTACTCACAAGAATTCCAAATCAGTTATCTCCGAGTCAAGTAGCACTGATCATAGACCAGCAATCTCGTTCAGAAATTAGAATAAACAGGAAGAGCAATGCCTTTAAAAAACTCGTAGAAGAGGTTCAAGAAATGAAGGAGAATTCTGAAAGGGATCACGAGAGGGCCACACATCTTGAGCTTGACGTCACCAGATTGTATGCTCAGTTATCAAGAACACGGGACTCCCTCACGAAAGAGCAGAGAAAAAATGCTGAGTTACTGGAAAAAAATGAGAAACATCAGATTTGTGAGAAGTGTCTCAGGGATGCAAATGAGGAGGATGTAAACACTGAAAGATACTCGTCTGGGGAGAGCGGAGAGGCAACGAGAGGATTTAAGAAGGCGCAGAGACGGTTACAGGAGACTGAGGTTTCGTATCAGGAGAAGGTATGAAATGTTTCCTTTTAAATTAAACGATTTGTTAGGTCGCCTGAGGTTGTAAAGTTTTCACAATCTGTTGTGAGCTAACAGAATGTTTTTTTTAATTTATTTTTTTATTAGCATGAAGTAGAAGTAAAACCAAAGTAAATAAATGCAATTAAACTTTTGTTTTGATTAATGAGCTCATCTACATGAGAAGAAAAAAGGCTATAAATATCATCTTGATTATAAAAAGGAAAGGGAAAAAACACATTTTAATGAAAGAGTAAAAACGTGATGAGATGAAAAGATTTAAGGAAATTTACTTTGATTTGAAATCAAGTATTGCATGCCATGTTGCCAAGTCTTCATCTTTCCCTGACTGGTGAAACTGTTTGAGGGCAGAGGTATTTCTCATGAGGGTGAAGTACGCCATGTGACAAATCTACCAGCTCAAAATCACCAACACTGAGCCCTGGTATAACTGAGCATCCGCCCAGTGTATTGTCGCTTGCTGCCGTTCACAGTATGAGAGAAACACTACCCTGGATGGTGTTGACTGTGTCATTTCAAGATTCGGGGCAGTCCCAAACTGAGAAATATAGGCCCTACTGCAGCAACACATCAGAGTTTTACAAATGCACAGACCTTGCAAGTCAATTGCAGGACATTGCTAAAAAAAAAAGGGTTTTCTACAGGTTTGCTCAACCATTACTTGTCATTATCAAACAACTGTCTGCTTGGATTACTTTGAAAATAGCTTAAACATACAGTAGTAGGTGTCGGAACCCATTTAGATTTTCTTTTTTTGCTGTGTTTTTTATTCGCTTTATACAATTTAATTTTCTCCATATGGTTTCCTCATACTGTTGAGAAAGTTTCACCTTTATGTTCCGACACCCTCTCAGTTCCGAAATCCCTAGTGTACATTATTTTCTGAGCCCTAACCCAAACCCTAGCGTGTAGATCACAAGGAGATTATTGGAACGTAGGGGTGTCGGGACAAAAGAGCAGTTACCGTTGAGAACACAATACTTCTATGTACTGACATTTTTAACAGAAATATTTTATCTGCAGTGTTATGTCAGGTGTCCAAAAGAAAAAATAAAAAATAAAAAGTAGAATTGAAGATTTTGTTAGTATTTCTCTTCAAAGTCTTTTTTGTGTGTCTAAGTTTTAATTGCAATAGGGCAGTTTGTTTTTGATGTCTTTGATTTTGATTTTGGTTCAGGAGGCAACATCGATCAATCAAAGTAAAAAACAGCCAGTAAAAGACGGCAAAAGAGCAGGTGGCGTTTCCCATGAAGAACATGAACTCATCATTAGGCAAGCGATGATGCTCAAAGAGCAACTGAGCATTCTGGCTAACGAGAAAGGAAGGCATGTGGACAAAATTATGGTAAGATATTTCCAATCATTCTCTGAACAGTTACGAATAAATATGAATAAATTTATTTCAAAGGGAAGATGTTTGACATTAGAAGAATACACTCTTAAATTTCAATTCTCCATATTTCATCACAAAGCTTTGTCATTCAAAACATGATTATGAGAACGTTCTGTACTGTAGTCTACCAGAAACATGAATCACAAATTAAAGTGGGGAAATTTTCATTTTTACAATCATGTGTTTAAAAAATGAAATAACAGTATAAATTGTCTCACCAATGCTATTTATAGGCCCTTATTTGCAATTCATATTTTTGTAATTTTTAATCAAAATGGCTATAAAACAAAATAAATTAGTGATCTTAAGTACATGTAGTACTGGTTCTGAACCAACCAAATTAAATCACAAGCTTTGCCTTTCAGCTGTCACTTTTTACATAGATTATGGTTTTGAAAAATGATAAAAACACATTCTTAAATTTGTCGTCAATTTCTACATGTTTAGGGGCCTATGTCAATTTTTTCAAGTGAGTTTTTTATAGAGGAAAGATGCTGATACTCAAAATTTCAAGTATTTGACTAAGTTGCCCTGTGTAAAACGTGTCACAACTGTGTGTTGTTAGTCACTTTAACATAAGAATCGCCTACGTGTATACATGTACATTCATGACAACATATTTATAATGCACACTTTGGAATACATGCACATTAGCAGAGGGGGATTTCCCTAAATCTTTCGCAATCAATTCTTGGCAAACAATTTTAGACTATGTGTCAGAGTTCATTAATTGTGTTCTATCTACATACATGTACATTGTATTTTTATCAATGTTGTGTTTGGGAACCACTCATGCCTTTGTAATTAAAATCTATTGATCACAGTTCCTCTTACTCCATCTGGTGTGTTTTTTAGGGGAATTCCCGCATGACTCAGCAAGAAATTTTCACAATAATCGCCCATGGGATGGGGAAAGAATGTCTTGGAACAAGAACTCTATTGAAATTGGCTTCTAGACAATGTGGGCACTGACAAAAGTTTATTTTCGATAATCATCAAGTTCCTCATAAATGACAGGTTGTAACAGTTGATAACATGTATGAATAATGATGCATCCTGGATCCTGGTCCGCATTTTGAATTTTTGCAGCTGCCCATTTCACAGATTTTCTTTTCCTCATAGTTCCTGTAATTAATAATCGCCCTTTCAGCCAATCACCTCACATGCGATGATGCTTCATGCCGAAATCAGGCACTTCCTGCCGAAACTGGGTTTTATTTGCTTCATGAAATAGATGAGAAGAGCTTTCAAATAACGCCTAGTTAGGGTCTATGTATATATTTCTCAGCGTTAATACACAATGCTTAAGACATCACATCGCATTGATGTCATGGCTGTTGTTTTGGTTTCATTCAGTTTTACTGCCAATGTTTTACTATTATTGGGAAGTGCCTGATTTGGCGATGAACGTCATACTTGAAATTTGCTATTTTTATTCCAGTTCCAAATAAACACCGTCTACTGTAGCTCAGTGAAAACTTCATCAGCCGCGGTCGATAGCTCTTGAGTTGAAACAAATTCCTCTCTGACGTAAACTATAGAGGGCGCACTGTAATGTGAACCATCCATGCTCGATGCAAGTAAAAGTGTTGAATGGAAACTTGTCAAAATACATGCCAGTGCAGGCCTGGCCTTTATCTTCGAGAGGGCAAGTGCCATTTTCATTTTGCAAGGGGCACTTTAAGTGGAAAAGCTAAAAGTCTCTGGGAAATTTTGGAAGGGGCACAAAGGCCAAGGACCAGGGCAACATGGGCCATGTCCTCCTTGTATCTCCAGATCTGCCAGTGACAAAACATCTAGTGAAATAACAAGCTAACTAGTCCCACTGGCTTGACCTCATCCTTGCAGGAGGCAGCAGAATATAAGCAAGTCATCAAGAAGTTACAAAAAGATGTTCAGGAGAAAGTCGATCAGAATGAGGTGCTCCTTGAGAGGATAAAAGACCGCTGCTCCGATGAATCAGAGGAAGGAAGCCGGGTTACCGAGCTTCAATTTCAGGTCAGTAAGATTCTAGACTGAAGAATTCCCTATGCCTGGAGTTTCTTTCTTTTAGTTCAATTTAACTTAAAAAAATATATATAACCTTAAAAAACACCAAGTTTTAAGCGTTCTCCCTTATTCAGCTGTTTGCTTGCCAAATACTAGTTTCAACACCTGAGCACCAGTCCTAATTCTCTTCAGATGTCTGGCTTGCTAATTCAGTATTGAAAAATATTACTACTTATTATGAGATATGGACTAGTGAAAAAGCTGGTTTTGAAACAACAAACTAAGTGATCCCGCTGGCTCAGAAAGAACTAAGGACAAACCCTGATAGTAAGGTAAAAAGTCTACAGTGGCAGTACACTTCATCAGCAGAACAGGTGTGCATGTATACCTTCATGAAAAGAGAGGGAGCACAACAGAAGTAAACACAGTATCACCATTGCTAATCATACTTTATCTTGATTCAAAGAGAGTAAGCTCACAACTGTACACTTCGAACATTGCAAACTGTACCTTATCTTGATTCAATGTAACCAATTTGCCTAGTGTCACTTATTCGCCACCTTCGCTTATAAGCATGATAATATCATGGTATCATGATAGAGCATCCACTCTAATAAGCGAGGCGGATTTAGAACGATTTATTAAGGGTTATTGGGAGTGTTATCATGCTACGTGACTGCCTCACTTATAAGCATGGTGGCCAGTCGAATCAGGTATGCAATGTCGGTAACCATGGCACTCAGTAATGCCAACATTACAAACACTACTTTCAAATAGAGTAAAAACATAACCAGGAGTTATTCTTGCAAGCATGTTGATTCTTGATTCAAAGAGAGTAAAGGTTTTACCAACAGCAGTTTTGCCATTCATACAATCAGATAGTGATCTTTAAGATGTTTCTGTTGGATTAAACCTCTTTGTAGAATGATAAACTTCAGAAGAAGCTCAACATTGGTCAAGTAATGATTGACACGCTGTCCAAACGCTGCGAGGAGCTGGAAGCAGAAGTCAAGTTGGCACAGCAGCAAAACAAGGATACTGCCGACGGCTCTAAAGTCACTGGTGTCACTGAGGATACAAAAGAACAAAGTGGAAACAAAAGCGCTGTTAAGACTGAAGATCAGGTAACATTATCAGCCTTTTTATAGAAAAGAAAATAGCTTGAGAAAAGATACAAGGCAAGCAAGTACATTTCTCCATGAATGGGTTTTTTTCAGTTTATGTCAGAAGCACTGTGTACTCAGTGCTTCCCAAGTCCTGTGGTGAAAAAAAATCCACGAGCTTACTACTCACGTGGGATTCGAACACATGACCTTGGCCATTTAAGAGCAGATGTCTTGCCACTAGACCATTGAGTATACAGTGCTTACCACACATTGGTGTAGGGTAAAACCAAATTGTTTATCCCTGATGCAAGTATTACATTTATTAACTTTAATTTTATTCTCACATAATGATTTAACGAAGAAAATGAAAGATTCACTTTCATAGTTTGAATACTAAAATTAATAGTTTTGACGAATCAAAATAAATTGTTGGAAGACAGCAGAGCTATTTGTTTGATTACCTGTTCACAAAAAAAAGAACAATGATGCATAAAAGTGGCAAACCTACTCATAAAATAAGACAGTCAAAGAAACAACAAGATGTAAGCTGCATCCTCCTAAACGGAGAAGTTCATATCCCAATCCTGTCTTGCACTTGCTTTTATACAGATCGACAGCCAATTTCTGTCCAACGAACGTAAGAAGCACCGGCAGCAAGTCCAACGTCTTGAGGAAGAACTTCAACTCTTTACCATTCAGCTGGACCAAGTGATGGCTGAAAACAAACAGCTGTTTAAGGATCGCCAGGCAACCGAGAGGCAGAGAGAGGTAAGTCCCAAAGTCTTGGAAGTCAACACCAAATATCCCTGCTCCTACTCTACCCCTCCAAGCACCCCAGGCTTTAAACGACATGTTCCTCCTCCTCACTTTATGAAAGTCAACACCCACCAAGATCCTTACAAGCACCTAAACCTTAGACTTTGACTTCAAACCTTTCTTTCTTTTCGATTTAAATCCCAGATGTAATTTTTGTTTTCACTCAAAGTGGAAAGGTGATATAAGAGGGGTTGTGATGTCAACAAAAGATATGCTGAAGGACATCCAAGTAATCCCAGCACTTTAACTTAATATAATAATTAATTTACAATCTTGTGAATTGTATCATCCTTATAATCACATGGTAATCACTACTATTAAAATTCTTGTTTTTAAGCATGAAATCTATAACAAAAAATATGACAGATACAAGCTTTTTAAAAAGCTTTGACTGTCGTGCTAAAGATGAAGCAACTCATGCAACAACATGTACAAACTTGAAATGTTTTGGCCAGAAAAAATTAGTGGTAAATATCAATAAGTGTTTACCCTGTCTTATCTCCAGATATTTGAGGATCGCTACAACAAGCTTATGGAGACATTGCAGGCTGTTCAGCAGCGCCAACGCCAGTGCTCTAACTGTCGCACCCTGGAACAGGAGCTAGCCAAAATCAGAGTTGAGGTTGCTGACCTTAAAGAGGTCAATGAACTTGTTTCTGCTCAGGTATGGAAAGTATTTTTGCAAAAGCCATTACTGTTTAGTGAATGGTTCATTTGTGGACATATTCAAATGATCCTCAAATAAAGATTCTTTCATTCTCAAAAATTGTAGAATTATTAATTCAAAACCCTTCCACGCTCGTCAAGAGAGAGGATTTGACACCAAACTTTAATGGGGTTGGGGTTAACTCATTGTTTCGATGCAACAAGGTTGCAACTGGATTCTTCAACAAAGTCGTATCTCATGCGCACACGCTCTGTGCAACACTGTCTTATGGCATCCATTGACTTTGTGTGTACCTCCGGGTTATTTTAGGCGAGATACAACCTTAAGACATTCTGAAACATTCCTTTCATGTTAACGCTAATTTTAGAGATAAGACCTTGGTCCAATTTCATAGAGCTGCTTAAGCACAAAAAGTAGCTAAGCTCAAACAAAATTATTCTTTTACCAGAATAAGCTTACCAGCCAAAAGAGCATGTCACATGTACAACTTGTGACTGGTATCCTGTTTATTTTTGCTAATGTGACGGGCTGACTTGGAACAAGTCTAGACTCAAGTTACGAGTTCCAAGTAAAGTAGCCATCCGAGTAGCTGTGTATATAGTTCCCACCCAGTCATGTTTGTAACCCGTATTCATGGAGCTCGATGGGGTGTGAAATGAACAATTGTTTGTAGTTAGTCATCTTGTATAATTTATTTATGTATACAACTGAATTAGTTCTAGGATTATATTTTTCATACAATTTTTGACACATATTCCTACGCAACGTACTTCGCCGTTGCGTACGTGCGATTCTGCCTCTCTCTGATCGAGTTGTGTTGAAACATAACATTGACTCTGAGGAGAGAGCGCGGGTTCGCGCAATGCCAATTATTTTGCCCTATAAATAAAATAAACATTACACTTTTAGGAATATAAACAATACCCTTGTACTTGTAGGCCTTTTGTAATTGTTTAATGGGATAATTAAATATAATCTAAAATGCAATCACTGGACATCATGCTGTACTGAGTATTATTATTTGATTAGCTTGCGATCACTAGGCGGTTCCCTGTCCTCAATTTAAAAGTTGAGCGGACCCACTACGTCAAGGTGGCAACGCCCCCACGTAACCGTGACACTAATAGCAAAAAACTTTTAAGCAATAGTTTCTGTTTAAGCAGCTCTATGAAATTGGATCCTTGTTGCACTGACATGACAAACTACGGTCTCATGTGTTCTTACTCTTTGGATGGGAATAAAGACAAACATAAGGTCAGCAGGATCAAGGTGTATTTCATGAACTTGTCAATTTATTGTCGTACTCTCGGTCCTCCCAAGTCACTCATTATTTCATTTCTCCCTCCACAGATGAAGTTGTACGAGGAAGATCTGCGACAAGAACAGTTGGACATGGAGAATCTGAAGCTGAAGAACACCTTCCACATTGAGCAGTGGAAGAGGAATTGCCAAAAAATGGGACAACAGGTAAAAAACTCTAACTCGGTCCTACCCTCGTTTTGCATCGTGTCATCAGTTGTCCTCTTTTCTTTTGCAGTCCTTTCATGATCTCATCCCATTATGATGTCTTACTGGCTATTTTAAACTTAAGAGAAAAAAAAAAACCTTTACAGGGATCAACAAAATGCCAGAAATATAAGCATTGTTAATTGTCTATCCTCTGAATTGAGCATTTCAAGCCCATTTCAAGTCACTTTTGAGGAACTCTTGCTTTCTTCACAAGAACTATACATCTCTCTTGGGATAGGTCAACAATAAGACCAGCAGGGTTGAAGTGAACAATTTAATTTTACCATACCATCCTGTCCACAGGTTGACCTTTTGATGGGAGACCTCCAGAAAGAACGAGAGTTGAGACAGAAACTTCAGCAGCAGCTGAACCAAGTCAAGACACGTCCACCGATGTCCATGGCACCGAGCTTCAACCGCACATGTTCACAAAGATCCGGTGCGATGAGTACACCATTGTTCATGCCAGCAAACCAGTCTCTCTCACCCTATGTCGAAGTTGACGGACCAGGAAGAGACTTCACCGATGGCAATGAGACATTACCTTCCCCTTCCGCCAGATCAACATCAAGCGGATTCAGTGAGAGTACAGGCGCTTCATCGAACTCAAAGAGCTTATCGCAGGACAAGGTTTTAGAGTGCATTCGATGCCGGCGTGAGTATCCAGCAGACAAGGTGGATGAGTACCAAGACCATGTCAGAAAATGCTTTGATAGTTCCTGAAATATGCTTCCCAATTTGAATCTGTAAGATTGTGGGAGCGTTGAGCAGGGAATTCAGTTTAACTGAGGAAATTGTTGAATATCTAGGTTGAGGAGTTAGTAGGAAATGAATGGTGGAAGACAGAAAAATTATCCCCCATTTTTTAGATTTTCAGAATTTATTGTTATTAACCAAAAATCACTTAATTAACAAAAAGTCCCTGAATAACAACAAACATAATAAGATAACCTCAGACGGTGTCTAATGTATAATCAAGTATAAGCAAATACTTAGGGTTTTAATGAGAATTATACAGAGTACTTTGCAGCTAGTTGAAATAAATCTCTGGTAACCAGGACTCCTGGATGGAGTGAAGCAATCATGGGCAAAAATGTCATTTCCCCCCCCCCCCCCGCCAAAAAATAAAAGAAAACAAATGAAAGAAAAAATGTTACACAAGCCATTTTAGCCACTATTTTCCATTAGTCCAGAAACAAGATTAATCAAAGGTTGAATGATTATTTGGTTAGTTCAGAAAGGACTCACAAGGCTGAGCTAAAAATTGACCTAAGAAAATGGCCAATCAAAAGAGGAAGCGCACAGCACTTTGTACTGGTATTGTAGCGCACCAAGGGGCTAGTCGAGTTCCAGGTATGTGTTTAAGTCGAAGTGACTAGGAAGGCTATGGTCCGGAAGGTAGGGACAAGATTTCTGTCAGGAATAAGGTAGATTTTCTGATGAGGTGGATGGCTGATACTTGTTTAGCTAGAAATGTTCAACTTCCACGGAATTTAATAAGAAAGATGAAAGTAACTGATTTCAGTTTATTAAAAAAGTCTGTGTGTTGGACATTGTGTGTGGATTGATTGGCTGAAATGCTGCCAGTGGTTGTAGGTAGTATGCACCGGCCGTACAAAGGAGAAGTGAACAGAACGAAAAGAAACAAATTTTGGAGAGGAGAAGTTTCTTTTTAGATCTTTTAAAGGTCTGATGGTTTGCAGTTTCAACAAAGATAATTTGTTTGGAAAATGCATGGTGGTAATACAATGATAAGCTCATGGTTATAGGGGGTGTGCATCATGCAATGAGCCGAAGCCTCTCGGAGACTTTTGAGACGTAAAAAAGAGGGCGCCCCAGTAAGCGGTCTTTGTATGGCCGTTTACGAAACATTGGCTTGGGCTTGGGCTCCGTCCGTCTGTTTGAAGCCCCGTAAGGAAAACACACTTTTTCTAAAAAAAAAATTGACAGGGCCAAAGGCCAAGCCCAAGCCCAAGCCGTGGTTTCGTAAACTGTACATGACAACAATAGAAAAGGACCGCTTGCTGGGGTGCCCGCTAACAAGTCTCAAAAGTCTCCCATTGACATCAAATTCGACCAGCCACCGCGTTTTTTAAACACGCGCTTTTTTAAACATGAGGTTTGTGGCTAGTCCAATCAGACGACATTGCAGTGTTACAAAGAAAATACCAAAGAGTTGTTATCTTGCAATTTGTGGTTTTTTTTCCCTTGTCAAAAATAGATGAGAAACGAATACTCTCCAGGGTAACTGTTATTGCAAGGGTATTGCCACTCGAAGAGGATGTTGTACATATTGAAAGTTGTTTACCGAGGAAATAGTTAGATTAGTGATTGTCATGTCTTGAAACAGAAAGTGAAAATGAGCACTGCTTTTGTTTGTGTCATGAGCTATAGCTATCATCATACTAAATTTAGGTGTTTGTGAAATGTGATCTTTGACCCATTTGCGCCCTCGATTATTATACCTTTGTTGGGTTTGGCTTTAATTATTTTAAGCCCCAAATTGTTCCGGGCAACATTTTCAACTTAATAGTAGTTCGTCGTTATCTGTTTAATTTTTCATTCTTGTAAAGGACTTTAAAAGATGAGATATTACATCATCATACTGATAATACAAATAATAATAATAACAATAGAAATGTATTTTGAATTAATGTGTTTGTTAATTTGTGGTTGTTGTTGTTGTTGTTGTTTTCTTTCGATTTTCGACCGATTTCTAAGCAATGTATTGTTAGCAAAGATAATAATGCATATATAGCTTGCATGTATAATAAAAAAATATTAAGGTTTGAATTGTGTTCGTATTAGAAATGACCTTCCACGGCGGGCCTTTATGTAAACTTTGCAATTACTTCATACAATTATTTTAAACCACCTGAGTGGTATTATTTTAGGCATGTTCTACACGTAAATTTAAAAAAAAAAATCAATTGAGTTTTCACACATCGGAGTGTATGGTTAAAATCTAAACGATGTAATATTTTAAAGGAATCGACTGGGTTTAACAGAATTTAATTAGTTTGTGTTACTTTTAAATAGTTTGGATTTTTAAATGCCGTAGTTTGAGCTCTTATTCTTAAGTAGTACAAAATTGATTTGGATGGTAAGTAACACTCTGATATTTGTATGTTTTGTCCGTAAATAATTCGGTAATTAGACGGGAAGCCCGGTGCCCAACCCAAAACAAATTACAGTCTAAATTACGGGAAACATTTTTACGGATTTGTTTGCCAGAAAAATGAATGGTGTATTTCATCTTTAAAGTGACACTTTTGTTTTATAAGGTGTTTTACATTTTTTATTAGATATTCTTGATCTACTGTTTATAACCAGACGTTTGTCGTGCTGTGTACTTTTCTTCAGCCACTACTTTTTTTGCTATAATCCCTTATGAAAAATATGAATAAAGGGATGGATGTATTACCGGTAATAAAAATTCAAAAAGATATCAATCGTTTGACTCTCTGAATTGTCTGGATTACGGAAGCTTAAAGTGCCATCTGCGATTCAGTGTACCAAGCTAAAACGCACAAAGTCTTTACCGATTTGCTGAATCTGAACCGTATCAAATTCATTTCTTCTGAATGAGAATTGGGAAATGCATCTTAATAATCATTAACATCTAAGTTTGACCTCTATGCGATGATAGATAAACGCAGATGTTCGATTTAAGCTTCCATACTCAGTTGTGCTTCGATACATTCCTTCGCAATTTTTGTCAAATTCAGCCCAAAATAACCCCACACGTTTAAATAGCGCTATCACGGGCTTTCCAAATCTATGTTTTTTTTTTTTTTTTTTTTTTTTTTTTAAGTTTGTTGAATGATTAGACCCATTTATGAATAGCACATAGTGTGAACTGCATATCCAACTATACCAGAAACACCTAGGCTAACCCCAATACAGGAAGACACTTTTCCAAAAATGTCATTTTCACCATTGCGGGTATTATTTACTGAGATAATTTGCCAAGGTGTAAGCTATAGGCCGAAGATAACCAAGCACTTTACATTAATTCCGATTAATGGTTTTCTTATAACATTAGTCAACTTTACTTTTTGCCAACGGCTAAGCTATAGGCCTAACCAAAGCAGCGAAGGACACGTTTGGGCTTTACGCCATTTAAGTCAATGTAACCAAAGCGAGGCTGAAAGGAGAATAGTCTGGTGCCATAGTGATAGAGAAATAATAAGAAATGCCATTTGTCAGTGTGGATACAAGGAACTCGGCAAAGATGATCACACAAAGGTATAGGTGTTTTTAGAAGGCACATGAGGTAATCATTTCATTCAAATACACCGCTCATGAATCATTTCGCAAGGTTGCTGCGCATGCGTATGTACCTTTCCGTAAACAACCCGGATGTAGCAGCAGCGACACGGCATAAACAACAATCTCTGCTGTCGTCTGCTTACGTGTGTTTCTTCAAATTCAAGTGTTGTTTGCAAACAAACCGGTAAATATGAATTTGTTAATTGGTACGTCTAGAAATAAGTTTATAGATCATTTGTGGGACATCTGTTTGTTGATTAGTGTAAAGGGGAGCTTTTGGTTGACGTTTATTTTCCTGAGGAGTGCAATCGTTTTTGTGTGTTTACGTTCAGAGCAGTGTACGTATGTTACTCACTGTGTTAACAGTAACTTGCCGTTTGTATCCGTCAACACTGTATGTATAACAAGTACTCTGTAGTCCTCACTCCTAATATAGTAATACAAGTCCAATGCAGTAGTGGTAGCACTGTAGTACCGTACTATACTGAACTCTTGTACACAGTGGTGTCCCAGAAAACATCTTGGAGCAAATATCTGTGGAGGGGGCTGGGCTGTGGAATCAATTTTACCTGCCTGTTCAGCCAGTTCAGTCCTTCAGTGGGTGATGGTGGTAGTGGGGGGTAGCAGGGCTAATAAAACTAGGGGATCGGACAGAACTAGAGGTCTCAGCCTCAGGGATCAGTTGTTGGGGGGAGGAAGCGGCAGTGTGATGTTAGAAAAGGTTTTCATTCAGGTGTGTGCATACATTTGTACAACCCCCGACCCCCCAACCCGCCACCCACCCATCCAAAAAATGCCCTGGCCAGAAGTGGTCAGAGTTACTGTGCTGGACCCAACAATGCTTCTTTTTGTTTTACATTGGGACATTATTCGGTGTATGGGTAGATGGGTAAGGTTACTCGGACTTGGCCTATAGTAGGCTTCTAAAAGTAAGACCTTCCTCCATGGTACAACCAATAACTTTTTATTTAAAAATAGTAAGAACAAAATCTACAGGCCCCTAGAGGGGGCTGGAGTCCCCAGATCCTACCACTACAATCATGTGAAATGCTGCTCATAAGCTTTTAAGTCTGCAGAAACCTGATTCATGGGCGGGGGGGGGGGGGGGGGGGGGTCATCAACAACCATAAAACACAGACACCTTATTCATTAAAAATGGTCAGACGTGTTATTTTTGTCAAGAACTGATGAATTCCAGAGGAGGGGCTGGACCCGCGAATCTTTGAAGCTCTGCCCCTAAATGGACTATAAACAATTACAACCATAACAGCGCACCCAGAAGTCTGACACACTAAAATCCAACATTTGGAAAGATGCGTTTATGTGTTGTATCTGCTACCCACGAGGGTGTTGTTGATAGACTGTTTGCTCGGATGGTCGGGGCTTAATGGATCAATAACAAAACTGAATGGCCACACTTTCTTGCTTAGTAGAAATTTTGCACTTTGAGAAATTATAAAAACTCCTACCTGGCCCTCAACAAATTACCAGCTCGGAAAACAATTTCAAAAAAGTCAATTCTTTTGAAAATTATGTACCAAGAAGTGCAAATTTTACATCCACACAAAAAGCCTTTCTATTTGACAAGACTAACAATGGGTTAACCATTGACCATTTTACAGCGGCGTAGCCACGAGGAGTCGGGGGGGGGGGGGGGAACACATGCCCCCCACCCACAATTTTCCAGTGGCCCCCAGTTGTCCCCCAACATGTAAATCATTAAAAAGCATGGCCCCTGCCCCTGCCCCTCCCCCTCCCCCTGTGTGTCCTCCCCCCTCCCCAGTGAAAAAATTCCTGGCTACCGGTACGCTATTTACCACAGTTTACCATTTAGCAAATTACCATTATACCCCCTCCCCCGCCCCCCCACCCCCCATCCCCATTCAAATCACTCACTTTACTAATTCACATTTGACACTAATTGTTCACTGCATATTAATTCAGCTTCCGAAATGCTTATTTTGCCATCCATTTTTTCCACCCCACAGGAACATTTTGTACATGCATACAATCAAACTCCATGATGATCCATCATCTGTCACCAATCAAGGAGACACATATAATGGAGTCATCAGCTGGGAATAAATCAAACCCCTTAATTACACTTGGTAAGTTCTTCAAACCTAATAACATAATTTTAAACTGACCAGGATTTACTCCCCAACATCCCCCTCTAATTAGCCTCTAATCTGGATCTTCCCCCACCCCTCCCAGGCCTCGTATATCTTTTCTCTTCCACCAGACCTCTCCATTGCCAACCTAGCAATCAAATGTTCCTCCCCCCAATTCCCAAATTGCCAGTACCACAAATGTCAATCCAACTGCCAAAATGGGTCCACGGACCTTCTACTAACATGAACTTCAGCCTGAATTCGTGCCCCTCTTTTCTGCCAGCCGTGATCCACCCCAATATGGAATCGCTCTACTATCATCAACTTCAGTCCCAAGCATGGGGCCCTTTTTCTTCCTTCATGGTTCCACCCCAATAATGTAATCACTCTACTAACATCAACTTCAGCCTGAACTTGGGCCCCTCTTTTCTTCCAACCTGGATCCGCCCCCTCCCCCCGTAATATGGAATCACTCTACTACCACATCAACTTCAGCCTGAACTTGGGACCCTCTTTTCTTCCAACCTGGATCCAACCTCAAGATGGAGTCCCTCTAATATCAACTTCAGCCCCCCCCCTCGCTCCCACCAATATGGAATCCCTCTAGTAGTAATACCATCATGATCAGCTTCTGCCTGAACTTGTGCCCCTCTTTTTTCCAACTTGGATCCGCCCCCAGTACGGATTCACTCTACTAAGAACCAGCAACTTCAGCCCCGAACATGCCCCCTTTGATCCTCTAACATGGGTCCACCCCAATATGGAACCACTGCTGGCATTGGCTTCAGATCTGTACAAATCCCCCTCTTTTCATTCAACATGGGTCCACCCCCATTATGGAACCCCTACTAGATTCAGCTTTGTACAAGACCCCCTCTTTTCATCCAACGTGGGTCCACCTCCAATGTAGAACCCCTGCTAGCCTTTGTTGAACAGAGGGTACAGTTAAATCAAGAAAAATAAGTGAACAATCAGATTCAGCTCTGTACAAATCCCCTTCTTTTCATTCAACATGGGTCCACCCCCAATAGGGAACCCCTGCTAGGATTAGCTTCAGCTCTGAACAAATCCCCCTCTTTCATTCAACATGGGTCCACCCCCAATGTGGAACCCCTGCTAGCATCGGCTTCAGCTCCGTTCAAATCCCCCCCTTTTTTCATTCAACATGGGTCCACCCCCAATATGGAACCCCTGCTATAGGATTAGTTTCAGCTCTGTACAAATCCCTCTCTTTTCATTCAACATGGGTCCACCCCCAATATTGAACCCCTGCTAGCATTAGCTTCAGCTCTGTTCAAATCCCCCTCTTTTCATTCAACATGGGTCCACCCCCAATGTGGAACCCCTGCCAGCATCAGCTTCAGCTATGTACAAATCCCCCTCTTTTCATTCAACATGGGTCCACCCCCGATATGGAACCCCTGCTAGCATTAGCTTCAGCTCTGTTCAAATCCCCCCTTTTTTCATTCAACATGGGTCCACCCCCAATGTGGAACCCCTGCTAGGATTAGCTTCAGCTCTGAATAAATCCCCCTCTTTCAGTCAACATGGGTCCACCCCCAATGTGGAACCCCTGCTAGTATTAGTTTCAGCTCTGTACAAATCCCCCTCTTTTCATCCAATGTGGGTCCATCCCCAGTAAGGAACCCCTGCTAGCATCAGCTTCATCAGCTCTGTACAAATCCCCCTCTTTTCATTCAACGTGGGTCCACCTCCAATATGGAACCCCTTCTAGCATCAGCTTCTGCTCTGCTCACATTTCCCCTTTTTTTCATTCAACATGGGTCCGCCCCCAATATGGAACCCCAGCTAGCATTAACTTAAGCTCTGTTCGAATCCCCCCTTTTTTCAACATGGGTCCACCCCAAATGTGGAACCCCTGCTATAGGATTAGCTTCAGCTCTGAACAAATCCCCCTCTTTTCATTCAACATGGGTCCACCCCCAATGTGGAACCCCTGCTAGGATTAGCTTCAAGTCTGTACAAATCCCCCTCTTTTCATTCAACATGGGTCCACCTCCAATATGGAACCCCTTCTAGCATTGGCTTCAGCTCTGTACGAATCCCCCTCTTTTCATTCAACATGGGTCCACCCCCAATATGGAACCCCTGCTAAAATTAACTTCAGCTCTGTACAAATCCTCCTCTTTTCATTCAACATGGGTCCACCCCCAATTTGGAACCCCTGCCAGCATCAGCTTCAGCTCTGAACAAATCCCCCCTTTTTCATTCAACATGGGTCCACCCCCAATGTGGAACCACTGCCAGCATCAGCTTCAGCTCTGAACAAATCCCCCCTTTTTCATTCAACATGGGTCCACCCCAAACATGGAACCCCTGCTATAGGATTAGCTTCAGCTCTGTACAAATCCCCCTCTTTTCGATCAACATGGGTCCACCCCCGATATGGAACCCCTGCTAGCATTAGCTTCAGCTCTGTTCAAATCCCCCCTTTTTTCATTCAACATGGGTCCACCCCCAATGTGGAACCCCTGCTAGGATTTGCTTCAGCTCTGAACAAATCCCCCTTTTTCATTCAACATGGGTCCACCCCCAGTAAGGAACCCCTGCTAGCATCAGCTTCATCAGCTCTGTACAAATCCCCCTCTTTTCATTCAACATGGGTCCACCTCCAATATGGAACCCCTTCTAGCATCGGCATCAGCTCTGTACTAATCCCCCCTTTTTTTCATTCAACATGGGTCCACCCCCAATATGGTACCCCAGCTAGCATTATTTTCAGCTCTGTTGGAATCCCCCCTTTTTTCATTCAACATGGGTCCACCCCCAACGTGGAATCCCTGCTATAGGATTAGCTTCAGCTCTGAACAAATCCCCCTCTTTTCATTCAACATGGGTCCCCCTCCAATACGGAACCCCTGCTAGCTTCAGCCCTGTACAAATCCCCCTCTTTTCATTCAACATGGGTCCATCCCAAATATGGAACCCCTGCTAGGATTAGCTTCAGCTCTGTACAAATCCCCCTCTTTTCATTTAACATGGGTCCACCCCCAATATGAAACCCCTGCTAGGATTAGCTTCAGCTCTGTACAAATGCCCCCTCTTTTCATCCAATGTGGGTCTACCGCCAATTTGGAACCCCTGCTCGCTTCAGCTCTGTACAAATCCCCCTCTTTTCATTCAACATGGGTCCACCCCAATATGGAACCCCTGCTAGCTTCACAAGTCACCCTTCTTTTCATTCAACATGGGTCCACCCCCAATATGGAACCCCTGCTAGGATTAGCTTCAGCTCTGTTCAAATCCCCCTCTTTTCATTCAACATGGGTCCACCCCCAATATGGAACCCCTGCTAGCATTATTTTCAGCCCTGTACGAATTCCCCTCTTTTCTTTCAATATGGGTCCACCCCAAATGTTGAACCCCTGCTAGGATTAGCTTCAGCTCTGTACAAATCCCCCTCTTTTCATTCAACATGGGTCCATCTCCAATTATGGAACCCCTGCTATCATTAGCTTCAGCCCTGTACAAATCCCCCTTTTTCAACCCAACATGGGTCCACCCTAATATAGAACCTTGCCAGCATCAGCTTCAGCTCTGTACAAAACCCCTCTCTGTTCTTCCCACAAGGGTCCACCCCCAGTATGGTACCCCTCTATTATCAGCCTAAACATGTGCCCCTCTTTTCCTTCAACCCAGATCCGATCCGAATATGGAACCCCTGATAATAATTACCCAAGACATTCACCCTCTCTTCTTCCATGGATCTGCCTCAATATTAAACCTCACAATCAGCATCTGCCCCGAACTGCCCCCATTGATCAGCCCGAAAGTATTGAATCAATTGCATGATGTTGTCATCAGCATCAACTTTAAACATGCACCCCTCTTTTCTGTTATCATTGATCCGCCTCTAGTAAGGAACCTCAGACATACATGTCTATATGTATTTATGCCATGTACATGTATGCCATCATTGTGTTTTAACCCACAATGCACATGTTCTTCCCTCTTTCCATGATCACCCACACCATTATGCATCTCGATCTGTCTTTCATTAGTTTTTTAGTTATCTAAGATAATGTCAAACTCCAGAAAAGTATTTGAACTTGACCCCCAATCACCATAAGGTATTGGTACTGCAATTAAAATAATCATACAATGGTACGCAAAATACCCTGTCAAGTGACAAAGTATCCTTTTTACCCAGTTGATGATTATTCCGTTGGTTGTTTATTAACAACTAGAGGATATGTACGCTACCCTACTCTTCTGTTGAATTCACTTTTAAAATCATAGAGATTTTTCCCAATTTTCCGCCAGTCTTGATCCACCTTTTAAATACTCTCCATCCTGTTTCAATTATTATCCAATTTTGCTGTCAATCTTACTCCCAAACCCCATTTCCATCCTTTCTTTTCCTAGCTGTTTCAAATCTCCACATGCCCCCACTTTTCTGCCAATCTGGATTTGTCTAAACACGCTACCCTTTTTTCCCAGTAAAAATTTGCACCCCACATATTTGCCAATGTGGATTCACCCCAAGCATGTTACCTCCACTTTATCCATCCTGTATCAATCTAAAACTTCTCCCCACTTTCCTGCTAATTTAATTTGTATCCGCCCCGACATTTAATTGTTATTTTCCCAAGTCAATCTCAGATTGCACAACCCTCTGCCATACCAATCCGAATCAACCCCTGTATATCAGCCCTTAATATGCCCCCTTTTTTCTCTTACCCCTTTCTTTGATACATCATTTAACTACCACCACCACCCCCCCCCCCTTCGACATGAACGATTAAAGGATTCATTTCATGCTAGTCCTTTGAGAGGTTGTCAATGTTCAACAATGAAACGATACTGAATGAGCCCTTTTTGCTGTCTCTTTAACCCTTTCATCTTTCTTCTCTGACTCTTAAGACAGTAAGATAGTAAGGTAATACAACAAGCAAGAAGTAGGCTACACTACAGATCACAGAATCAAAGTGACTGTAAATTATTGACTGTAAGTTATTGATTTCAGGTCATTGTAAGACGAAAAGACGGACCATGTCTCCTTTTGAGAGATTTGTCAGCTCGGCTGAAGAGTACTTTTTACTAACGGCTTCATCATGAATTCAAATACTTCATCATCTCTCTGCATCAAGATTCCTCGGTTACTTTTTATACAGTACTTGGATATATTGAGGTAGGTTTGATAGTGTTGTAAACATCACATTGTAAAAATGCCTGTTTACGCTTACATGTACAGACCATCATTTTGTCATGGTAACTTTAGTAAAACTTTAACCACACATGCCTGCTCTTAGACTTTGCTGAAAGTTCAAAAGATCTGAAATAAATCTGCACATGTATTCTGTAAACACACATTTGTGGGATGGTTTTTGTTTGTACATTAATTATATCTGAAAACGCCAACAAACTGGTTTAATATAGACGCTAGTATTTAGTGATGTGACCTTTTATCATCGTTAATCTTAAACTCAGCAAACTGATTGCTGTGCTAGTGATCGAGGCGTCAAGTTGTGACATCGTGAGTTCCTTTCAGACTTTGTACTAAGAAGTAGAGCGACTACATGTACATGTATCTTCCATGAATTGATGTAATTAGTATTTTTCATCAGAGATAACTTAATTAAACATAAGTTACAGGTAGCTTAGGATTGGAAGTGACTGCTTAAGACAGAAAGAATTACATGGATGCTTGGTTTGGCTTGAATCTGCACCAATTTAATTGTACGTATTTCGTCACTCATTCAAGGAAACTTTAATTCTTAAGGACTACCAGGCAGGGCGTAACCAGGATTTTTTCAATGGGGAGGCACAGGGGGGGAGGGCATTGCTTTTCAGATGGGGGGGGGGCATGACAGAGTCCATGTTTATTAATGAATTACATGTATCTATATTTGTTCATAGGGGGCACCTGGGGGGCACGTGCCCCCAGGCCCCCCCGTGGCTACGCCGCTGCAACCAGGGCTCGAATTTGGTGGGAAAATCCACAATGAGACTGCAGGTGATGTAGCTGAAAACTTGTACTGAACTAGAATGTTTTTTTACAAGGCCAGAATCAAAATGGGAAAACTATTTCTACACTGTTGAATATGTTGACTGTTTGTATTTGAACAAGCTCTATGGGAAGATTGATCTCATGTATCATTTGGGTAACTGTACTTCGATACGCAACAGAATTCAAAGATATTTATTGGACTCAAAGTCAACAGCTGAACACAGCGAGATATTAGGGTTATTATTCAATTGAAAAACACAAGACTGCGGGACTTGTCCACTAGTGAGCATAATGGCCTGACACTAACTTCACAGGCCTTGGGCTTCCGGTCCATTGTAAATTTCGAGGCCCGACTACACATAATTATGTCGTTAATGGAATGTAAATGCCATTTGGAAATGCTCAATAGTCACACTACAGCCATGTTTGTCTTATTCCCTGGCTACAAGTGCTAGTGTGACATTGGTTCTTCTGGACATGTACCAGTCTGTTAATTTGTTTTCTATGATATGCAGTATGACCAACTTTTTTTGTAGTTCGTCAAGGTTTAGGCTAGATATTGTAAGACACAAAACTGGTTATGCCCCCCGCCCCGCCCCGCCCCATTCCTCTTGTATGTTTTATATGAGCTGCTGACATGAGACGACAATCAGTTGCAGTTCCTCAACTTTTTACATATCATGTACGTGGTTAATTTTAAGCAAACGTAAGGTTAGTTTTCCAGTTTTCTTGGCTGTTATAATGACAAATTTTATGTAAAATTTAATTTTAAACTGTTGTTTTCCTCCAAATATGATAAATTATAAGTGTACAAATAGCATTAACATTTAAAACTTACATTTAAAGTTGTTTTCAGCCTTAATTATGAAATATAATTAAATTTGCAATTATCTGTAATAAGATGTATTCCTAAAGCATGTACATGTATTTTATGTAGTAGATTCAAAAGTACTGTATTATACAGGATTGGTATGCAGCGTTCTTACTTTGTCTGATTCAATATATACATGAAAAAACAAACCTGTGAAAATTTTGGCTCAATTTCGTCGTCTGAGTCAGGAGAAAATAGCGAAAAAACGTGCACACTTCATCAAGAAAACACATTGTCCTTTGATATGGGTTGTTACAACCGAAATCAGCTGTTGCGTTTTTAAAGATTTTCACATACAGTTTTCTCGGAAATAACAGCATTTCAGAGGGACATATTTCACAGAAAAATTGGTTCTGGTGTTAACTTCATAAACAGTAAGCTTTCAGACTGAAACTTAACAATGTTTTTTATCCTTACCAATCCTGTATAGTGTTTTTTGCACAGTTTTGGTGCGTTATAAAGAAGTTCATATTTCATCAATTTTACGTACTGTTTTTAAGTTTTAGCAGTGAATTTCATACTGTTCAAATACAAGTTTGAACTGGCTTAATTTTGATATTTTCAAAAGTATTTCACGAGCATGCCTTTCAGCCGATTTTAATGCAGTAAAAGACCATTAATTTTCATTTTTAGTGAAAAAAATAGCTTTTTATTTTTATTTTGAACAATATTTAACGAGCATGCGTTTCAGCTATTTTTAGTGCAGTAAAAGACCGTTATTTTTCATTTTTGGTGAAAAATGTTTTTTTTTCTCTCTTTTTCAAAAATATTTCACGAGCGTGCGTTTCAGCCGATTTTAAAAAAAATAAGAGACCATAAATTTTCTTTGTTGGTGGAAAAATGAAAAATTATTTAAAAAAAAAAATTTCAAAAATATTTCACGAGCGTGCGTTTCAGCCGATTTTAAAAAAGTGAAAGACCATAAATTTACATTTTTGGTGGAAAAATGAAAAATTATTTTAAAAAAAAAATTTTTTCAAAAATATTTCACGAGCGTGCGTTTCAGCCGATTTGAATGCAGTGAAAGACCGTTAAATTTTGGTTTTTCACTGCAATTTTTTTTTTTATTTTTTTTTATTAAAATTAAAATTAAAATTTTTGTCTCCCTCCCCTCTTTCTCCTCCCTTCCTGTCTCTCCCCCTTCTGGTCCTCCTCTCTGGCGTGCCGTCCCCTTGTGTGTGTCTCCTTGGTGTTGCCTCCTCTTCTTGCGTCTTTCGTCCGCCGTCTGTGCGATCCTCCTCTTGCGCGTGTATCCTCTTCTTGAGTCTTGTCTTGATCTTGAGTTCTTGACTTGATCCTTTGGCTTGTCCATTCTTGCTTGGCCGTGACGGGATTCGAACCTCTCCTGTCTTGATTAGCGTTGGTACCGCGTATCCGTTAAGCCACGCCGATCGACAACAACTTAACGGTCCTGGACCTGATGAATATTAGAACGAACTGCATAACGTATTGTACAAATCAATGTACAATAAAATATAGGGAGAAGGGCGCCCTCTTTTTTTATATAAAGGGCGCCCTCTATTGGCATAAAGGGCGCCCTCTTTTGATTTCATAAATGAAAGAGCGCCCTCTGTTTCAAGAATATTAATTAATGGTAATCAAAAAGAGTATTGCGTTAGTAAACTTCCCCTTTGTCAATGACTCATTTTTCATATTTTTACAAAATTTGGAGGTTCAATCGAATCCCGTTCAAGTAAATTTTTCTTGTTTTTTTTCTTATATAAGCTTTAATAAAACACTTAAAACAAGTAAAAGAAACGATTGAGAAAACAATATAAATTCTCAAAGTATATCATTTATTAATTCATAAATGTTTAAGTAAATCATCATGTCTTTATAAATATTGGTAATTCTGTGTACATCTCTATGTTTCCTGGATTAAGTGTAAATTGTCAAAATTGTAGTTTTTTACAAATACAGTGTTTTTAATAAACAAGAAATACTAATAACAAAACTAATAATGAAATTGGTAAAACTTATTAATCACCTCTGGTCACTTTGGAATCTCTTTTCATCTAATCTGCACTCAAAATGTTATGTTGTGCTATCAATATTTATTTTTTTTGTACAAATATTACAGCATAAAATCTACAGTTACAGATAATTGTGACACATTACTGGGTACACCCTAAACCAACAGCTATCAAGCAAGTATTTAAAAGAAATAATAGTATTTAATGTTGGCTTGATACAAGTTCTGATAACTGATTTAAAGACATCAGTGCATGTTGAGTTCATGCACTCGTAAAAAAAATGAATAATGTAAAGTTTCTCATTTTGGCCAGATGGAAACCTGCATACATTTTCCTTTGAAAACTTCACTCTGATGATCTCTACATACAATTCATTTAATTGAATTTCCCTTTTTTATAGTTACTTTTGTTTCCAGCAATTTTTTAATAAGATGGAATAGTTTATGTTTAAATTACAATGACTTACAGCATAGGTATTAAATGTATTTTATATTTTGCGAAGGAAGTTTAATTAAATATGCAGTTACTGCCTTGTAAAAACATTCCTTTGACAAAGCTGGTCTGGACAGTCTTTTTGTGTGTGTAGATTTCAACAATGGTTATACTGGGAGACCCATCCAGGAAGGACAAACTGTACCTGTACAAACAAAATGCAAAATAGAACAGTCCAAATATTACACCAAGCAAAAGTTGCACACAAGACTCTTGATGATCTGTTGAGATGGATGAATTTTATACATGCTTTCAACAAATTATCTAGAGGAAATTTTAGGTCAGAATTTAAAAGCTTTCTTGTGATAGAGAAGGTGCGTGGGAAATGGAATGGTAAAGGGCCTCTTCCTTATGCACAACATTGATAATTATTGTCATAGACTAGTGTCGGCACTTTATGTGAGTCGACATCTTACATGAAATAACAAACCTGTAAAGATTTAATTAAGCTCTGTCGGTCATGGAGTCACGAGAAATGGGAAAAACTTTATATGTTTTCACTGTGTTATTTAGTACATCAAGTTTTGGTCTCGTGAAATCAAAACCAACTGTTTTACTCATTTCTCAAAAGCTATAGCATTTTAGGTAAAAATATTTAAAGGGAAGTTTTCCACTATGACCATCTTAGCACCATGTAAATTATGCGCAAATCTGTGAACAGTTATTTTTTTCAATCTTAATGTTGTGCACACCATTTAACACACAAAAATTTTTTTTCTGTTGTAACACTTATTTGGCAAGAATATGGTACCATTTTCCCTGCCAGCCTCACTTTGATGGTTTACAAGATGGTGCCTGATGCCATTATTGTTGTATCAAAGAATGATTCACAAATTACTCACCATCACAATGTAGGTGTTCATTGAGGAGCATGACCTTTGACCTCCAGCAAGGCCGCCAGTGGTGTCAATAGCTGTGAAGGTGAAAACACAATAGAAAAATAAATCACCTTAAATCAATTTCATAAAGATGCAATTTCTTTAGTTGGGAACATGATGAATTAGTATTAATTATAAAAAAGTGTTAATTTTTATTATTATTATTATTTTTTTTTAAGATCACAAAAGAACCACCGTTTTTGTAGGGGGTAGCATTAATTATGTCAAAATGAATTTAGTATTTGGATAAAGAAGTAAGAGAAACAAGTACACGAAGTGCAATGAGAATAACTGCAGAACATGAAAACAGCAATGGTATGACTGAGAAATGTAGGCCAAACAAAATGTTGTGTTTCCTATTACCCCACCCAACCTAGAAAATCACGCACAACCTATATTTTGGTATCAGAATAACAAAAAATGTGCCTATCCTACCCTCCCTAAATAAATTCAGCAAAAAGGAAACAAAGTCGCTATTATTTTTTGTTCGTCCTTAGAAATAATGAGGCAGACACATCTTACCCTTAAACCTGACCCTAACTCTAACCCTATTTTTATTCAGTAAGAATACAAAATAAGTTGAGAAAAAGGGCAACATAAAACAGGAGGCAGACATAAACCAAAAACTAATTACTATATTAATTAACCCTAACCCTATTTAGTAACCCTAACCCTATTAACCATATAGGGTTAATAGGGTTAGGGTTGCTAGGGTTAGGGTTATTAGGGTTAGGGTTAATAGGGTTAGGGTTATTAGGGTTAGGGTTAGTAGGGTTAGGGTTAATAGGGTTAGGGTTAGTAGGGTTAGGGTTAGTAGGGTTAGGGTTAATAGGGTTAGGGTCCCTAACCCTATCAACCCTAACCCTACTTTTCCTAACATATTAATCTTATCCCTATCAACCATAACATACACATGTATTAATCCTAAAAACAATCCTAACCCTATTATTAACCATTACCCTATTAATCCTAACCCTATCAACCATAACATATTAATCCTAACACTTTGATGGTTTACAAGATGGTGCCTGATGCCATTATTGTTGTATCAAAGAATGATTCACAAATTACTCACCATCACAATGTAGGTGTTCATTGAGGAGCATGACCTTTGACCTCCAGCAAGGCCGCCAGTGGTGTCAATAGCTGTGTGAAAACCGAATAGAAAAATAAATAACCTTAAATCAATTTCATAAAGATGCAATTTCTTTAGTTGGGAACATGATGAATTAATATTAATTATTACAAAATTGTTATTATTATTAATTTTTAGATCACAAAAGAACCACCGTTCAGATGTCTTACCAACTAGACTACCGAGACTGCCCGGTAGCTAGAGGCAGTTTGAATCCTATTAGCAGCGGGTACCGTGACCATTATAAGAGATGTTAATTTTTGCATCCCTGATGCAAAAATTAACATCTCTTACCTAAACAGTCAGGACAGGACAGAACGTAGCTTTAAATATACAAAATTAATAAAAATAAATAGGCCAGCCAGATAAAAATTAGATGGTGATCTATGCTAAATCCAGGCACTTAATATGCCAACAAAGCACATAACTGGGTTTATTTGCTCATCGAAATGATGCAGAGAAGAAGCTTAGAACTTTCAAATATTAGCACCTAACTGAGGTCCTGCTAGTGTAATAGGTAGGTATTTCTCGATGTACAGAACATTTGTTATAAGACACCACATCTAATCCAAAATATCAACAATAACGTCACTGCGACTGAGACACCACATTTCATGGCATGTCATAAAAATTAAAACCAAAACCGAAACAATGACATCGATCAGGCATATTAAAAAGATGTCAATGATTATGTTTCGGTTGTCTTAACTTTTTAATGCCATTTCACTAATTCCGAGAAGTGTCTGGTTTCGGAGTGGCGTCAGCCGTCACATGCATGAAGGTTTTGTCAAACATACTGCACGTGAAAAAATAAGTGTAACCATAGACTAGCGCATGGATTGGAGGAAGGCTACAGATCTAGTGTAGTACTGTAGTACGCTACGTCTTATAAAAAGGGCTAGAAATACAAATAGCAATTTTACATGTAGGCCAACATGTAGCATGATCTGATGTAGCCCTCTAGTGTGGCAAGGATTTTTGACATCGGTTGAATCCTCATTGCCACACTAACGTTAGTGGGGCTAGATCTGTTGATGGCTGATGAATGATGTATCGATCGATAGATGTCAAGTTAAAATCGAGGAAACAAAGTCACAAAATAGATCTAACATACCTTTAGAACATGAAACGATGCTACTCTTCGATGTGATGAACAAACAGGTAAAATAGTGAACCCTTCCGGGTGGCCTTGCAGAGTTGTGAAAAGAAATTCCACGAACGAGGAAGTGAGTAATGCCATGGTAGTGGACTGTCAAAACAAATGAGCATGGTCAAAACAACCGCCATGCTTGATAACAACTGATACCTTATTGAACTATTGAGGGCGCGCCTCAAAAATACATTTAAACTTTAAAGGGACAGTCCCACAATACATGTATTAATAATCGTTGTTGTCAAAATAAAGAAAGTCCGACTGACAATCCAGATAATTCGACATAGGAAACATAAAAAGGATCGTTAGCCAAATGCAGCTCTAACAACTTCAACACTTCTCTCTTTAATTAACCCTATCAGGACCGGAATGTGCCCCTCCAATATTTTGCCTTTTCAACGGTTAGTCCGATCACCGCGAAATGTTCTGACTTTTCATGTTGGCACAACCGGTGATTAGCTGTTGCCATGCCAACCATTTGTTTGACCTTGGGTCACACGATTTTAATTTTCTTTTTTTGACTTACTTAAAAACTTTTTGACCATAATTTCTACTTGTTTTTGATTTTTTTTTGCCAGAAAGTAATACTGTACCGGTACTAGTGATGAATCACGACACTGTCTGAAATGCTTTTGGAGTACACAATAGAATATTTTCAACATGCTAATTTCTTACTTGTAAGACCAAAACAAATTTCAACCAAACCTTATCATTGCTCCCTTGGCGGCGGCGATTTTTATTTTTTTAAGTGAAAAAACGAAAAAAAAAAAAAAAAAATTCCCCCAAACGGGATACATTAATTTATAATAGCGCCCCCTACGGTGACTCCAGTTATTAAACTAGGTTGGAATTTATTTATCATGTTCAAATGAACAAGTTGCAAAATATTTGGACAAAAAATACAGAAATTATATGGAAAACACAAGTTTTTACCAAAAATGTTCAAAAACGCCCTCTAGTGACAATATTTTAATTGATTTTTGAGGTCATCATGTAGAACTTTGTGAAAATGAACATTTGTGGGAAGTTTAATCAAAACCAGTCTAAAACCTTGGAAAATACGGAGGCCCCCTCCCCATACATCCCCCAAAAGCCCGGTCCTGATTAAGTTGTCTCAGCAGATCGGCCAGATTACTCCATCGCCACCTCTCCAAATTTCCCCGCCCTTTGAACACTTATTTCAGAACATGGAATCTCAGTCAAATCTTACTACGACAGATTGATATCATTTGACTAATGTCACTTATCAGAAAAAACAAAAACAAGTTGGCACAAATTTCTCATTGCCTTATTATACTTTTATTTATTCTAATTTTTGTTAATCATGATTCAAGTATATAATAATATTATTAATTTTGACCAGGAAGTCAAAGAGCAAAAAATTAAATTTACTTACAGTATAGAAAATATAGTCTTTGATATTATTGGATAATGCAGTATTAGACTTGTTGAAGTCTGCTTGGTATTGTTCATGGTTTTATACTTTGATCACTTTACATAAATTCAGGGTGCTATCAAACTTTATCTAGACAATTGAATGCAAGAAATTCACTCTGTTGTCTCATTGTTTGAAGCTTTCAAACTAAAACCCAAACTTTGGACTGAGCATGCTCATTAAACTGAGCATGATCAATTTGTAAAGCCTTTTTAACATTATGTCAAAGATCAGGATTAAAATCAGAAAAAACATGATCTGATGGCACCTTTCAATATTTTCACAGAACAACAGACTAGGATGACTTGAACGAGTCTAGCAATTCTAATATTTTTATTAATTTTAGAAACATGCAAATTGCAAGCTATTACCAAATGTATGTATGTAACTACAACAGTTTTTCTGTCTATTAAAACAAAATTATCATGAAAACTCCAAAGACCCAAACCACCTAGATATCATGTAAATTTGACTTGTCTTTTCCATTTTCACTTCTGATGCTAGACATACCATACTACCAGAATAGTGGACTGAGATTTTTTACTTTTGAAAGGCAAAAATAGGAATATCTTTGCGACTAAACCATCTTGTGAAGCAGCAAGCAGCATGTTTCTAAAACTTCTGATGTATCATTTATAATTTCCATATACGCAGTCAGTGCCTCATTCTACAGATGTTAGGATGTCTTCCAACTAATAAAATAGAAAATAAGTTCCAGAAGCAATAAAGAGATGTGGATGAAAACTTAAAGATGACCTTGCCCCTCCCACACACATTGGCCAATTTATTCATTTTGATATAAACTTTTCCACCTTGTCATCTTCGATCACCTTTAAGGTCAAGATGACTTCACTAAAATATTAAGGTTGGAAGTTATACCTGCTGGCAGTGTCATAGTGATATATTGGAGCTTACCCTTTAAAAAAAATGAAGTAATTTAACATTTGAAAGATAAGATTGAATGACGGTTTTGTGGGAAAGTTTTAAAGGGTAAGGGAAGTTTTTTAGTAAAAAAAGAAAATGGTTTTTAGAAATTAAAAAAAAAGAAAAAAAAGAACTCAGAATTCAGAGAGCACCAATGCCACCAAGTATGCAATGCTTATCACACCATTGAGTAAGGGGGAAAAAAGGGGAAAAAATACTACTCTAGTGTTTATGCTTTTTTCAGCTGTTGATTCATATTTCCCTAAATGATGACCTCGGAAATTTATAAATTTGACCACCTAATTATTTTTGAAAATTCATCAGTTTTTGCTCAACATTTTGAGACATTGTCATGGCTGAAACAGTTATTTGCTAGAAATTTCTTGGAATGACGATAACAGGAATTATGACTTTTGAGGAAGTTGATCTGGAGAAGAAATGTGCGCATAAATAAACCACTAAAATACTTATTTAAAAAAATGGAAGAAAGACTATTCTCTTTAAGAATGGGGAATTCAGACTAATCAAAGGTCACCCCATGGGGGCAGTCTTGTCATCTATTAAGAAGAGCTGTTTGGATACATTTTGCCGAGTCTAAATCAAGTGACTTTGGCTATGGCTACAGATATTGGCAGGAACGACAACATTCAAAAATAGGACTTTTTGACGTACCAGCCACAGCCACTACTAAAGCCATTAATTCAGACACGGCATTACTTCCCAAATTGAGACTTTAAATTTTAATTCTTTCCTTGGTTGAGAAGAACATAGAAGTCCCTCTTTTTTTTACATTAACTGGAGACTTGAAAGATGCCAGGGCCTACTTCATGGCTCTGCTTATCGTGGAATTTGGCGCTTACACCCTGCCGCGGCCCATAGAAGTACGCACTTTACAGGGTGCCGTAAGTGCATAATTCTTTGGTTAGCAGTGCCATGAAATTAAGCCCAGGTCTCAAAGTCCCCAATTGAATAAAAAAATACTAGAAAAAACACAGGTCTGAAAACAGACACTTAACTCTCAATTTAAGGAAGCCGTCTCTGAATACAGCTCTCTCAATAGAGGGCGGTATAACCATTTACTTCTGTGGCAGTGACTTGTAGTAATTGCAGAGGATCTCCCAGGCTAAAGGTGCCATGAAACCATCTGGAGGCATGTCACCTGATCGAGCCAACTTACGCATACGAGTCCCTGAGATGAAGTCAAAGTCCTCTTTCTTTTCCGGATCGAAAAAGTCCATGGCCTTCTTTTTGGTGTTGTAGGCAGCGACACGGAATGGGATGATCTCCAGCTGGGTCAGACCAGGGGCCATAGTGAGCACCTAGGGACGAAGCATAAAAATATATTCGGATTAAAGGGTGGTTTTCAACTTCCGCAATCTAGTCTTGTTTTCACTTGTTTGAAATTCTCAAACAGATACAATCAGACATGCAACTTTGAATTAAAAACATAAAAAAAAAAAAAAAAAAACCAAACAAGATAGTAGACAAACACACATAACTTTGTAAAGTGTTTTTCAGTTTTATATGACACTAAAAGTGAAGAACAAAGAGGAAATTAGTTGATATGCTGAAAAGTTGCTTGTCTGTACAATTGGAAAAGCACAAAAATATGATAACACAGGCTCAAACAGCGCCCTCACTGAGGTCAAAGAGGAGAGCTATCAATGGCTGAGATTTGTGCATAGTGTACACACATGCATGCTTCCATTATTTGACCAAAGTGTTGACGGTTCATGCAAGGTGTCCGTTTTTAAATTCTCAATTCCTATGTACCTTTCTACCGTGGGAATGATCATACAGGTCACGTTTACCATCTGGGTGCGGCATACCAGCGGGGTCACGACCCACGATGTAGAAGTTTGCCCCCGTAGCCATGCGAGCCTTAGCGTGCCACTGTACCTGAAAATTCAAATGCAAAGAGTCACAGTCAGTCTTAAGTAAAAGTCTTTCAGTGAACAGCGTCAGCCAGGCCGGAAACTTCATTCTTGAAAAGGGCAAGGTAGTTTTTCTTTTTACTAAAGGCACCTCTATGAAGGACATAAAAGTTTGTGTTGGAACATTTGAAAGGGCACCTAGGCAAAGACAGGAGGCAGTTGCGTCCGTGAAGTATCAGGGCTGATGCACCCTCATTCCAAACCTCACAAAAAATATTAACCAAGTATTGATTGCCCAAAACAACAGGGCCCAATTTTATGGCTCTGCTTACTGTAAGCAAAAAATCGGTGCTTGCGGAAGCAGAAAATTCCGCGCTTACTTAAGCGTATTTCACGGGTTAGCAAGGAATTTTTGCTTGTGCGAGTGTGTAGTTCACAAAACTAAGGATTCGTCTCTAGCGCAGAAATTTGGCGCTAACCTCGTAAGCGGCGAATGGTCTTCGTAAGGGCAGAATGACGCAGTAAGCAGAGCCATGAAATTGGGCCCTGGTGTTCAACTTCAGGGGCAAACCAAAAAAGAGTCAGGGTACAAGACCAAAAGTGTGTTGCTCACCTCTGTTGGTCCTGCATACATCATAGGAGAGGGGAAGATTGCTAGGACGGTGCTCTCTGGGTCTAGAATACCCTCACTTAGGATAGAGTGATGTTGCTTCATACGTACTGGAAGAGGCACATCGTCTTGTTTGGTCCAACCACCTAAAGAACGAAAAAAATAACCATCACAGCTTTTGATCAAAGAATAGACGAAATTTGACACTATTTGCAATACTTGTTCTTGATCAAGAAAAAAAAAAAAAATGAATTTTAGATGATATTCAATCTTTTCTCGTTACCACAAGTTATACAAAAAAGTGTAGTTTTTGTGGGTTGATTGTTGCCCTTGTTAAGAACTTAAGCAATCATGAAAAACATTCTGTCTGAAAAAAAACCTGCCGTGAACCAGAATATACTGAGATCATCACAATATACACATTTCCAACATTTGGTTTTAAAAAGTAAACTTTCAGGACTCTTAAAAAATTCATCAAGTGGAAACAAAACTCTCCTACAGGCCTCGATCTTAAGAAAAACAGGGGCAGGCCTTTGCTGGCCAAATCAGAGAAATTGTACAAGGGCATGCTGGCCAAGTTGGTAGTGACAGTGCAATTTTTCTGAAGGGCATACTGGCCAACTCGACAGGGCATGAGGCCGATGGCTTCGGTTAAGATCAAGGCCTGCTCCAGAAGGGTAGAGGCTTTGCCGGAATATCTTACCTAGAGGGTGAAGTAGAAGAGTAGGTTTCTTGTACCCACGCTCCTTCAGACGTCTCTTGGTGTCATTCATCAGCAGGGCGTGGCCATTGTGCACTGGATTGCGCAGCTGGAAGGCGAAGACAGCATCGGCGCCGAGTTTACGGAACTTATCGCGCAGCTGGTTGGGGGTCAGACGGTACTCATCAAGTCCGTCGTTCCAGCGTATATGATCAAGAACTTCTAGATCTCCTCCGACGAGCCAGTCACCACTTTCCATTACCATCTGAGATTAAGACCACATAGGAAAGGGTTAAATGATTATTTCAGCTTCGTCTTCAAGAAAAATTGTCTCCTCAAAAAGCCTGGAAATGCCAGTCTCAGATTGACGAGAAAAATATCATAGAATCTAGCCAACAGATAAAACTAAGTGAATAGTGAGATTATCCAACTCCCCCTCCCTTACTCCCATCAAAAGGATTTGGTGGAGTGGAACCAATCTCAGATATTGCAACATACAAAGCTCCAGCTTTCATTAAACTAAACTGTTGTCTTTCAATGTTTGACGTATAAAGTCAAATTTATCATCTTCTGAAGATTGGTCAGATTTTGCGGCCAAAAATCTAGAAAAAAGGGATATCCTTTTGAGTCTTTGTCCATTACAATAGATTTTAAGAATGATAAGGCAGGTTAGGCAAAACTAAACAAGAGGTAACCAAGTCGTACCTTGGAAAACCCCAGGGTTACAAGAGGTTTAATTGTTTACGTAGTTCTGAGCCATGTATAACATTTTCAAGAACCATGGATGTACCTGGTAAGTCTGCGGCCACCTAGTGTCCCCAAATGTTTCCCATTGCCTCCATGCCCCTGGATATTTCCTCAAAAGGCCCCTTGACATGTTCCAGAAGAAATTTTCCTGATTGAATAGCCATTTACCAAGGAGAAACTGCCTTGAATAAAATAACAGGCCAGCCTTCCCCTTCATCCATTCAACCTTGTTCCCAGAGGTCAGGACTTACCTTGATGTAAGGATGGCCAGGGTTACTAGTCCCCCATTGACGGCAGCATCTCTCCTCCTTATGATGCACATAGAACTCCGGAGATCGCAAGATGGCAACGCGACGACCCTCATAAGACAGCGAGAAGGCGTTCTTGTCAGCCAATCTGTCCTTGTCCTCCGTAGAGATGGCCAGAACAATCGGCACCGACTGGTTAATCGCACCACCTACGTGGAGAAGTTAAGAAATTTACTAGAAACTGAAATCTCTTAATGATGGGTTTAAAACTAAGATCTTGACTTTTGTAGGTTTAAGAAACCTTTGATTATCTTTTACAGGTTATAAAGAGAAGGCCTTGGAAGAATGGGGATAGTTTTCCATGATTTGCCCATTGAAGGATGGATGCTAGTAATTTAAAGTAAGCTCTCCAGTCCGCACAGGCTTCCTCAAGCTTCCAAACAGCAGTTTGTGCTTGGGTTTCGACACAACAAATAATGTACGTCTCAAAGAGAACATTTCTTCAGTGTTGTCACCTTAAGCACTTTTTTGATTTTCATTACCAGAAATTTCAAAATGAAGGACCTTCTTACCGTCTAGGATGCAGTTGAAATGCTGACACTGCAGAAACTCTCTCTCACGCATGAACCCAGTCATGGGAGAAGCCCAGCCCTCAGCTAGAACTTGAACCCACTGCATGTCAACCTACAATTGGACATAGACATAGAATTGTTAACACTCTTTTAAAAACCACAAGTTAAGAAAGAGACAGGACAGTGGTCCGGGACCCTCTTCTTACATAAACCGGCTCGATTGATCACCAGAATCCTAGAGGTGCCTACAGGAATTGTGGCAAGCAAGACTTGCTTAACGATTTAAGTCAACACAAAAAATCATCCTTGGATTTTTCTTTCACTTGTAATTTGCAAAGACTCAGGGTCTCATTATTTGCGCTCTGTGGAATTTGTTTTTTATTATACTTGGGTGGGATTCGAACCCACAGACCTTTGCCATTTTAGAGCAGATCTCTTACCACTAGACCACCGAGCTGGCCTAGTAGCTAGAGGCACTTCAAATCCTAGAGGTCTAGAGGTCATAGGGCACTGGTTAAGTCCAGAGAATACATGTAATATAATGAACAATGATCAGTGATGATATGCAAAAATGAATGCATATAACTTGAACAGGCAAAAAAAACCAAAAAAAAAACATAACTTATCACCTAAAGTTTTGGGCCAAAATATCACATTGATAACAAGTAACATAATAAAAAGTTTCTGTCTGTCTGTCTGTCTAGTACTTGTAGTAAGGAGAGCAAGATATATCAACTAATAAAATTCAACTAACATAAATGTCGTTAACGTTACATGTTTTTAGCCAGGAAAAGTCCATGTCCGGATTTTGGGCCAACAACACTACAATTCATTACCTCACAAGGCCGGCAGGTTTGCAGTTTTTTGTCGGAAATTCTTGACTGAAATTCCTGCAGTCATAGCTACTGATTTTTTTCCTTCACAGTTCGAACCCTTTTCAATATCTTGAAGGTTAATCTTGTCGACCTGAATACTGTTGTATTTTTGGAATCGACGGAAAACAATGCAAACATCGGCTCTGCACATGTGTGAGAACAACACAGTCAGCACACAGCCTCTGGTAGGTCATAGGTCAATGTCTAAACCTACCTCCAGCCGTAAACACGATAAACAAAGCTGAAAATGTGCTTTAACAAAAAAAATTGTAAACTGACGACTGGTTGAAGAGGTTTAAGTTGCGCTCTCGAATACAAGACACCCTTAGACAACGGCATTTACCGACAAAAAATGGATGGACGATTATCTTGTGTTTTATTGAGTATTAGTACTATTACGCTGTTAGACTGTATAAAAAATTATTACGACAAACACACGGAGGGAAAGGAAGTTATTCTGCTATTTCTTTTTTTTCTTTCCATCTGAGGGTTTGGGGATTTCGGGAGATTTTGACTGCTTGCGGGATGTCGGAAGATTGCCATCAAATACGGGAGTCTTCCGCGTAATCCGGGAGTTAGTTAGCAGCTCTGTAATCCCACGAATACTATCTTAGCCCTTACAGTTTCCCATTAGGCCTATACCCCTGGGTTCAGAGAAGCAATTATGGTTAAGTGCCTTGCTCAAGGATGCAAGTGTCATGACTGGGAATCGAACCCACACTCCGATGATTCAGCCATCAGAACTTCAGTATGATGCACAGGACCGCTCTGCCACGACATGCAATTAAACAAAAATGTTTGCCGTTTGATGGGTCCTTCCGATGTTATGCCACCATTATTCCCTTCTCTAAAGAATTTCTCTTTGGGGTACAAATGGAACCCCCCAAAAACCTTGTGGGGGTAGCTTTGTTAAATTGGCTAGTGCGTAAGAACCTGCTATGGAGCCAGAATTAGCAAACTCTTTATGCGTGCAGCAGTTCTACCCACATGTTACTTAACGCCATACCAACAGAATAATCTCATAAGTTACACCTGACTGTGCATCTACCAATGCGGCCGGATGCTTGCAATGGGTGATTGTTTTTTTCTGCAGGTAAATGGCAGGCAAGATTTCCCAGGTCACTAGGTACAATAATATGCTGGTATGTTTTTTTTCAGGACTTTTCTTGCTAAAGGGAATCTCTATGAAGTTGTATTGGAACTTTTTTTTAACGAATAAATGGCTGCTGAGATTTTACAGGTCACTTAGCTAACCGGTACAATAAATATGCTGGTAAATGTTCTGGCCCAATACATACTTCGCTCTTGAGTAAGGGAAAGGCTGTTTTTTCCCTTTTTTGTGTAAAGCCAGTCAGTTTATTGGTAAAGTCCTGTGCCTAACAAAATTAAAAATAAACATGCTGGTAGATTTTAATTGGTTGTGGGTTGTGGGGTGACTCAAAAGGATAACGACGAAGGTTACCACAATAACCTTGCGATTATCAAGTATCGATCGGAGTAATTTCTCATTTTTGGGAGCACCAGTTGATAAGTCCTTGGGCGGATTATCTCCCAACAGCTCACAAAAACGATCTTGGTTTATATCTCTCACCTTGTTGATTTCCACATTGTCCAGGGTTTCAGCTTCCTGCTTGGCAGCTTCTTGAGCCTCCTCAGGGACAAACAGCTCCTTGACACTGTCTACGGCAGACTCTGGGATGATACCCTGTAAATAAAAAATGAAATGAAAATAAGCAACAAAATACTTTCTTAAAATATCAGCTAGAGGGCAAAGTACTGTCAAAAATTTGCAAACTGAAAACAGAATGGATCAGTCCCCTGATCAAGCATCTCGTCAAGAAAACTCAACATTTCGTCAGTGTTGTATACATTGTCTTCAGTAGTTTTTAATCTTACCACCTGAAACCCTTAATACAAATAGGATCTCTATTGCATAGGCCATTACCAGTTCAAACAGCGGAAAAGTTATACTCGGCCGAGAGTTGTGTGTGGCAAGCGGTGCCTATTAGTAGGTGTTATTATTGGTGGAATCATTGTCCCCAGTCTGTAGTCTTATCCTCAAGTCACTTGTAGGTTGACTTTGAGTAAAGAACGAGCACCGCTTGTACTCAGTCTGGTGCTTAGACTCGCTCACCTCTTCACGCAGAAACTTGATGAGCTTCTCTACACATTGGTCCACGCTGTCCCTACCAGCATTGAGGTTGATGTCTGGCTTCTGGGGTACCTGGTATTCCTGATCAATACCGGTGAAACCTGTCAGAAAGGGTCAAGAGGTCAAGAATGTAATCAATGGTTACTATAAAACATCCAACATCTTTGACAGACAGGGAAGGGTTTCTGTAAAAATCAGAATAATGGCAAATTCAAACCAACTTCAGTCAAGTGAAAGAGGCAGCAAGCAGAAAACAATATTTAATAACACAACAGGATGGTTTTTATACAGTGCATATCACTTTGAGGTCCATATGCGGTTGAGAAAATGAGAAAGAAAGACAAGAAAAGGAGAGACCAAGTTTGCATTTCAAGTCTTCTCCACACAGTAAGAAGTTCACAATGGACACTAATAACATTGATTGAACAGATGGGTCTTAACCCAGGTTTTACATTGTAAATTGGTCAGTAGTTTCAGCCACTTTAACATTTGGCGGTAAACTGTTCCAAACCTACATTGCTTAGGAAGGATGTTTTGAGATAATGGAGTCCAAACTTTTCAGTGCTGAGTTACCACAGAGTTGAGGATAATGGAGGATTCGGGAGGATCTCCAGCCAAAGACACTTAGGGGTATAGACCCAAGACTTACCCTTGATGATACCAGCCCTGGCCTTCTTGTAGAGTCCCTTGACATCGCGTGCCTCGCACACCTCAAGAGAGGTGCTGACATACACCTCATAGAATGGGAGACCGTCTTTTTGATGCAGTGCTTTGGCAGCCTCACGGTCCTTAACAAAGATTCAGAATTTCCAAAACTCATTCTAGGGCTGAACAAAGAAATATTGACTAGAGCGGGATATGGACCTGCAACGTCTGGGTGTACATACCGCTGCTCTACCAACTGAGCCGACTAGCCCTAAGTTAGGGGTCTCCCTATTTTGTCAATACCTTGTTCGGGAGGGCACCAGTCATATAGCCATATAGAAAGTGACCACGTCCAGTTTACAATACAACCTGAAAAGCATCATTATAAGGGAATCACCTTCCTTGTGGTTTATTACTTTTTTTAATTCCATAACTTTTAACAAAGCTGAAGTCAATTTTTCTAAGAGTCTTTAAATGATGTTATGACAAAGCAATCTTACAATATAAAAATCAAAATCAATTTATAAGTGAAGTGTACGGAAATAAATTAGAAGATTACAAAACCCACCTTGGCATTAGGGCTGATGAAGGAATTCAAACACACCACGCCGCCATCAGCAAACAGCTTGGCAACCTCAGATACACGTCGGATGTTCTCCTCACGGTCCTCGCTGGAGAAACCCAAGTTCTTATTCAATCCCTGTCTCATGTTGTCTCCGTCCAAGGAGTAGGCTGGGATGCCATGGTGGCATAAGTATTCCTCCAGGGCGAAGCTGATGGTCGTCTTACCGGCGCCGGACAGACCTGCAAAGGGAGACAAGAGTTACAAGAACAAACATGTTTTAATAGGTTAATAATAATAATACGGGAGCCTTATAAAGCGCATACTACCAACAATTAGGTACACAAGGCGCTTATTACAATATGTTAAAGACATTATTTTCAAGGAGGATTTTCTCTGGGAAAAAAATTCTTCTTCAAACATCTAAGGCAAAATAATGTAGAAAGGCTGGTTTAATTCAGACTCCATGCCTCAACATTTGTTGTCCTCATTTTCAGTTTGTGCATTGAATTACGCAGAACACTCGATGTTGAACTAAACTTTATGCTAAGGTTAACCTGCTTTTTTATTAAAATCTTCTCTGTTGAGTTAGTGAAGACTCCACACCTTCGTGTAGTATGCAGGCCTGATTGCTTCGTTCTTGAAAGGGCAAGGGGAACAAAGGTATTTTTTTTTTTATAAATGGCACCTCTATGAGGAAATTGTAAGTTTCTATTGAAACATTTCAAGGGCTCCAAAGCAATGACCAGGGGCAATGGAGGCACTTGCCTCAGTTGCCTCCATGAAGTATCAGGGCTGAGTATGCAAATCCTCTAGCAATACAAATTAGTTAAATGAAACTTGTCTCTAGGGAAGGGAAAGGCCCAGGGGCGGGGGGGGGGGGGGGGGCTGGTGGTGAGCACTTCGTTATCTTTCATTGTGCTAAATGGAACATGTATTGATTTACATGTACCAGTTTGTTTTACGACCAGCCATGTATTGACTCTTTAAATCTATAAATAAAAACCACCAGAAACTGTTTCTGAAAACTTTTCTTCTAAGCAAAAGAAGCAGAATACCAGTGGCAGATGGTACATGCCAAGTGATATTTTTGGCTGGTAACCTTATTCTTGTAAGCAGGAATAAGAAGTGTAGCTATTCTTGACCATGGCCTCCTACAAAACTAATTAAGACAGGAAATCCTAGTCTTAGTTGCCAGAGGCAACTATACCGACTGGTTGACTAGATTCTGGATTCCTGAGACTTGTCCACAGAATTAGTCTGGAACTTGCAGCATGGGTCCCCGAAGGGGGCATTGATTTTGTTAGTCAAAAGGAGCCTCCTTTTACCCATTGGCATATAAGGTACATAAGTGTAGATGGAGAATGATCGATACTCTAAGTCTTAAATACCATGGACCAAGGGGTTGCATTGTAATGGTGGCCAGATTGTCTGCATGATATTCTCTTGGCGTCTTTATTTTACAGTCTCTTTTGCTGAAATTCTCAAGAGCACAAACTTGTCTTGAGACAATGTACATAACAAGGAGCATTTAATAAGCACCTGTACCCAATATCATGGCACTGTTTACCGCAAATTTCTTTGATGCTGGTAAAGCGCATTATCCTGTGGGCTGTAAGAACAGAATGTTTGTGTGGTAAGAAGCCCCTGACATTTTACTCTGACGATGGTCTAGCATATATCCAACTTGAGTTCTAATGGTAGAGCCATCGGAGTGTGGGTTCAAGTCCTGGTCAAGATGCTTGCATACTTGAGCAAGACACTTAACTATACATTTGTAACTACAAACTTTTCACTACCCAAGAGTAGATATGGGTCATTCCATGAAGGTGGATTGCTTGGGTCACTGTTACATTGTTACCACCTATAAAGCTTTTTCACCACTTCACTAGTTAGTCAGTCTTGCTTTACATAGTACCAAACATGAATCATAAAAAGGTTTTACTTGATTACTGTGGTGTAAAAAAAGACGCGATGCAGTTTAATTGGGACACCATAAGTGTGTGACATTTGGTGTCCCTGTTACATTGTTACCTACATCCTTAATTTTCTTAGCATGTGTACTTTAATACCCATGTAAGAAGTGACTTTTTATGGATTTGGCATCAAGTTTTTGTAAACATTGTCAATTTGTTTATTACTTCCATAATACTGAAAAGTATCTATTACAAGCATGGTGTCCCTGTTACATCGTTATCGAGATTTAAAAAATAAAATAGTAGCAAAAATATTAGGTTAGATGGTGTGGGAAGGATTTGAAACTTTCTGAAATACTTTCAAAACCCCAATGAAATGTGATTATTAAAAAACATATGTAAATTAGAATCAACATTTTATTCTAACAAAAATGATCATTTAAAAAATGTCACAAATTGTGTCCAACCTTCATGGAATGACCCATACACCATACATGTAGTTCGAGGATAAAAGTTGTTCATGGGAATGATTAGCAACCAGTGTACACCCCATTTGGCGGTTGATGCTGCATACTCCAAAGGAGTTAAGGGGCTTAAAGGAGCTGTGTCGTCATGATTATTGTAGTACATGTAAATGGAATTTACCCAGTTACTACGCATGTTTGCGCGCCGGCAGTCACATCACAGTTTGACAAAGACGGCACCCCTTTGTGATTTAACCGCAAGCGCATGTGTGTGTAGTATCTGGGTGAGAGTTTATCTTTCCATGCACAGCCACAGACCTGCTATAATTATGACGACAGAGCCCCTTTAAGGCCCAATAGAAACGTACATGTAGTTCTGATTTAATAATGTTTCGTAAATGCCTGTTACTATCACAGAGAGAGCACAGAGAGAGAGACAGACAGAGAGATAAGATGGTACCAGTAACTAATCCCTTCGTGACTCAATGCCCCAAAACAATGGGAATATGACACAAAGTATTCTCAACGCAGCTTCCATTTTGCTTCCTGTCCTGTTATGACAACTTTATGTAGACCAAAGCTAAGACATGATCTTGCCCAAGTGAATCCCTACACCTGACTTCTTGCAGATCTTCTTAAGCCGTTATCAAATCTGACAAACATTATAAGCCCATTCCAGAGCTGTACATTGAGAGAGTTGCGACACCTTGTGATTAGACGCCACTTTTTGTCCCCCCCAAAATGCACGTGAGCACACAGGGTGCCAAACTAGACTGCGCATTTGGTTGTGCTACATTTGGACCCACAATGGCGCCCAGCAACCTTGTGACAAAAGAAAACAGGTCCACCCATTACACTTGTCATCTCCTCGTCAAACTCTGTAAAGTTTTGTCTTAAATTTCCTGCACTTCCCTATAGTGCCTGGGGATAGGAAACCAGAATGATGGCACTCTAGAAATGCCACATTATTGACTTGATTGTTTAAAACCTCGCTCAAAGTGCCTCTGGCAATAACAAGTACCAACTCTGAAACGAGGAACACATGAACCCACAAACCCTGCGAGCTTAACATGTTGTTTACGCCGTGTACACACCTTTGGTTGACTTTGCCCCCTGTTGCCAGGTGATTTTAAGTCAAATCGTATGCACACCATTGGTAAATTTGCTTTAAATATATCTTCTGTTATATTGAAAAGAATAAAGAGCTGGCTTCAGAAAACAAACCTTCATTGGGTTGGCCACGTTACCGATTTTATTTTCAAGAAAACTCCACACATTTTATCCATACCTTTATGTGTACATTTTCCATCTCAATCAAAGTACACCAATTTGGTGATTATCGAAACAGAACTTTATTTACACATGTACATGTATGTTTCAATCTGAAAGTTCACTGATTGTAAAGTTCATTACAAACAGGGTTTGCCCTCATCTTTTTCATTTTCAGTGGACTAGCCAAAGGGACCAGTTACATGTAGCTTGTTCCTTCATTAGTCCATCATCTTTTTCAATTGTCCTTGTTCCATGTTAAAACAGGGGTGTCGTGTTTTTCAACCCTGAACTAACCAGCTGGACCACCAGGAGAGATTTTTGATTGACTCTCTGGTGTTTTAATGAGCATTTGGTCAGCGAACCCTGATTAAGGGAGAACCCTGACCAGTACCAATTCTCAAGAGTTACATGTACAGGTACACATCCAAAATATTTCCGTCTGAAATATATTCAGAGTCGAGCAAATATTCAAATCAAAAGAAGTGCATGAAAGCGCTTCCCTAAAAAGTATTAAGTTTCAATTTTGGCACTTGTGTATAAATTATATCTTGGCAAGAAAGTGATCGAGGCATGTTGTTCAAAGTGTTCAGGTGTCATATCATTGGACCTTTTCAGCAATACCCAGACCTGAAATATAAACTTGAAGAGGGCATGGCAATTTTTTTATTTTGCAAAGGGCACTTCCATTGGAAAAACTTCAAGCTTTAAAAGAGGCACCAAGGCCAAGACCAGGGCAACAGAGGCTATGGCCTCCATGTAATCCCAGGCCAGACTACCACAACTCCCTATTATTGTAGTTTCTGGTCCTATTGTGTCAAAACCTCAAGCAAGTTGTCACGCCATATTCTATTTTCAGAAATGACAAGTTATTTCGTCGGTTCTTAAACAAGCAATGCAAACATTTCTGAATCTGGGTGTCCTTGCGTCCGCATATCATTCATCTTCTGAACCTTGCTTAGAACAGTTATCAAAACTCGTAAAAAAACAAACAAACAATCTAAAAATATGCATACTCTGTTAACAAGATACTGGTATGAAAAATGATGGATGTGCACAAAATTATGAAGGGCAACGTTCATCAGTTGGACCCATGGCTGGACCCAGGAATTATCCTGCCTGCTTTTATTGTCACAACATATCTACAGTAGATCTTACTTTCAACCTACATTTACAGTAAGCAGGCTACTCTTATCTTTCACTCTAGTTTCCAGTGCACTGTACATGTATGTATTTTTTTAACATGCTTTCGGCAGTAATAGCCTAACTGCAAGAACTTTGGTTTGCTTCTGATGTTCATTCTTGAGTGTCTTTCAACAATCGCTTCTATTTTAAGATGTTTATTGTCAAGTGTCTTTCAAGAATTGCTTGTATTTCTACATTTAGGTGTTTATTTTAGGTTGTCTTTCAAGATTTGCTTGTGTTTATTGATGTTTATTGGCAGCAAGCATTCTTTGTATTTTTATTATATGGCTATTTTGATTTTTCTTATTTTGTGAAATATGCGAGGTTAAAGTTCTGCAATAAAAAATTCACAACACTAGCTTTAAATTATTAGAACTGGTTTGTTGAAAAGTAAATTTAACTGCAGTGTGTTTTGTTGACACTCATTTTGTAAGAGTGAAAAATAAAACAATCTGCTGAAATATGCATCCTGCTGGAGTATTTAATCTAACCATGGAGTCAGTACCTGTACATTTGTACGCCTTGGGGAGGGCAAGTCAACAGTTGAAATGTACAGTATTCACTTCCGAAAATATTTAACTCTGCAAGTCTTGATTTCAAATGACTTTTTTTCCCTGTCTCATTTATGAGATGAATCACTTGGGCTCGTTTATGAGATGAATCACTTGGGGATTACATGTAGGTCGGCTTGGTGGTTTGTGTCCCTGCCTTTTGTCTCTGTGGACCCTGGTTCAAATCCCACCTCGGACCGATGCCTTGCATGTGGATTGGGTTTTTCAGTCCCTAACTGACTGCATACATGTAGTTTTCATAGAGAAAGGGGTAGACCTAGGGACTTAAAACCCAATCAGCAAGGGCTCTCGTTCATGGTGGGAATCGAACCGGGGTCCACAGAGGTGAAAGGCGGGGAAACAAACCACATCTTAAACTGAGAATTCTTCCTCATCATCTCTTCATATCTTCCGACCTACGGGTTACAGTGCAAGGCACTTAAGAAGATTCATTGGGTTCATTACCAGAGAGATATGCCTAAAAATAATTAACTCACCAGTGAACCAGACGGTGCAGCCACGGAAACCCCCTCGCATGCCCATAACCTGCCCACGCTTGTCACGAGACACATGATGGATCTGCTCCGTCACGTTGGTGGCTATCGCCTTGTTATGTTGCTGGAAAATCATCAAATAAATAGAAAAAAAATATTTAAAAACTTCTGTTGGTTAAAAGCGATGGAGAGTGATACTTGATCATGTTTGTGAATGCCCGAAGGAAGTTCATGGCTCCATCTGTCACAGACATAAAACAATACCACTATTAACAATAAAATAAAACCACTATTAACAACAATAGATTTAATAATTGGCATCGGGGGGGGGGGGGGATAAAGAAGAATATTTTTGTTAAACTCTACACCCATCGATAAGCACTGTACTCTACAACTCAGTACTTTCCCGAGTCCTGAGGAAAAAAACACACACAGGCATAAATCTCGCGTAGGCTGCGATCCCACAAACCTTGCATTCTAGCGGTGACAAGAGGCCAGTTCGAATCATATAATTAGGCAGCCAATTCACCTAGCCACCAAAGGTTATAAGCGAGTCGCCAAGCATGACCGCCTCGCTTATAAACTTTCCATGATACTATCATGGTATCATGATAGAGCATCCACTCTTTATGGAGGCGGATTGCATAATCATGATAAGCGATGTTGGCTTATCATAGTACGAGACTGCCCATAACCTACGGTGGCTAGTGGCTAGTCTGGCTAGTGGCTAGTCGAATAGGGTGCTTAGGTGAGATTACCGCAAACACTTTAACAAAAAACAAACTTCCTGTGCACATTTTACCATAAACATGTTTAACCCTCCTTATTATGTGTTCCACAAACTTCCACAAAATTGCCTACCCCTTACATCAGTGGTGCATTTGCAAGCTTTCCACAAACTTTTGCATGTTCTTCTGAAGAGTAGTACCACAAAGTTCCACAGTGAAATAAACAAAGTCCCACATTGAACAGTTACTGCAGGATTATGTGGAACTGACCTGTTATGCTCACACAGTGTCTTGTTTTCCAGATGCCATGGGACTATGTGGTTTCTACATGTATGTTCTTCAAAATGTTATGATGACCAGGGGCAACGGAGGCAATTGCCTCAGTTGCCCCTGCTCCTGCCTCCTTGCGGCTTAATTTTAAAACCAGAAAGAGACTGAATGGGTTGTCAGAAGGTACCGGTAAGCCTGCATGTACAGTCTACAATGTATTCTAGAGTTTTGCACTTTGCCCTTTGGGTTTCTAGGCCGTAAAGAATAGCTGGATTAGACCTACATGTATGATATAGTTAGGAACAAGGTCATGTTGGGCCTTACAATGTCAGCAAAAGAAGTGTAAGAAGTGCAATACAATAATGTACAATAGGCAGCCAGTTTAAATGACCGAGTCTGCACGGAGTGCCACTGCCATTAAAGGGGCTGTGTCGCCATGATTACAGCAGGCCTGTGTGGCTGTGCATGGAAAGATGAACTCTCACCCAGATACTGCACACACGCGCGATTGCGGTCAAATCATAAAGGGTGCCGTCTTTGTCAAACTGTGATGAGACCACCAGTGCGCACACGTGCGTAGTAACTGGGTTATTCCATCTACTGCTATAATCATGACATACAGCCCCTTATAAACTCTTTGAAGTCTAGCTTGTGAATTTGTTACACTAAACTAAATTGTGACAACAATCAAGACGTCTGGTTATGAACACCTGAACCACAACAATTAAAGCCTCTCTATTTCCTAATTCTTCTGATATGATGATGTAGAAAGCAGTGGAGCAAGTGCCTTTAAATTGCTTGGTCATACTCAAATTTGAAATAATACAAACACCCTCTCCTATATTGGATTGTCTGTTTAGATTGATTGGAGTTGACTACCGTTAATAATAAATTAAGTTTTTCCATTGCTGTGATGTTCCTTGTAGAGTTACTCAACACTGTCTAAGTACAACTGGGTATCACCAGGCCTGATTCTTCAAGGAGGCAATGCAATTGTCTCCAGTGCCCCTGGTCATTACCTTGGTGCCCTTAAAATGTTCCAATAGAAATATACAGCTTCCTCATAGAGGTGCCCTTTATCAAGAAGAAAATTCCTTGAAAATTCAAAATATGTAGTTATAAAGCTTTATGTAAGCATGCCCATACTTTACTCTTGTATAGGGCAGGGCAGTTTTTCTCTTGTGAAGGGCACCTCAAGAAGTCGTAAATTTCTCCTGGAACATTTCAAGTAGCTTGACGGCAACGACCAGGGACATGGAGTCAATTGCCTCCTTGAAGTATCAGGCCTGCATGGCAGACTCCACCCTAACTTATACGTGTAAGCAAAGAAGGGAACATTTCGTTTAGTTCGTTTGAAAAGAAAAGCTCCACCCTATTTGAACTACAAACCTGTACGTATTATACAAGTCAAGACCCATTGTGATGTCACAGCCATGTGGTACATGTTTGCGTGCCACGTACACTCAGCTTTTGCCAGTTCTGCTCAGGTAATACAAACATGTTCATATTGTACTGCAGCAGCTACAGTCCCTCTGCAAATATTGACATATTGACTCAGGTGACTGTGCTTAATATGCCTTTGATGATCAAACCAAACACATAATGTAAGATTTAACACACATTTGTCACAAATTATAATGAAAAATGGTTTGTACCTAATGATAAATCCAAAGACACATCAACAAAACCATCTCTTGAATTGAACTAATTTATGACAATAGTTTTAATTTGGTTATTATTTACTGCTTTATTAACTAGTTTTAAAGCCCTTTTTGATTTGGTTCTCCAGTCATCACATCTTCTATTACATTAGGCCTACTAGGCAGTATCAATACATAATGAATAGGCAGAGAGGAAGACCCTTATCTAAACCTAATTAATACAAAACACACATTTTCAATTTCCTTTTATTCCGGTAAAACCTTCAAAAACTAGCCAACTTGTGTCAACTCTGTAAAACTATTGTCCATGTACATGTACAACAAGGTTCAACAAAAACCAGACAAACATCTGCCAGGGTTTGAGTTTCAAAAGAAGGTGTTCCAGTTTACAGATAAAACCAGGGAAACAAAGACCAAGAACTTGAACATTTATTGGCCGATCTCAATGAGTTTTGGATTATATGAGAGGGAATTCATTAAGTAACACATTTGTTATCACTTATTTTGCCGTAAAACAATATCTTCAAGGTGATAATTAAATAGAGTTTGTAAAATTTGCCTTTAAACACAACACAACAAGCTTTTTGTTGTGTAGAATGTGTGACTACAGCTGTTCATGTCAAAACAATTCAGTAACAAAAGGGTTAGTATTTTCACAAGACTAATTAATTTTTGTCTCTTTAATACATAGTACATGTATTTACTGAACTTTTAGCAGGGGGATTGGACTAGAGATGCTAAAGTATGCATAATAGTTTTTAATCTAAAAAACGTTTGGAAAACACAATAGAATTAGTAGACTTTGGCCAGTGGTTGACTGAGTATTCCAAGCCATGTACAGTATGTATAGTACTCAAATTTTCGAGCTCCTGGTAAATCATGCTTTACGAGTGATTATGTCTGTCTAAAAGTATTTGTTTGGCTAATGGAAAATGTTTAATTTGTTTTTGAAGGGATGACCTTTCTTTCGAAGGCATGACCTTTTGGTTATTGTACTCTTTGTGTCATTAGCCGTGTTCGCATTGGACTTTTGGGGGGTAAACTAACCGAGCAAATGGGTAACTTGACCATTTTAAGTCCAGTGCGAACAGCCCAGTCAAATTTCACCCAGGTAAAATAACCGAGACCAATGGGTAGTTTAACCGACCACCTTCTGCCCAGGTAAACTAATCTGGTCAAACTAACCGAGCCAAAAAGTCCATGTGTGGACGCATCGTCCCAGTAAAATCGGCCAGTAAAATACCACATCCGGTTCACACGTGCAAAGGCTGGTTTAAAGGTGGCCGATGCAGATGGCTCAGTTGGTTAGTTTACCCATTGTCTCGGTTAGTTTACCCGCGTCAAATAATCCAAGTGCGGACATCGTAAGATTTACCCATTGGAAGTTACTCATGGTCTCGGTTAAAATATTAATCCAATAAGAACGCGGTTATTGGTGTTGATTTAAACCCAATAGGCCTACACACATTGTACGCTAATCATTGTTCCATAACATTTAAATGGCTACACTGTACAAGTTACTAGTGATGTATGCCCGCAGCTTTAACTTCTAACCTTGACCCTGTAAGTTTTCCACTTTTCATTTCAAATTACAATGTAACATTTCCCATGGTTGAATTCAGTGATTATAAAAAAAAATCTCTTTTACTATATCATGCCCAAAACTTGGGGTAGGTTTTAATACCATTTGTTATTGCAGCTGACCCTTCTGCATCGTTCCCCTAGTTTTTTTGTTTTTGTTTGTAGTTAAAATTATTGTTTATGTGAGTCGGCTATGGACCTGGTTTTACGTACTGTAGCTCCATGGGTTTACAGTGTTGGGTTTATACACAGTTGTGTGCTCGGAAGAAGGACGTAAGGAAAGTTTGACTGGCAAAAGGTTGCAAGCAATTACTGTCCAAAATTGTGTTTCAAGAAAACCGAGTGTGAAAGTTTGGTCATTTTATTGCTATAATTTTTAAGTCATTCTGGAAAGTTAAATTCCACGTAGGAATGGAAAAACACGTCTTGGGTTTAATGCCAACAACTAATACAACACTTTTACCCTACATTTTTTCAGAAGAGCCATGTTATTGCTTGTGACCTGCTGCTGGGGCAAAAAGTTGTAATTTGTGTGCCCGGAAAAAGGTTGTACCTAGCCTTTCTGGGCACACCACGACGTGTACATGTACATGTAGCTCTATTGGTTGAACCATGGAGGGAAAGGTTAAATTGATCCATCAGTTCTGTGTGTGATACTACTTCAACTTCAACAGGAGGTACAGAAAATCATGATAATACGCCAGCAGGGAACTTCAGAATCGACAGCTTGTTTCCTGTACACGTTAAATTGTGTAATGCTACAGGTGGTTACATCAGTAGCTATACAGAGAGTAATGTTGGGCTCAGTTTCCAGATAGCTGTTTAGCACAAAACATTACTAAGCAGTAAGCACAGAAAATTATTGCTTATTGTGTAGCAGGAACAGGTTACCAGCTACAATACAAAGTATATTTTCTGTGACTGGTCCCTTGCTTAGTTTTTGCTTAAAAGAAAAACATGGTAAGCACCATTTTTGAAACAGCTTTATGAAAATCAGTGTTCTCCAACATGTAAAACAAGTGTGGCACACCACTACGCTTTCTTTGACATCTGCCATGTTTAAGAAGTCACTGCCAATATTTAAAATCTGTCCGCCACGCTTGTTTTGTTTTGTTTGGTTTGTTTAATCCGGGGTGATTGCTCAAAGTCAAAATACTGTCATGAAGCCCCACCATTCTGATCTTGTGCGCAGACTTGTAAACATTTTATTTAAACTCAAAATTTTGCTTCGCACTCGCATTGGTCACCCCCCCCCCCCAGCGCCAACCTTTAATTTTTTAAGTTGGAGAACACTGGAAAAATAGGCTGAATGTTACTTGTACTATTTGTAGCTGGGAAGTACACGTAGATCATGCTCCAGTACATTTGTAGGTGTGGCAAAGTCATAGGAGATGTTGCTGGTTAATATGGCAGTATGAGTGTGTCAGCTACATGTATGTTTTAAACAAGAGAAAATTCTTCAACCTTTAATTTTTTAAGTTGGAGAACACTGGAAAATAGGCTGAATGTTACTTGTACTATTTGTAGCTGGGAAGTAGATCATGCTGAGTACATTTGTAGGTGTGGCAAAGTCACAGATGTTGCTGGTTAATATGGCAGTATGAGTGTGTCAGCTACATGTACGTTTTAAAAAAGAGAACAATTTTCAACTAAATTCTGGACTGATGTCCAAAATGGACCACTTGTTATAGGCTGATCACGGATGCTTGTGGAGGGTATTTTTGCGGATTTGTGCCATCTTCAGATTGCGCACAATTTTGCCAAGTTTATTGGGCAAAATTTTACACTCGACGCTAGAGAGTGCTTGTGTCAAAATCTATGTTTTCAACTTAGCTTTCCTCAGCCAACAAGGAATTTCACTTTGATCAACAACAATAATCGTTATTTTTCATACATTGTATCAAAACGCCTTTAATTATGACAGACTACCCCTTTTCATTGGACCTTAAAAGGATTTCCGAAACCACCTCAAACTCCTTTGGAGTATGCAGCACTTCAATAATTAGTGCGGAACAGATACGCCAGCAAACGGACGTTCATTTCAGAGTTAATTAGTCACTCATAAAAAATTCCAATGGCACTTTGTGCAATATTTATACCACCAGCAGAAAAAAACAACCACTTTTTGAATAAATCACTGTGCATCAGGGTATTTTCCTGCAGGTAAACCTATCTTAAGTATTGATAATGGTGGTCAGGTTTATCAAGTGTTCTGGCAGTTCAATTCATTTCATTTCCATGATGTACATGTATATACCCCCTCCCACCCCCCTGTTCCCACTCTGATGGTTATAGACATTACAGAATGTTTTAGATTAATTTTTTTTTACTCTGAAATTGATGACAAAAACTGAAAATAAGACACATGGTATCATTAAACGAGTTTCGGTCTTCATAACAAACAAAAAGTTGAACCCAAAAAGTCAAATAACCTAGAAATTCCTTAAAAAAAAACATTTAGGAAAATTGTTAAAGTTATGACTAACCATGTACAACTACCTCAGAAACTCGAAATCATTGTAACTAAATCTTAAATATTAAGCACTAAATTCATGTACAAAACCTAAAACCACAGAAAAACTTTATTTTGCAGAAATCGTAAAAAAAGAAGACAATTTTTAAATGTCTACAAACAATATGCACCTAAAACTAACCTTCTTCTGTCGAATGCCATAGGGATCTGGTTTGCCATCAATGACCAAATTGTTATTAACTGCCGCTTTCTCCGTCATGGTGGTACAATATTATTTACCAAAGCACTTCTAAACCAAATCACAACCACAACCGAACAGAGCAACTCCACATGTGTGTTGAGCTCTACCTGTATCGCTGAGGGTAATTATTAGATGCCTGGAATGAACTTTTGGCATGTGTCTAATAAATCTAGTCCTTGCTCTGTGATTCAGTGAACAGGTAAGTTGGCTTACAGGTTGAATGGGTTTCAAAGACACGCCCCCTCGGCCAAGATTACTGCAACACCACTTGTATAATAAGTGGAGCATGTACATGTACATGTACATGTACATGTACATGTACACTGTATGTACTCTTTACACACACTGTATGGTATGATTTTGACCAGGCTGGTTCAGTTGGTGATGATGTGGCACTTTGTTTACACATGGTTTATCTTTCCAACTACAAGTGGGATGGCCCACAATGAGCAGCAAGGGGGATGGCCCACAATGAGTGGCAAGGGGAGATTATGTAAGCACCTGGAGGGTAATGCCTATTATGGTTTTTGATGCAAGAACTGAGTTTAGAAACTGGGCTGTGGTGGGGGGCTACTAGGGCCAGCAATAAACCATGGAGTAACCTTCCCCCATCACAAATAAACCAACATTGTATACCAGGAGAAAGGGCAAACTTGTTATTTCTAACCTACATGTACAATGTATGGTCTTTGCTCTCGGAGAAAGGAATCCGATCCTTCAAACCCTACTTATTCTTGGTAACTATTTCCAGTGGGTTGACTGGCCATTTGAAACAAGTCCTGCAGTCAAGTGTTCTTCCAAACTTCTGAAGATGTACTCTTTTTAGATGTCGTTTCCAAACCTTCTCTTAAAACTAATAGGGGCTGTGTCCTCGTGTTTCTGCGCGCCGGCAGTCACATCACAGTTTGACAAAGACGGCACCCTTTGTGATTTGACCGCAAGTGCACACGTGTGCAGTATCTGGGTGAGAGTTCATTTTTCCATGCACAGCCACCGGCCTGCTATAATCATGTCGACACAGCCCCTTTAAAGGTCAACACGTATAACAACAAGTACATACATGTATAACAATGAAATAAATATTTCAGGTCTTATAGAAACATTTCTAGTAAAGTGAAAGTTCCTAACTGACAAGACCTTACAGATTTTCAGGTAAAGATTTTCTTGAAATTTGAGCCCAGTGCCTGAACTGAAATGGAACCTTTACAACCAGACTACAATAACTTGTTGATTAGTGGAAAACCCGCCCTGAACTCAGGTTTCCCGACCACCACTGGCAGAATTTGTCTCTTTTTCCGACCACCACTTATTTTCCAACTTTTTGAATTAAAATTGCCTATTCCCTTTCACAGATTTTGATTATTTGCATCAAATTATCAGTAGGTAACTGTGACCTGATGTTGTTATAGACATTTCTGTAGTGACCACTGCACCTGTTTTTTATACCAGAATTATTTTAACGAGACCCAAATCAAAATGAGAACAAAGCTAAATACATGTACACGTGCAGTCAATATTTGAATATAATCAACACAGTGAGGTATTATTAGAATGCAACACAACCTGACTTGTTGGATCTTAAGTTTACTGGTCCAACGCTAAAATCACTGGTTTTGGGGCCTGCGGTCAGACAGTGTAAATTTCAACCCCTGAATATTATGAACTACATGTATGTACATGTACATGTATGTAACACAGTGGTTTAATCAATCAATTCTACTTTTTCAATAATAAAGGAAAGGTTCAACCATAAAGTAAAGGTTAACAACATAGTGTGGACTTTTAAATAATTAATATCAACTATCTTAATTTCTTACCTTTTATATATTTGCTGATATGATTTCTTATTTTTTAGGCCTCTATTATTTATTTGCTTCATGTATGATGCTTTTGAATAATATTTGTATACTCTCTGTATGTACTGAGGGCCCCCATGGAGAGCAGTGCTGTGCACTGCAAAAAATTAAAAAATCTGAAGTGAATGGAATTTAAGGGGTCACATTGTGCTGTGTAAGCATGACACTGCATTCTGTAAAGTTTACATTGTTATATGAAAGCTGAAAAAGATCAACATCTGCCCTAATACCCACAATCTGATATTGACATAAAGAACAAACAGGGCTGATAAAGTTGGGAAAATGTCTGTCCATTGAACCACTAAAGGGCTTGCAGCTCTGAGCATTCTTCTGTCAGGACCCTAACTTTCTGTCTGAACCAGCTAAAACATTTACAGTACAAGACCAGAAATCACGATTTCCCTTCTTGAAGAAGAGCTGACCTTCGGGAGCATGGTGTCTAGAATCTTACATACATGTGTCCTCATCAACAAAACACCACTGAAAGGCAGGGGATACTTTTGGTAATTACCACAAAAACTTACTAAGGATCAACAGAGAGCTTTTGATTGTCTAACACATTGTGAGAAATGACTCTCTTTGAAGTAGCGTAACTGAATCTGAGAAAGGCTTTATCGGGCATGAAGCCTTTTCCACATAATGAAAACATGCAGTTTCAGCATTTTCGGATCCTTCTGCATGGAAATAACCACTCCACATTTTTGCTAATATCTCAAGAACGCTAATTTCTTCTGAAACAAAATTTTCAGGTTAGGACTGAAACATGGCATGAATTTAATTTTTCTCAGAGTAAATTTAATGGTAGGGCCTACTTCCGTTAACAAAACAGTAGGCCTAACTCTTTTCTTGAGAGGCATAAAGACAAAGATGGTGACACAGAGGTTGAATCTGAGGCAAAGTATTCATTAAATTGAAAGTCTACAGCTACAATGTAGGTATGACCCTGGAAGGACAAAATTCTACACTACTATAGGCCTAATCACTGGGCAGTCACACACCCACCTTTTAATTCCCTACACACTCCTTTTGATAACAGATTTTGCTTCCCCTTATCTTTCTCTCCAGGATTTTTATATTTTCTTTTTTGCTGGCTCAAAAGTGGGCTCAAGCCCCCTGAACCCCGCTTCCGGTGCAACGCAGTCTCTTGGCTCTGAGATGGGCAGTCATGTGTGAGGTCCAAGACCTGGATCACCCTTAATCATGACCAGCAGCTCCATGCTATTGTGTCAATTCATGAAGGAAGGAAGCTTCTGGTTTTGTTTTCATCAATAAACATTCAAAGTAAACTGTGGCAGAAAATCTTCTTGACATATACAGCGATAAACATTAACAAAACCAACAAAATGTGCTATTTTCAGTCTCAGAGGAGATTATTGTCAGAACTGCACCTGGATTAACACTTAATCCTAAGATTAAGGGGAAAAACTAGATCTAGTGTCTCATTCTTCTGGTGTGCTGTTAATCACTGATTATCTTGTGTAGTAGCCACACTGTTTGTCTTTTTATGTATTGACACAAAACCAACCCCAACAAATATAGGCCTAATGGTTAACAAATGAGGGCAGTATAACATCTATTAAGTGATGTCAGATCATCTGTACCCCCATGTTACTTGTAAACACTAATATATCAAATAATACGTTTGACATGATTTGACAGGTATCTTGCTCAAATCATTAAAGCCAGAGTTCAATAGGTATTTTGCAAAGTCTGAAATTTCTCGAACCACTTCCGAATTATAAAATTATAAAAAGTGTGAAGTCTTTTTTAAGATATCATTTCAGAGCACATGATTCTTTTATTTATTTTTTTTATTTTTTATTTCTAAGTTTGAGGGGTGGTAAAAAAATAATGTTATAGGCCTAAATAAAGAACCAATCATTCACATCAACAATCCCTGCCCTTGCAGGTAAAACCCATAAATTTACTCCTGGGTGACAGCAACTACATGTATAGACAGTATACAAGTACTGGAAGTGTCTCACCAAAGAACACAAGTCAGAGTTGGAAGTGGGATTTGGACCCACACTCTATGACTCCACTCAATTTTGGTGCTCAAAAGACCACTCGGCCAAGACAAGCTGAAATTTGGGTCAAAATTAGTATTTTTCTTAATATCTCGCTTAAACAATTTATTTTTCAGCAATTGACATAAAAATTGTAAAGTGCAGAACCCACACAACCATTAAATGTTCAGCTGCTACATGTATTTGCAACCAGTCCAGATGGCAAATCTGCCATAAACCCTTCATTAAAAACATTGAAAATTATTCAAATACATTTCTGCAACTTGAATGTGGTTTTGTCATCAATCAATAAACTGGGAAAACACTACAAAGTACATCTGCATGCGACGCAGCTTGTTTATATTTGGAGCCATACATGTATTTGGTCTCATGATTATATTTTATGAAATGGCGACAGGAAGTCATGCTCTATAGTCTATGCACAACCAATGTTTATAGTCATCACATGACCTGTAGTGGGTACTACTTCATCTCAGCTGATGGCAAACTATGTGCAAATACATCTGTGACCATACAGAAAGGACCCTGTGACCGACAGAGTCACACCAACAGTTGACTTTTGGTTATAATAACAGTTACATGTGTACTACATGTATGTAAGCCCTTTTATTGAAATTGTATGTTAGTAATGTATTCTACTACTACAAAAGAGGTTTATTTTGAGTTTGCACGACTGGCATCAGACAATGACGTAGCCACCCACCTGTGATTTTGTTTGTAATGTAAATTCGGATAAGTTTGACGCCGGAGCAAAACTATGGAAAACAGATCATTTTCAGAAGGTGCTAAATGTATGTCTGATTGCACCATACACCAAAAACCAATCCAACCTCCATTTCTGCATAAAACTTAAAAGAGTTGTGCATCTATGTTTATTTTCCAAAAAGGTTTAACCGTTTCTAACAATTACAATCCAAACCGAGAATCAAAAGTGGTGCAGGGTACCAATATCCTCATGCTGGCTTTCTATTGTGTGTGTATTTTGAGCCGACCTGTTAAAGGGGGAGATGTCAACGCACTTTCCAGGATTAAAATTAGAACATTAGACTCGGTCTTGATAGTCACAAAACCACAATCCTGCTGTTGTTGTGTTTTCAGCGGTAGCTCTAGCAGCTACATTTGTACAAAGCAAAATGTACTACAGGTTGTAGGGATTAAAAAAATATGGTCTTACAAATTGTAGGGGAAGGCACATTCCACCAACAAAAGGGTGGTTTTCTCCCTGGATAGTGTCATTTTCTTTCTTTTTCTTTTTTCCCTTTTTTCTTTTTCTCTATTTCTTTTTTCAAAGTAGCTGGGGAAGACGCTGAAGTAGCCGGTCAAATTAGCTGCCTGCAGCTTGGTCTAGAACCCCTGTTGCCATAGAAGATATAACCGTTAATCAACACAAACCAGGGCAAACTCGATCACTGACAACTGATGTATCCGACCTCTACCAAACCAACTCTGTTATATTCTTAGTTTGTTAGAAACAGTTGTGCGAGAGGATTTACGAAAGAGAAGTAAAGTCTCAACTTAATCAAAGAAAAACGAGGTGAATCACACAAGTGAGCTTAAAATTAAAAAGTGGAGGTCGGAATCGCCAAACCATCACAACGCCAATGGCAACTTTTTAGTTCACTTGCTTGATTTTCTGTTTAAAAAATATATAATTAATAATGTCTCACGATAGATAAAAATCTATACTATCACAGTAGACCCAGTAACTGGGGGCGCTGTACTCCTTTTTGAGATTATGACATTATCTGTCGTACTAGTACTAGCTAGTACGACAGATAATGTCAAATCACAAAAAAGGAGTACAGTGCCCCAGTTACTGGGTCTATCACAGTATCAGTATCACTGTTTGTTTATTTACATTTATGTTCAAAGTTCAAATCAATGATTTTATCAACAGCTTCTTTCATCTATGGACCACAGTGTGTACTTACTGTAAATGTAATGTAAACAAATCAGTAACTGGTTCAACATCTCACTTCCGTTGTCAACTGAAGAAAGTGAAAATCGAACTTCTATTCTCAGTAACTGCAGAAAATGTCAAATAGTTCATGTCAAAGCACGAAGAAAAAACACTTACATTTTCCATCCTCTGTTTCTTGTGCTCTGGGCTGCTTAACCGACTGTTTATAAAGGACATCCTTGGAGAATAAATAATTTGGTCAACCTCAACTAAATATGTCTAACGTAATGCTAGTTAGAGGATCCAGGCCAGTGTGAGTGAAAGTTTGTTTCTGAAGTGTACACGTTGCTGCTTTTGCCTCAAACTGTGTGTAGACAGGCGCCCACAATTTCACAATACAGCCTAGCTATTGATCGCGTCAGGGACGCCGATTTACAACTGCATGATCGTTCTCAATCGTTCACTCTGAAATCGTTCCCTCATATGTTTCCTATAAGAACAAACCGGACACGGATAAGTAGTTCCACATGGTGGGTGTAAAAACTGAATAACAAAACAAAACAAAAATCGATAACTTGCCACTTGCTTTCCAATGAGAGTTTGTTATTCACTTAAATTTATTTAAAAAGTGACTAAGAGATTTTCTACATGCATGGTGATATCAATAATTACGGAATTTGATAATTGGTTTCTGCAAACACCTATATTTTGAGCAGCGCCGTGACCAGGGCACAAAGGAGGGGGGGGGGCACCATTGGGGGCACTTGTGGCCAATTAAAACTGTAGTTTCAGTCTGATTTTTTCCTAAACAAGCCCCTTTTCTGCGCTCTTCTGACATGTTGTGGAAAACAAAATACATTGTAAGTAATTAAAAAACAAAAACATTTACAAACATTGCAATTACTACATACAAGCTTTAAAAAATGTGACATTTTGTTCTGGTAATTTTTTACTGAATTTTTTGAGTGAATCCCAGTGTAAGTTTTATTCGTTTTAGATTATTCATGTATTTTAAATACAGTTCAGCTCTATAGGACTGCGATGTTGGAGATCAAATAAATCCATTAAAAGAACAGTAAATTGGCTCAGCAGGCTACCTCCATGGTTGAAACCTCAAAAATGCCCCTCCCCCACCCACTGTCCCATTCTGCTCAATAGAGGGCGGTATACATACAAACTGTTTACGATCACTCGAGCTGATGAGAAGCAGTCATTCGTTCAGAACAATCCTGGAAAAGTTAATAAAGTCGTTTTGTCTTACTCCCGAGGACTCGCGGAAATACGTTCAGTGTTGAACATTACTTTCTTGAAGTATCATAATTTAGTATCTGCTTGTATTTTTGTTGTAGCATTCTCTAAAAGTGCCCTTAGTCCTATTTATACACTTGCAATGACGAAGGCCTAAGGTCACAGAAAGTTGACAGTGGCGTACTCGTGTGGGGGTGGGGATACCATAAAATTGTAGAGAGTAATCGTCAAAACGTGTAATAATTAAACGTAGCTTTAGTTGTATTTGTTGCTTGATACTACAATGATAAAACCATGCATGGTCACGCCCTGCCCCGCCTCCCCTACCTGCCCCCCTTCCGCCTGTCCCCTCCCCAGCCTGCCCCACCTTCCCCTGCATTAACACCGCCCATCACAAGCCTCTTCAACCAATGTTCCGCTCAACCTGTAGCACCAGTATGAAGCGATAAAAAAAAATATGCCCGCCACGCGTGTACGCCCACTCTGTCTGAGTAACTGCGGGGGAAAACTCAGTTAATCAGCACATTATTAATTATTCAAATGACAAATGGATTGGTCTATATAATCTCTACACGTTTATTAATTGACGAATGTAAAGGCACTTGTATTTCTAAAATAACCATTATAATATTAAACATAACGGATTGAGCCTACATTAAAATTATGTGCTAAAATTAGTAAAGATTTCCGATACCAGAGCTGATCTGGTGTCATCATGCTCCTATTACATTCCGCATAAATTATTGTGTTAACATTTGAACTTTAGCAAACTAATCTATCATAATTGTTCCAATAAACAAAAGACTTACATTTCTTTAATGAAGAGCTCCAAACTAACGGTTACAAATAACAATGAACTTATTAGTGCGTTTGCAGCATCAGAAATTTCCTGAAGTTGTTTGCAAAATTAAAAGGGCTGACAACCCTTTTTCTACTCGGCACAATTTTCTTTTAACCCTTAAATATTGTAAAACTCATTTTCGTTTGGAATAAGAAATAAAACGGCATCTAGAGTGCCTGGAACTTGTGACCCTCGGTCATTTTGTGTGCTTCATAATGTACGCTTTGGATGAATATCAGCTGATGTAAACAGCAAACCAATAGTGTCCTGTGCCCAATTTCATAGAGCTGCTTAACGGCCGATTTTTTGTGCGATTTTCATTTCATAGCGTGCTAACCGTAAGCACAGGAAAATGAATGACATAACAATGCAAATTCTTGGTGAACGCGCAAGCTGGCCGCCTAATTTTCTTGCTAACCTGGGCCCAATTTCATGGCTCTGCTTACCGTAAGCAAAAAATCGGCGCTTGCGGAAGCAGAAAATTCCGCGCTTACTTAAGCGTATTTCACGGGTTAGCAAGGAATTTTTGCTTGTGCGCGTGCGTAGTTCACGTAACTAAGGATTCCGTGCTTACACAGCTAGCGCAGAAATTCGGCGCTAACCTCGTAAGCGGCGAATGGTCTTCGTAAGCGCAGAATGACGCAGTAAGCAGAGCCATGAAATTGGGCCCTGGTAGTTAGCACGAATATTTGCTTACCGTTAAGCAACGCTATGAAATAGACCTTTCCCATGAAATGTAAATTGGACATCGCATGTGCGCACTCACATTTTGGTTGGCAAAATTTTGGGATCAGTGCGCCCTTTTTGCGTGGGCCTATTGATGGAAGCGTGACGCGTACGCGCTTTGTGCGTCTGCTTTGTGCACATTTCATTGGCGTTTGCCAACCAACAGGGTCTGTACGCATGCGTGAATGTAATTAGCATATTTAATGGGTAAGGTCCATTGGCCCCTGTTCTATAATATTGTGACATAGTTCCACTGTAAACCAGGCCCACTTCACACATACTGGCTCCAACGAGTACCTTGGGCCCATATGAATTGCATATAGCTAGTTTTTCTTTCATGGAAGAAAAGTTTGGACTTGGTTTTTACATACGTTCTTCAAAGACTAAAGGTCTTTTCAGAGTTGAAATTTTATACTGACGTAAGAAAAGCTTTTGAACAATAGCCTAATGAGCTGCAAAGTCGTGAAAATTGGGCGTGCCGCAGATGAGCGCACGTGTGACGTAACGACTTCCCAACAGGATATGGTCATAACATGGTCTACAAAGGAAACTTACTGTATTATTTTGCATATTACAAATAATATTTACATAATATTTACTGTGAAAAAAACATTTTAATTCTGAATAAAATGACAATCGAATCTTTACTCATTGCAACTCTAGTTTAATAGTTACTGTGTATTATACACGATACGAAAAGATCCTATTAACAAACATTTCTTGCGAATAATTTTAATTGATACAAACTTTAAACCGATTCAAACTAAAATCTTCAAAAAATTCTAGTGGAAAGACAACATCTTAGACATTGTGTATTACCGTATACGGTACATTTTCCCGAGGTTTTTGAGGTCCCAACTCCAGGGACACTGTACTATTTTGTGTTTAATTTTTTTTTGTCAAAATGAAAGAAAAAAGAGGAAAAAACAGAAAAGTTTTACGCCTTCTTTCATCATATTGCGGTACTGCACCGGGGATCCCCGTCCCCACTTTATATTATTGGCTGTCTGTATACGACAAATGAGGCGTAGCCACCCCCCCCCCCAAACGGGACCTTTTTACGGTGAACATTGATCTCCCACTGTCCATTGGACTATTCTGTTGGTAAGTGATGACACGTTGGGGCCGGAAGTGCAACGAACAGTCACGTATGCAAACATTCGTTACACTGCACTTCCGGCTCCAAAACGTCATCACTTACCAGCAAGATAGAATGAGCACCGACTCAGAAATTCTCATGACTCCAAACGTTAGTTTAAATTATGTAGGGTTAAAAGATTATTAACAGAAATGAAGTGCCCTCTATAATCTACAAAAGCCAATCTTAGCCACAGCTACTGCGGCTAAAGCAAAGAAAATATTCAGCGGTGACTGGGCAAAGCTCGCCGCACCGCCTCCTTTCCCGCCACCACCGCCTCCGCCAGTTGGTCCAATCCCCATGGCTCTGTTGCACTCCTTGTCAACCATACACTGTCCAGCCTGCTTCAGAAACTCCGTCTTGAAGATACTTATGTCGCAAAGACCATTCGGGCAATAGGTGATATTGACCGGGCGTTCGTTCAACAACACGTTCACCCGATAGGTCTGATCGGTGAAGAAGATCCCACCGGTCTCCTGGCAACGGAAAAGATTGATGGCGAGGTTGCCCGCGAATGGTGCCATTTTCCCCGAGCGGAATTGACGGTTGCGGCTCTGGGCATAGTTGTTGGCTGCAAGCTGCTGCCTGTCCTTGTTGATACCGAGGAGGCTGATAAGCCGAAGTAGAGTGTTCTCATCGGTGAACTTGATGCTCATGACGGGGAGACTGTATAGGGAGAACAGACAAGCTCACAACGTTAAATTTTTTTTTTTGATTCAGCACACCACACAGACAAATTCGCAAAACTTTTTAAGCGCACTTTTTATTCAACGGCTATAACGCGCGCGTAAACAGTATTTGCGAAGATGTCTATGCAATAGCCCCCCTGTTGGCCCAATTTATCTGACGTCATCGTCATAAGCGGGTTGCGCCATTTTGGAAGTCAATGTCCCTAGAGTGTTATATACAGTATCAAGTACACATTTTAGGGGACGCGGCGTTTACTACACGCGCACCCGTTGACTACCAAAATGGTGAGCGCGGCGAGTTTACTAAATAAACAGCTACCGGTAAAACATACATAATCATAAAGAAATTAAATTCGTGCTCCTCCACAGTCATCGGTAGGCATTCCAATAGTTCCTTTGCCATTTTACGTCAACGGATTTCACTTTACCCACGTCGAAAAAAATAATTTAAATTTTCCAGATCTGACCGAATGATTTTGCCTATTTATATGCGAAAATTTACGGTTCCACCGAAACACCAGTAGGCCTACTTACTTAGTGCTAGCACCTCTAGCGGTGAAACGCTCCAAGTACTGGAAGGTATCGGTTATCAGCGGACAGGCTACCCGCGAATTGAGCGGGAAACCGTACGATTCGTCCCAGTAATGCTGCAGTTCTTGCCCGTACTCGGCTACGTTGAGATCCTCGTACTCGAAGAGCCGACACCAAGTGTTGTTGTCTTTGAAAATGGCGTTGTGAAAGCCGCAGATCTTGGACAGGAGCTGCACCTCACCTGAAATAATTTCCCCGAGAGTTATTTTTGTACGAAAATTGCTCATTAATATTAACCCCGTCTCCCTGCTGAAAGCATTTTTTAAACAAAAAGTCATCATCATCATTCAGAAAATAACACTCAAAACTTCGGTGAATTGCATGAGCTCTGCCAGGCCCCAACTAGTGTTGAAATTATGATTAGTTTGATATTCTTATATAAATGATTCACATTAATGTCAGTGCAACAAAGTCATAAATCGATTCTCTGCACCAAGGTCTTATCTGGCACAAACCGCTCCATCAACATCGTATCTCGGTTTACATTGACTCTGTGTAAATCCAGGTTATTCTAAAGGTAATACACGATTGGTACTTATAAAAAAATAAAATAAAATAAATAAATAAAATGTTACTTATAATATCAGTCTAAAACCTTACTGATTATGAAGTTCATACCAGTACCAAATTTCCATAGAAATATATTCTGTCTGAAATACTGTCAAAGTCGAGAAAAAATTGACCTGATTTTAATAGACCGATCCATTAAAGCAGCTCTACGAAATTGGGCCTAGGTATTAACCAGACTAATTTCATGGGTTTGTAACATAGAGTTAACGGTTTGCAAATAATGCAACCTATAGCTTTCAAATTGCCTACTTCAATTATTGCTATTAAATGAAGCCGCACCCAGTTCTTTATTCTTGATGTCAGTAATAAAAAAAAGATTCACAGTTAGATCATTGGTAGTTTACACCGATATTGTGTGAGCACCGATATTGTGTGCGGTGAATAGAGGGGATTATAAAATATCATTGCAGCCTTATTTTCGAATAATTCGCGAACTAGGTACCCAGGTTGCGACCGAAAAACTTGTGTTTGTCGAGCGATTTCAGTGGGATTCCAACGAAAGCGGCTCAATTAATGCTCATGTGTTTGTTTGAAGGCAAATCGAACAATAATTATGTTTTGCTAATCCCAAACCTGGGCTCAATTTCACTAAGAGTTAAGATTGATCTTAACAGATGAATCCTTGCCCTTTGTGAAATCAACTCCTTTTAGCATCAACTTACTTCGAGTTATGTTCCATGGTTGTGCCCCACGAGGCGTAAACATGGTGACAATCTTCTGGGTGAGTTGCTCCATCTGTCGCCCCATCTGATAGGCCCGGACCTCCCTGCCTGTCCTCCCCTTGTTGACAGCATTGAGACAGGTCCTTCTGGTGTGGTAGGATCGGAGAATCGGGTCCATGGTCACCGGTCGGTTAGGGATAAACGCCGAGGTGGGAGTTGGGTTGCGGGTCATTCTGGGGTTTTCCTGACAGTTCACCGTGACGTTCCCATCTGACGATATGGTCTCACAGATCTGGTTTTCTCCTACAAGTCCCCCGACAAACGCCACGGCACTGTCGATACTACTAGAAGTGTTCATGGACTGGAAATTGAACAAGGATAGGTCAATGTCTGTGCTTAGGAAGAGCTCCGTAAAACGGCTCTTGAGGCGGGTCGCGAGCATCTTCATCTCTTGTCGTCCTGCCTCGGTCAGTTTTCCAGCCATATTCAGCGGCAGCCTGCTATCGGGTATTTGGGTGAGATACCTGAGGGTCGGGTTGACGGGCTGGGTTCGCATCCTCTGCTGTAAAGCATTTAGCTTCATAACATCAGCCTCACTTGGGAACTTTGTTGCCTCTCGAATCACCATGTATGACCCGATGGGAGAGCAGTTCTCCACGCCCTCTGGTGCATCGACCCCAGTCTGCCTTGCAAAGTTCAGCCATGAAAGCTGACGTTGAGCCATCTCGGCAAGGCTGAATGTCAAGTCGTAACCCGTCTCTGTGGAGAAAAGGGGCATTTGGGCACACACAGTGCACAGGAATCCCAGTGAGAGGGTAACCCCAAGAAACGACCTAATTTCGGTCATTTTAAAGTGGTTTAAATGTTGATAGTTAAGAGGCAAAGTTTCTGTGGACGGGTAGAGGGTGTTGGGGCGACCAAGGGCTCGACTGCGAGTGCGAAGTGGGAGCGGTCATCTAGGTACGCGTCGACACAAGACTTCTGAGAGTGACTCACGTGACCCCTTGTATTAGTCACATCGCAGAGGAAGGAAATTACTAGAACAGGGGCATATAGAATGCCAAAGAGTCATAAACTATGATCAAGACATTAATCGGGCGTTTACATCAATCAATCAGTCGGTTGCACCGATTGACCTCAGTTCATGCCTCCTTTGCGTTCCATACATGTAAATGCCGAGGGTTGCCTTTGCTTCAACGCATAATGACGTAGTCGTAGCCGTGCTGTCTTTCATTAAAATGTTGAAAAGTATTCCATCAAGAAAAGAATTGAGTTTAACTATTGAGACAAAATAAGTATACTAACTTCTGGCGTATTTTTAAAAAATGTTCCAGCACAAAACTTTGCTGTCTACAGCTGGTATCTTGCACTTAGACCCCCCCCCCCCGACTCATTTTGGGTTTGTAGAATCATGTTTCTCTAAATGATCCGTCTTCAAAGTCATAAATTACAAACCACAAGTGTTTCCAAACAATGACTTTGCTTTTTTTTTTTTACAGTAGGAAATACCTTGTTAAGGTTTCGGGTCTTCCTCCAGACTTGGAAATGATTTAAAAAAAAAGACAATAGTCGAACTGAGGAAGTTCACTAACCATCCATAACGAGGCCATAATTGTTCGGTATCATTCATCAATTGTCCACGGAACTTGTTCGATTGGCGTGTTTGGGGAAGACGGGCGGGACTTTATAAAGCTTTTTATTAGTATTTGAACATTTCCAAAATTACATCGTTCGGAATATCTGCAAAGAAGATTGCTGATCAACCTCCCAATTTTACTGTATGGACCACTCCCAGTATTTGACGTTGTCTCCATAACTCCCCTTTAATTGAATAAAAGAGTCAGGAAGAGTGCATTTCCTGTTTAGGGGGAGTGACAATACAATCCATGAATCATAATACACAAGTCAGAGGAACTCTCTTTGATACGCCTCTAGTGCTCATTCTTAAGATGTCTCAAGTTTGTTCCTCCCCCGCATTAAGCTGAAGTGTTACACTTTCACCATCGGAGAAAAATAAACCCATTCCTTTAAAAATGATTAAAATATTAGCTCTTTTTAAGCTAAAACAGTTGTAACATGACTCCAAAATTATAATTAATTTAGTTTGCTGGAAAAAAAAACTTTTGGAAGGTGTTTTTATAATTTACCACTACAAAGAAGCTTTGTTCAAACTTTTTCTTCTCAGATATATTATTGTTTTCATCTGTTGAATTCATTCTAAACCTCCTGGCAAGAGTTACAAAAACAAATTCAGAAACCATACAGCAATTCATTAGAAGAAACTTTTAATGAATGTTGTTCCCCTAACTTAGATTGCATTACGATAAATTACTATTTAAAGTATACAGGGATATGGTATATCAAATGCTATATTAGTTGTCAAAAAAGGTAAGGCTAGGTTTTACAATCATCGGTTAAAATCAAATTAATATTCAAAAAATAGTTGCATTACTATATTCAAAGCCGTATTAGACTAACACTCATACTTTGCAAATGTCAAAGATCACCCACATTTTCATCACCCAAATATCACCCACATTTTCATATCCAAAAATAAATGAAATATTATCCACCTATCACCGAATACTACCCATATATTTCCTAAATATTTAAGTCTGAATTTAGACGATGAGTTAAGTTTTTCTTATGGCTTGAAGAGAAATTGTCAATGAAAATGACTAATTTTGAGTAAGCCCTTTCAGGTAGCACCACTAGGCAAGAAAACTGTTCTTTTTACTTGCCCGAAGGGGATATTTTAGCAGCTCATACAGCGACTTTCTCAACCTATAAAAAGTATGAATTAGTCCGAATACAGTATGAACATAAACAACAAACTAAAACTAAAAATGTAGCGTTTGAAGGATTACAAACGCTAGGCGTGTTTCAGGAACTAAAAATGTCAGTAAAAATGGAGAAGTGACTGTTCTTATTTAATTATCAATTTTTGCTGAAGAACCATTACAAACAGGATATTAAAAAACAAAACATTTTTACACATGCATTTCCATTTTGGACAGGACCCAATAACGATAACAATTACATCAGAAACAATATCATTTTGTTTTGTTTTTGAAAGTGAAGTCATTTTTTTGTTTACTCAGTACTTATAAGATGTTACCAAGATAATGTAAAATAGATTCAATTTTAAAGGCAGCTTGGAAACTAACACTTGTCACTATTTCACCTTCACATACGGACGCTTTCAGTTTCTGAAACCCGAATACATAGTGTTTGGGCCTACAAACACTAACTTTCTAGGATTTTTGGACTTCGTGTAGAAATGTCACAAGGTCAAATTGGGGTCATGTCAATGTGATTTTTTTCTAAATGTTCTAAAACCTTTCTTATGACATATACATGTATATTGTTAAAATTCCAATACGTAGTTCAGGAGTTTTGAATTTTTGAAATATTAAAATGTTGCTGTTTGGAATTGCTCCTTATCCTTTTTAAGAGTTTCTCATGTAATAAAACACCCACAGTGTGTTATAATTAGCGGGTAGTGATTCAAAAACCATACATTTGCCTCTAAAAAAATTACAACCAGCGGAACCACACACTCTAGATAGAAACATACATGTACGGTACACCATTTTGTGAAGTCAAAACATTGGTTCTACAAAATGGTGAACCGTGTTCTGTCATGAAATTAAACAACAATACACACAATTTCAAGGGATATTTATGTAAATCATTACATTCTACTTTTAAAATAACTTTCCAACCATATTCATTCCATAAAAAACGCTGAACGACTTGGAAAAAGTTGGATCAAAATAGTTTTGCCGTTCGCTATGCAAGGTAGAAAGTGGTAAAGTGGTTTATATTAGCCCTCAGCAGTTTTTAAAAAGAGCAACGGCTGGTGTAACTGGCAAGCTTTCTTTAACATTAACATCACCTAAGAGACATTTTACTTGGGGGGGGGGGGGGGTGGGGTGTGGGTGGTGGGTGGGTAGGGGTGGGGGAGTAGTGATCCTGATGGAAAGGGCGAAGGGCAATATGACCAATGTGTTAGGGTTCGACATCCCTCACAAGGCCAGGTAGTAGTACAACCTAAAAGCCCCTGAAATCTCAGGAGACTTTATAACACACTACAACTCACAGTAAGTCAGTTCAACCCACATTCATGGGTCTACAGTGAAGCACGATGTGTGGGTGGTGAGCCTTGCTCTATGGCGGCAGAGAGAAAGTGTTTGTGTATAAAGGTCTTGGACAAAGTCTCCAGGATGCGACAATCAGTACATCCTGTGATGAAAGAGGGTCTCTAATATAACCCAGATGGCATCATAAGACACGCCTTTAAGAATTGGGCTATCAGAGGCTTAAAGGTGTACACAACATTGGTAAGATGGAACATATAAATGTTCACAGATTTGCACATATTTAATTGAGCTGAAACTTTTCCAGGTTTGTTATGTCATGTATATGTTGGGCACGTAAAGTGCAGATATTGGCCTTTGGCAACTGCCAATGTTGTTCGCGTGCTTTAAGTTGATATGTGTCAGATGAACTCAAGATTGGCACAGCGTTAAAGTCACTAGGTCATAGTGCCAGCTAGAGATCTTATCACCCGACAGTCACTGGTTACAAGAATGACTTGTACAAAATTACAGATTGCAAGAAGAAACTCAAGTACAAATACAGGTTTTTAGATTTGTCTACAGTGTGTAAGTTTTTCAAACAGGTCAAAGAGTCAAAAATTTTTAAGATTTTGTATCCATTGGCATGATTGGAAAATTCACAATGTTGCATTTTACCCAGATTCACCTATTGTCGAAGGTGAACCACAAGTCTTTTTTTATGTTAACTGAAGAGAAATCACCTTAAAAAAAAAATCTGACATCAAAATAAAAATACTGTTAAATGTCTCGTATTATTTACTTTGGAAGGAAGGTCAAGAAGGAAATCGAGAGTTAGTATATTTTCAAAATGTACTTCACAGTAAAATCCTACTTCACTGGGGTCTACTTTCTCCCCAACAGGACTAATCTTACCAAAATATCAACACCCTCAGCAACCCCCACCTCCCCAACAGTGTAAAAATGCACTTTGAAAGAAACGATGATACATCACCTATTGATGTAGCTCAATGTTCCTTCTTTTATTCACTTTCTCTACATTGCTGAAACCTTTCCTGACCACACCATAAAAACGTCTATTATGAATACATAGCACTGTGTAGGGATTCTCTCTCAAACTCTCTCTGTTTTGCTCTTGCCTGAAAATCAAGAATAATTATAATAACAATATTAATGTATATTCATTATTCGTTATTTTTTTTCAAGCCTAGTAGGCCCCCGTCAATACACCGTATAACATTATTACCCCAATTCATCGCACCCTAAGCATTCCTAAAATCATCTCAACTTCTTCGGCGTATGCAGCACCAGTAGCCAAATGGGCTAACTAAGTTAGGGCGCACAGATTGCTAAAACATTCAAGTCAACAATCTCTAACCTCGCAGGTACCCATATTTTACTCCTGGGTGATGAGAAGCAATTAAAGTGTCTTGCTCAAGGATGCACATGCCATTACCAGGAACACACAAACCCGGATACTGTGCCACAAGAACACAAGTCAAGTGCACTTGACAAATCTGCCAAGAAATGCCACAAAGGGAAGACAAAAAATGGGAAAGACGCCTTGCTTTTATTTGCAACAAGCGCAGTCACCTGATCCAGACGATCAGGGCTTAGAGCGGTAGGAAACGTGGGAAGTAGAGAGGAGGGTAAAGGACTGGGAGGATCATGATTGTGAAGGGGTAATCTACCGGCGGTGATATTAAAATCAAAAGAAGTGCCTGTATCTGTCAGGTACTGCAAACCAACTCCACATAAGGATAAACAGTCGCAAAGCACGAGATGGAACTTGAATAATTGTTCCCGCACAGCGGCATAGCTAAGGGGGGGGGGGCGTGGGGGGGGGGGGGGCGCATGCCCCCCATAAAAAATCGTCGCCCCCCCCCCCCCCCCCACTTAAAATCGGGAAAAAACAAAAGATAGATACCAAAATGTGTTGGCGATGTGTGGTATTGCTGTTTATTTATTTTATTTTATTTTCTTCCCCCCTTTTTATCTTTTCCTCGTGGCTTTGATTGCATGAATTGCACTTTCAATGCCCGAAACGCCCTGTGACATATGCTTTTCCCTATCCAACAAACGGGTTGGACCACACTTTGAAGGCCCTCTGTATACGATACTGAGCATTTGAAGTTCGACGCCCCGATGTTTATGGCAATAGGAACGGCGTATTCTCTGAACTTCCGGCCCACGTGTATGTTGAGGTTTGTAGAGGAATTTGCATCCCATCATAAAAACAGACGCATCAAGTTGGTGTAGTAGAACTAAAAACGTAAGTGTATATATGAAAGACGTTTTAGATGATAGAGGGTGCCAATGATTCTTGCAATTGGAAAAGGACCAGTTAGTTGGACACCTTTGGTCTCAAAAGTCTTCCATTAACAAAGAGCAAACATGTACATTTACTGACCAATAATAATGCAGGTAGGTTAATGCTACCGTTCAATTTTAAAAGGGGTACTTGATACTTGTATTAAAATTTATGTCAAGCTGGATCGATCCTAAATTTTTTTCAGTTGTCGTTCTTTCAGTAATCCTCTAACTCGAACTTAAGCCTCAAAGAGCCGGGGGGGGGGGGAATCCGCCCCCCTGTTTTTTTTTTTAAATAGCGTCTCGTTTTTTTTTTCTGCGCGCTGAGCCTTTATGACTTTTTTGGCCAATGTCTTAGACACATTTTGACACAAAATTTATGAAAATTGGACGTGCCGTTCTCTCAGTGAGAGATTTTCGGAAGTACATTCTAACTTGTCCATTGACTTACTACACAAAAGCATGTACATATAGTGTATATTTTCAGTCTTATGAATAATTAATGAGCTATAACTACACAATTCATTAATTAAATCAAATAAAATTTTACACAGATACTTATTATGTACTGCTCTATTACCCTACCAAATTTCAACAAAATCCAACATTGCATGGGTCAGATCTGAGGGGCTGTTCCCGCAGTCATTGGGCCTGTCCCAGTTACAATAAGGAAGTGTCCAAACTAGAATTGGATCAGTCCCAGCTGATGTTGGCATGAATGTCAAGTAAGGGCCTCCAAGTCAGTGTTAACGAGTTTGGCAACTGTACGCTATTTGAATTTGATGTATTTCAAATATGTCTTCAGTAGATTAGGGATAAAGATTAAGTGTAACCTCTCACAAGAAGATTAGCAAACGATTTCCCTCGTGTAGCATGGCAAAGTGTGACACATAATGCAACAGTTGCTACTCAAAACTCACCATTTGCTACTCAATATGAGCATTCAGTGTGCATAAAAATTGTCCAGTCTAAATATTTTGCTCTGCAAAATTGCTGGACGAGATCGTTCCCTGTAAGATCTCACCTTTTCTCTCCTATATTCTTCGTAACCTTCGTCATCGGTTGTCATCTCGTGTCGACAGACGGGGCAGGTGTTGGTTTGACCGAGCCATGGCAAGATGCATGCTGGATGGAAATCGTGTTTGCAAGGAAGCTGTTTGCATTTTTCACCGGCGCTGTATTCTACTAGACAAATTGGACATCTTGAGTCTGTGGGAATGAAACAAAATATATAAAAAAAAATGAATATAAAAAGTGATTTTGGAAAAAGAATAGTACTTTGACATGTACAATCAAAGCATCAAGAATTAATATGCACATTTTTGAGAAGTGACACTTTTTGTACATACCTTCATTTACACCAACAACTTTTTCTGGTAACTTTGCGATCACATCCTTGGAGGCTGGAGGACCTTTTCTCTCCCCACCCCAAAAATCAAATCTACAGAGAACGAAACATTTAAAAAGACAAATAATCATGACGTCTTTCATTTTTTCAGAAACCTTTAGAAGCTAAATACAATATTGATTTCCGACAAATGAATGAAAACTTACCCATCAAAGCTGGCAGCAAAGGAACGGACATCATTTAGTAGTAGCCTTTTGAGAAAGGAATAATTTTAGAAATGATAAATTGGGAAATTTCATATCAGAAAAATGTAGCAAGGTTGTAATACCACAGACATCACCTCCTTGCAAAGTTGTCTCCTCAACGCACTTTATTTGAATAAAGATCAACTCGGTCTTAAGTCAGCATTATATATTTTTTTTAAAGCAAATACATTGGCTAAGCTATAAGCGATTCTCAATTGTTACATAAGTTTAAACGGCAAAAATGCCGTATTCGGCTGCCACTTTATCTCTCTTAATTTAGGTCAAATTATATCCTTACCTGTCCAGAGAGGTTGACAGAATGTATACAGAGAGGAACAGGCACTTTGAACGATTACAAAGTGTTGAAATCATGAAAAGTAAAGCCATTTTCATGTCTACGGTGGTCTGCCAAGGCTACGCTAAACACCATTTTAGTTCCTTTGGGCATTAACTTCGCGATGAAATGTCCGCTTGGTTTGTCTTTTTTATGGTCAATACTATTTTTGCTACCAGATCCTCGAGAGGAATATTTTTATAAGGGAAATAAAGCCCAACATCCATTATCTTTTTTTTTAATTCCTTAGAAAGTGGCAGTCGGATATGGTTTAAACATGCGGGCTTACGCAGGAATGAATAATAAACTAGTATGTAAATGTGAACTTATAATCATATGCCGGGGGGGGGGGGGGGGGCTGCAATTCAAATGCTAGTGGCTGACTTTGCTAGGGGGCGACTTTGCTAGAGGCGACTTTGCAGGAGGTGACTTTGTAGGGGCAACTTTGCAGGGGGGGGGGGGTTGCGAGACGACTAGCATTCATAGACCTACCAATCATTTATTAGGAAGAAAGAGTAATGATCCGATGCAGCATCTTTTAAGTTTTACGGACCTTTATCTGTTTATTTTACACTAGTACTTTTTAGTACTTTGTAAATTTGACAGTTTTCTTTAAGACTTTATTCATCATGTTCATGACGACGGTTGTGATGTTCACCATCAAGATTGTGCCAGTCCCACATTTAATAAATTTATTAATTAAACAAACAATTCAATTAAATAACTAATTATTTGTCTTATTGATTTAAAATCAAAGTTGGATTTAACCACTCAGATTATTCCTACTTTGCCCATCGTAGCAGAGTACTTGCATCTGGACCCGAACCATTAGTAGGTTGGCAGTCATGTTCATCAAAATAGGAAGCCATTTCTTAAGCCGACTTTATAACTTAATACAGATCGGGCACTGGTAAGTGGTAGTAGTACCTCTAGTGCAGTTACCCAATAAAAATTAAAATCAATTTAAGTTAGGTTTGTGAACCTGAACTGCTGAAGTAGTGGTCTGCTGAGTGCTGGATAAAAAAATTGTTTTGTTCACAAAAATACTATTACTAGGTTAACCACTGTTTGCGAATTAAAAAATGCCTTTCAAGCAGCAGTTGTACTCTACTCCTAAGGTCAGTAATTTCATACACCTTTTTGCAATTAGCAAATCACTCTTTTTTACGTAAACATTTCGTCAGAGAATGAATGAATGACTTTGCAGAATACACCAACACTTTGACAACCTGCAGCTTGCAGAAGACAAGAACTAAAAGTCACATTGTTTTGTTGTTTCAAAACATTTTGCTGACGTGAAAAAGGCAAAAGAAAAATAACAAAATATACAAAAACAAAATGTGTGTATAAAAATGTATGTGTGTTTACTTGTTTTGTTTTTAAATTAAACAAACAAATTAAAGAACACATATTTAGTTTGTAGTTTGGTTAAAACTGTTTTTGTAATGCGTGCAATATTTACTAGTTCACTCGGGGGAAAAATCGTCTTTAATTTTTTTCAGACTTGTGGGGGCGCTATGCAGCGTAGTGGCAAATAAACTTGTCCACGTCCTCTGTTAGCGCTACGATCAGCACTAAACTAAACTTCGTTGGAGAAACCTCACCCGGGCAACCATGTAACAAGTTGTTTCAAATTTCTGGGCAAAAAGACCACTGTGATCAGTGTCGCCCGCAATGATTTTCAATTTAAAAAAGTACATTTTGACGGACTTGGGACATATTTCGCTTTACAAATCCTCTTAATGCCTTTGCTATAGTTTCAAACTTAGTAAAGACTGAGTCGGGCCGGCAGGGGCTTAGGGTGGGGTGGGATAGATGATGCGATCTGTAGATCTTTCAATTTGCCGAATCTTTACATCAGTCACTCTCACCTATAGTCCACCCTCTTCAATGTTTATACCGAAGGGACACGACAAGTCCAACCTGACTACAAGGGAAACAGTCAAAATTTTGTGACTGTAAAGAACAATTTGAAGGGCCTGATGTGTGTGTGTGTGTGTGTGTTTGTTTGCATGTAATCATTCGAGTGTTGTCTTTCTTGCCTGGCCATAATCACCCTCTCTGTTCCATTGTGTGCACCCCGTCAAGCCCTTCATCCAATGTAAACTTCTTGAAATATTAAAGGAACAGTGTTTGAACTTTTTCGTTTAAAGTAGGGGAAAACTGTACGCCATGGCAATTTGTCTCTGAACATTCCACAAACTGCATCTGGCTGAGAGCCCAAGTTAACTGGTACATGTACTCGCTCTAAAGAAATCATGAACAAAGGGCGTTAATAGTAAAATAATAATAATAATAATAATAACAAACATAAAATGAAAATAAAATAAGTTGGATCACCTGGAATGACCCCATACAGGTGAAGTTATAACTTTCAAAATAGTAAAAAAAAAAAAAAAACGAAACTTCAAGAGAACCTTTCCAGGCTCAGTTGCTAGGCTTGCTTTTCTCTTGTTTTGTTTGCACGAAATGCTTTGAATGTGTTCAAGTTGAAGTTAGGGTGAAGAAAGACAAATTAACTAGAGCGAGATTTGAAGCTGTCTCGTCTTATCGTTGGCTTGTAAGTTGTTAATATTTGTACATACCAGTGTTCAACTGTGCCTTTAAGGACCTGTCGTCACTAGGAGAAGAGAGTTCTCCTTGGGTATGTTTGACAACATCTTAAAGACTTAGTTTCTTCAGGAGATTTAAGTTGTGTCAACTTATATCCCGCTCCCTGGGAAATTACTCGTTACTGAAGAGTAATGTTTTGTTACCACTTATTGAACCAGAAAAGAGGACTCGGTCATCATACCCCCATCTCTCCTAAAGTTCATCCACACCAAAGTGGTGTCTCTCACGAATAGGTCTTGGTCAATATAGTTAAAGCAGGTATAAAACTCAGACTGGCAAGTTGATGAATGACTGAACGAGATTAGGTGTACCTTGGTCTAGCTAGAAGTTGACGCAGCGTGCACAAAACATATATTCAACATTGTCAGCATAGAGGCTAATGTTTTTCAATATTTCGCCATTCGTCAGGAATGTGAGCCCGGGTGAGGATAAAAACTTTCTGTTCCACTCACGGACAATGAACAAATTGAATGAACACGATTGAATACACTGAATGACTATACACGTACTGGCAGACGTGGTTTTTCAGATGTACAGAACTTCGGGATCGACCCCGCAGTTCCGCAGCAAAGTTCACCAAAGTTTTCAATTGTTTAGTTGCAATATCAATCATTTTCATGTCAGCGTTGCCGTGGCGACCATTTGGCTTCCCGCAACGCATATGACCCTGTCACAGTTCAAAGTGGAACGCGGTGTGTGTAAGCGGAATAGATCCACACCACCATCAGCGGGTTTGTAAACCGTCACCGTATATGTAACAACCAAAAATCGATGAAAACTCCGGTAAATTTTGGTTATTCTAAACTTAAAACTTGGGGAAGGACGACCTCGTGTGCCCGTGTTCCCAATATTTACAGTGGGAAGGTACAGTTTGATGTGACTTTTATTGGAGTTACAATGTGCGTGTATCAATCACCACATCAAGGTTTTTACAACGAAGCGATCGATAAATTCAACACTTGCAGGCGATATAAACATCTTCCAGAGAGTTAAGAGATGAACGAACTTCATTCATGCATGGTGAAAGAACTGATGGGGTATTTACCCCCCACCACGTCCTGCTGACAGGGCCCAATTTAAACGTCAAAGGCTACAACATTGTGGTTCAGTAATCCGCCAGAAACCAGCTATAAAATTCAACAGTTGTGAGGATTTATTTAGCATCACATCAGAGGTACATCAGACCATAGGGATGGGTCCTTTCTCTATGATCAGACAAGGAAATTGATCGGCTGCAGTAAACCACGTCTACTACGACCAAAAGAAGGTGGAATTCAATTACAGGGCATCGATATCAACTAAACACAGATTTTTAGTCTGTGCAGGATTGAAACTTACTATTCCGGTGTGCCAATTCCACCTCTGTTTCGTCCGTACGGTCCATACCTCAGTGGAAGTTTGTGCACCGGACACAACTTTAGTCGTTGTAACACAATAGTGATTCTCTCTCATGAAAGCAACAGACTGTAGCCTGAAATTATTATATGGTGCGACCTAACATTTTTGTTATTCAAATTCAGGAAGCAGTCGCATGATAATAATTCGGCCATGAAGGTTTGTTGTTGGAAGTTGAAGAGGACATCAACTGGATCCGGATGCAATGATAATAGGAGACTCGACGGTGCTTTCCCGATTTTCACTGGCAGAGGACATTGTTCGAATCACCACTTTCTTTGGACTCCAAATGAGCGTTCGTCATATAATCGTTGATGTTATTTACTCACATTGCAGGATTACTGTATCATATAAAACAATACGGCGCGGGCAGTCCCAAGGTCAGCAAGGTATGAAAAATGATATTAACAGTCATAAACGAGTCATTGATAATTCTTGAAACTTTATCGGTAAATCTGTGTTAAAATCTTGGAACACAAACAAAAGGATAAAATTCAACTGAAGTGAGGGTGAACACTGTTCAAAAAAGAGGAAATAGCATTTCATCTGCCAAGGGGAAGCAGGATATTTGGAAGACTCATAGAGCAAGTAGGGCCTGCTGTATTTTGTGGCTGCCTGACGGTGGCCACTGGCCAGTGGTTTTGTTGGACATTTTTATGGACTTTGCTGTGCAAACATGAACAGCTCTGACCCACTCATCAAGGACCGTGGTCTGGTGTCGAATCGCGGAGATCACGAAACATCACTGAAGCTACACCGCAGGAACTCCATCCAGAGAGAGCGTCTTGACCAGGAGCTGAAACGCCTCGACAAGGAGCAGCAGAAGTGCATCCGAAGATCTCACCTCGAGATTTGCTCGCTCTCTAGAGATAAGAAAAGTCTTGTGAGTGACCTCGGCAGGCTCTCCTTCTCTGAGACTATGTCGGAGGCGAATGAAGACGCCCAAGAAGATGCTACGATTGACGAGGCGTCGAAACCGACAGAACTTCGAAGGAAAAGCTTCAATCCAGCAACGCCTACTGCCATCAAGACAAGACGTGTCTCGCTGCCCGCGCTCTTCCCAGACGGTAAAAGCGTAGTTGCTATGACAACCACGAAGGACAAACAAGATCTATTTTTAGACCATAAGATGACTCGTGAGTTAAGCAGACTCAAGAAAGCCTCGATACGAGCCGGAAAAGATAATAACCAAGACTTAGATTCCAGGAAAGGAAAACCACGGATTCCACCTAATGCTTGGTATCATGACAACCAAATCGCAAAAGCGCGGGAAAGATCAGTGTTTGAACGTCTGTCGTCTAACAGTGACATGAACACAAAGCCCTGCGGGGAATTCTTAAAAAGTGTGCAAAGGCGAAGGACTTACACCGTGCCACTTTCGCCAAAATCATCAAGAAAGTCTGAACATAAATAAAACTGATGTGGACAACACATTATGATAAAGAAAAAAATGAGTGCAGAACAGGAAATGTAAACCATAAATGTCAATAATAATAGTGTAAATAGGCAAGTGCATTCATTTGTTTGAACTGATATTCTGCAAACTATTATATTGAGCATAGGCCTACCCATAGGCCTCGGCTTGAGCTTCAGCTTAGGCTCCGTCCGCCTGTTTGAAAACCCATGAGCGCACGTTTCCAAAATAACTGACTGCGCCGGAGCACGACCTGAAGTCGTCATTTCGAAAAGGGCCTATTTATGCAGCATAACCGAGGTTATAATAGAAAAAAAAAATATTATGGTCTAGTCCGTTCATTTTGTTCTCATAATGATCATAGTTAGGCCGTATCCGAATTGGCGACTACGGCTACGGCTATGGCTGGATCGCTGCGTCAACTTGCCTAGAAGTATACAGGACGTCCCTAGCAACACCCTTAGTAACAGTCGTAGGCCCCTAGCCGTAACCGTAGCCGCCAATTCGTATACGGCCTTATTTTGAACTACACTAAATATGACAAGGATGGTTGTTGTGAAACAAACGTCATTTCAGTATACGCAATAGACCATACCGGCAGTGAAACAAAATCAAGGGTTTTAAAACGTGCGAGACGTGTGGGCCTGCTTTCATGGAGCGTTATCTTTTTGCGTAACAATTTCCCACTATATTATAAGCAAAAACAAATGAGGGGAGTATTCTGATAAGCAAACTTTTGTTTTGTGCTTTTAACCTTCTGTGCTTTAGCAGATCTAGGTTTTAGTAAAACGAACAGCATAATTGTTGGAAAACAAGGTAATAAGGCCGAGGAAGGCTTGTTACAACTCCACGTTATTAAAAGAAATAAATTATGTTAACTTCAATTAGCCTCACATTTCTAATGAAAATATAAGTGATGTTAACACAGTAAAAAAGAAGAACCAAGATCACCTGTATGTTGAATTATCTGATGCTGATTTCATGCTTACTGAAAAAGACCTGGGTCAGAATTGACCCGGAAACATTCCCAATAAGCCAAACCCATTTCCGGGTTGCAGTGACCTGTGATCCAGCTGGGTCAAGTCGACCCCAAACGGATCACATGCCGACCCGGAAATGGGTAGGTCCTTTTTATAATAGAGACCTACTACCAGGGAAATAAATAAACATATAAATAAGTTAATATCTAAGTAAATTTAGATTATGGACAGCGTCATTTCTGGACTGGCTGAAGCTACAGTAATACAATGAGATTTAGGTGAAGACGCTTTTAAATGGAATTTCTTAAAGGGGGCTCTAAGGTCAAATTCAGTTTTGTAATGCACTCATTTTCCATTTTAACTCATTTTAACTTGTCATTTTTCTTCACTTTCATAAAGACTATCTGTTGTAAAATGAATGCATCCCAAAACTGAATTCGACCTCGGAGCCCCTCTTTAATGGCAAGTAATCAGCAAACTGTACGCCCCAAATAATCAAAGGACTGATAATCTGATACAACGTATTAGGAATAATTTCACTCTGAAATACTGCAAACCCAGAAGCAGAAGAAAATGCGTTAGACACGGATCTTAGCGTCAGCCATCCTATGCACGTAACATATTGTACATGTAAAACAAGACATCTGCCTCAAGAATGTATTACACTAGAAACACATTTCAGAGGAATCTTCGTTAAAACAAAAAAAACAAAAACAAAAAAAAAAACATGGTAGACTAGATGAATTAAAAATAATAACTATTTATAACACCTCTGAAACAAATTCAAATCAATACTTTGCATTTTTGGTTGGCTTATATTTTGAACACACAGAAATCAGTTAAACACAATAACGGATGTATCATACACGGGCTTAAAAGATTTCTACAATGATTTCTACAAAGATGAAAATGTGACATTTTCTCATCAGTTAATGTCTTGAGAGCCGAGACACAGGTGTTCAGTCTCCGATGGAACTGTAAGATGTAGATATGAGACAAACATCATTTCGTCTTGGAATCGTTAATAAGACATGAGGAGATGAAGTCTTTCCCATGGGAGATGATATGATTCCACTGCATAGTAATCAGTTGCATTTTTATTATTATTTTTTTCTTCTTCAAATCTTCGGATAATAAAAGCATCTTGACCAGGACTCGTCCAGGAAAGTACATAAGTTTAAAAAAAACTGTCCCCAAAAGATGCGTCTTCCACAAGCCCCCGCCCTGGTTATAAAATTCCAAAAGAATTATTTACATTCGGATTTCAAGAAGAAGAAGAATAAAAATGAAAATATCAGAACATAGCGTTACCGAAATAAAAGGTTATGATAAAACACCGTTTTTACAGATTTTTACAACCAGAAATATATTCTAGGCACCTTCATTTTAAATTTAAGAATTAACATGAATACAAGTTTTTAAATATAAAAATAACACAAATACTCACTCAAAAACGAAGTGTATTTTTCCTATTTTGTTTCATTTTCATTAAATGCTCTCGTGTTTTTCAGCGGTATTTGTTTGAGGTTATTACATTGTCATTAGAAATAACTTATAAACCTCATCAGAAATTGGCTTCATCATGTGACCTCTCTGTCTGAACACTTACAAAAAATAATGAGCTCTTCGGTTTAATGGCTTTTTGTTTCCCTTGTCAGTGACTATAAAAAAAAGTATGAATATAAACCATGGGCACGTCATCTCAAGAAACACAACCATAAGGAGGCCATGAATACAAGAGGATGCTAGTAGAAGGAAACAACACTGGTTGACGTAAGTGCTTCTTTTCAGTGTGCCTCGCGCAGAACTGGCTTGATTCGGTCGACGTTTCGACGGGTCTTCAGCTAACGATCCTAATCTGTGTCTGTGGTGACTTTGTGCTTCCGTGGAATAATACAATCGGTCAAAACATCACTTCTTTCAACCCTTGTATCAGATTTGATTCCGTCTGATCGACTACGGCAGATGGAAGCTTTCTCTTGGTAAATATCTAAATAATATATCCCCTCAGTCCATTTGAGATAGGATCAGACGCATCAGTCTCTCTCTATGCAGGTGACAGCTGGGACGATTCTTCTAGAGCAGCAAGATCGAACCTTCGAAACGCTCGAAGTTGGAATTATTTATTTGTCACTCCACGGAGGCTACTTCCATGGTCCTTTTGTCACGGAGTTAGTCGAGACATTTTGATCTGAATTTAATTTAACGCACTTCTCGTTTGCCTAATAGCATTATTTCCCCAAATCACTCGGAAATTTCCGACTTTTGAAGAGCACAATTCATCCGTTAACTACACTCATCGCAACACCGCTGGAGATCCGAAATTTAGAGGTCACAACATCGTAAATTTCATAACAACTAATTAGTAAATCAGACGGAACAGCAGTTTACAATACACTTTCTTCACACGCTCAACGCTGATTACGAAAGCAGAGCAATTGCTGCTGGTATTCTCGACGAGACCATTTTTAGATCCCGTGACATTTCTGGAATTCGTCGTCCGTCAGGAAGCTGTCATAGAGATGCGTGCTTTTTGAAAGAGTGATGTGCATTACTTGGATTGTAAATATCGTCTGAGATTTTGTTCATGTTTGTTTCTGAATGAGAAGTCTCTGTCCGAAAGTTCCAAGATGAGTTTAGATGGAGATGTTACTATGGCAACGCCTGCGGTTAAGATGATCGTCGGAGGACTGACGATTTTTCAGAGTAAGTTAAGTTATTTATAGAAAGGGGTCCTTTGTTTTTCGAAAAGAGCAAAATAAATTCACATTCTCTAGTTTTCAGTACACAAACCATACGACCAACATGTAGAAATTTCATATAATCTGGTGGTCACCTGCAAGTGAAAACAGCAAATATAGTTCACCAGTAGTCGGCAAATGCCGGCCTGTTTTTTCTTTTTTGTTTGTTTTTTGTTATTGTTTTTTTATACGAGCGGCCTTCACTGCCAAAATACAACAAATCAATCAATACTCTATGCTATGAAATTAGCCATAATTACCACTGATAAATTAATTATTGTGCTATACCCAAAACAAAAAGTGGACACTCTCCATGTTTTTTTTAATTCTATTTTCTTCTTATTTTTTTTTTTTTTTAATTTTAACAAAATGAAGGTTATTTTCAGTGATACTCAAGTCACTCATACAAAATGGTGTTCATTTTGTTAACAAAAGATATGTCTTTTGAGCTAGCTTCGGCTGCCTAACTCGGACACGGTATTCTACTACTCCACGAAGCTTGTATTTCCAATTAGTATAAGCTACATGTATGTGCATTATGTAATCATACTTGCTACGGTGTCCCCGAACAGCCATTGCTGGATTGTTTGGTAACTCCGTCATCATCAGGATGTTCTGGAAATTCAAGCAGCTACGGACGCCTAGCAACAATCTGCTACTTTTCCTTGCAGTGGCAAACTTAGGTAAGTCTTTGACCTTTAGATGATCCTTGACCTATATCCCAAGTTCCAGTTGATGATTAATTAATTTGTGTTATGATTACCTAGAGGGTCGGTGTGGCAGGAGATTATGTCCCCGGAGATTCTACACCATCAAACGGTGAATTATGTAGAAATGTTGTCTGATGGCTCCTTCTTTTGACTAAAAAAATACGTTAATGCGTGTCGGAGTAGGTTTCGAGCGTCATCAACACTGATGTAAGGTTTATTTAAATCTGAAAACCGTAGCTAAATACCATCACTTATTATGTGTACACGTGTTTTTAATTATCTTTTATTTGTATTATGTTTTATATTGTTGTTGTTGTTTGCAGGTCTCGGCTCAGTGTTAGATAATCTACCTCTACTGTTTTAATGGAGCAAAAATTGAATTACAATATACAGCTACTCAGTACCTCAATCGTATTCTGCCACGAGTTTTTACATAACTATCTTTGAGATCTTGTGGTGGGAAAAGCGCGACTGCCTTAGGCAAGTCTAGTGGAATTTCGGCGCATGGAGTTTGCGGTTGCATTTTAAGAATGTATTAAGGATGATTCACTAATGAGACTTTGGTGGGAAATGATAATGATGGTGGAAGGTAGTCGAGAAGGAATCTTTAGGATGGAGTTCCTTTTTAGAATAATGATGAGATGGAGAGGATGATAAAATGGAGAAATTAAGAAATATCACGGAGCTTTTTAATTGAGGAAGTCGTTAGATGGAATGATGAAGCGTCGATGACAGGTGGCCGTTAAGCGACAATCATTCATCCAGTATTATCATTGTCCACAAAACAAGATTGCCTCTGATCTGGTGACTGGATTTTTTAATAAGAACAAAAAAAAAAAAAAAAATTGTATGGCTTCCAAGCTTAGCAGAAATCAAGTTGTGCTTAAATGTCGCATGCTTTTAACAAAACTATTTTTATACGGCGTGTGCTTCAACGATCAGTCATGCGCACTATTCCCTGTCCGCAACAAAATGCAAAAATGAATCACTGATTACCATAAAACCAGAGAGGCCAGTGTGTTTTAACTCTGCCGGTTTTGTTGCCGAAAATGGTTGGGCTGCCCAATAATCCGTGTCACTAACTTGTTTAGAAAAAGCGTGGCAATATGGGCTATAAATATTATTTTTGGCCATTTCCTGGTAGGTAATTTACTAAACACTGAGCATGAGAAACTTTACATTTTGTATCATAATAAGTACGATTGAACATACGATTCTTCATATCAAAAGGTGATGAAAATCGTACGATGCAATTTCCATTAAAAAAATGTACGATGTACGGTATTCCTTCTTGAGATGTGTACAAATAGTGCCTGCTGGACCCACTGAGAGCTTAACAATGCTTAACAATTATTTCTGCTAACCCAAAATTAGCATGAACCCAATCAAAAGTGGTGCCTATAAAATGGCATTTCGGCTGGTAACCAATTTCTGGTAACCACAGTTATTTTTTGCTTATACATGTAATAGCTAATAGACCGATCGTGCCACCCGCGTCACGTGACCTTTTGTGGTAGTGCATGTAAACAAACACGACGTCCTCCATTGGAAAGTGCAGTACGGTACATGATGATTGTTGCATTTCTTTATTCGATCGAGGACTTTCTTTCTCGAAATCTGTGAAAAATATTCCAGAGTTTGTACCAGAGACCCTCAAGTGGCTGAATAAAGCCAGTAAGGACAGTTTCAGCAAGTCTTGGAAATTGTACAAGTTAGTAACGCGCACGATGTGTACTACTAGTGCACGACGGAACGTTTGGGCCAGACGACCGCGATCACACACTTTTCAAACAAGAATTTCACAGTTTTTAAGCTGAATCATCCAAAGAAATTGCTTCCAAAACTGTGTGATTCCTTTGCCTATTTGAAATTTCGCAAGGCTAGGTACAAATGCTCACTTTTCCAACGTTCTTTACTCTTTTTACAGTGACTTAGGCCTACATTACAAACAAAATAACAGGCAGGTGGCTACATAGTCGTCCGACGCCGGTAGCGCTTAACTCACAATAAACCTCTTTTGTAGTAAAATACTGGTGTAGTTTATGAAAAAGTAATGTGATTAATATCAATATCACAACATACAACTTTAATAAAATGGCTTAGTAACTGTGTTATTATTACCAAAAGCCGACTTTTGGTGTGACTCTGTCGGTCACGGCATGTATTTGCACGTAGTTTGCCATCAGCTCAGATGATGTATTACCCACAATAGGTCACGTGATGACATGTGAACATTGGTCGTGCAATTGGTCTATTGTTGTGCTTAAGCAGCTCTATGAAATTGGCCGCTGGCTTTTGTAAACAATTCGATTATATTAAAGAAAAAAAAATCAAAATGTATTTGTTCTTAAAACTCCCCTCGCTTTTAAAGGAATGTGCCTATGTATACCCTTCTCAACTGCATCAACATTCGCTGGACACTGGGTTTTCGACACATCTGGATGCAAATTCTACGGCTTTGCAAGCATGTTCTTTGGTTTGTCCGTTATCGGCATCCTTACTTTTCTCAGCATCGACAGATACATTGTCGTCTGCCGGAGGACCCTCGGTAAGTGTTGGCGCCTAAACAATCTCATTTACATAATAAATATGACATTGCCTTTTGAGCATTATGCAAAAACATGTCATCGCTCTGTAGTCTCAAACTCAAACAGGTCATTCGGTGGTCATTCTTTTGGTACACGAACGTAGCATTCAGAAACCGTTTGTGTTTGGCACATTCGTCAAATCTAAATGAGTTCTAAAACGATGAAACTCATCTTGGACTTTTCCAATCTCTTCACAGCCTCTATGTTGACCCACGTTCACTATAACTACATGTCTCTTGCGGCTTACATCAACGCCCTTTTCTGGGCCATCATGCCGGTCTTTGGCTGGGCACGTTACGAGGAGGACCCGGGGAGTGGTTGCTCCTTGGACTGGAACAGAGGGGGCGCTGCTTACATCTCCTACCTCTTCACCATCTTTGTGGTCAGTATCTGTCTCCGATTCCTTGTTTTGTTCAGTAGCGATTAAAGTACTCTTTCAACAGGAGCCATACTGTTTTCGCTTTTGGCCTCAGTTTGGAAATGCGGATTTGTTTTGCCGGTAACAATGACGTACGTCTACCTACTGTCGGTAATAATGACGTAAGCCCATTACAGAGTTATGATGAGTCATGCTCGTTGCTTTAATACAAGATACTAGTAAAACTGAAAAAACTTCCTATGAAAAAACAACTGAAGAGTACAAAAAGACATAGAGCCTATACGGAGAACAGGGAACAGTATTGTACGTTTAATTATTGTACAGTTCCATTGCTGTTTTATGATTAATAATTATTCTGATTTCCAGTATAAGGATATTTCCTTTATTTCATTCCTTGTTGTAGATTTGCTTCATGATTCCGTTGATAGTGATGATTACCTGCTTTGCCCGCGCACACACCGTCATAGTGAAACGGGAGCAGGTCCAAGCCGCTGCGTCCGATACCGATCTCACCCCTATCAACTCGGACTGGGCTAACCAGAAACAAGTCACAATGGTACGTAGTTTATGTTGACTCACCCCCTCCTCCTCGTTCTCTTTTCCAGGCCACACCCATACCATTCTCCCTATCCTCATCCCCACCCACCTACCACCAGCGACAAAATAACGGACTTCAGAGAACGTATTTCATTGCCGGTTGATCTCGGAATCAGACATCACAAGAAAGATGTTTCTTCATTAACATGCATAAGGGTTTACATTATGTAACTTCTTGTATCGCCATTGGCTGAACCAGACATTTTGAATATTTGGGGTGGTCAAGCGTGACCAAAGACACAATTTGATGGGTGCTATTTAATGTATCGAACCATTCATTAATGTGCATTTTTCGAGGGTCATTGTTGGGGGGGGGGGGGCAAGAGGAGAGGGCAAGGATTCTGAGCAGGGGGCTCCGCCCCCTTCCCCCTTCTGGCTACGCGTGTATCGCAGATGGCGGGCGAAAAGAAAAATCCATTTTAGTTTTTCTCTCTATAATTATAAGCGGTAAGTTGTTCGTCTGCTGTATCTCCCGTCTGCACGAAACTTTAGTGTTCTGTCGTTTTTGTTCAGAGTTAACTAAAAGAATCAACTATCCTTACTACAGCTTGGCGTCGCCTTGGTCATCACCTTCCTCGTCACATGGTCCCCCTTCGCCATCATCTGCATCTGGGGTGCCATAGGAGACCCTCACAACGTGCCCCTCTGGTTTGCCATCATGGCCCCCTTCGCCGCAAAGTGGTCCCAGGTTCTGAACCCCCTCATGTTCGTTCTATTCATCAAGAAGTTTCGGGACTATGCCCTGGTGATTCTGTGTTGCAGGACGCACGTGGAGACCATCGAGCTCACGCAGCAGACTACCAGCGACCAACAAGCCGTCGAGCGTGAGCTGTGATGTCATCACGCCGCCATCTTGATCTGTTTCCCTGAACCCAGCAATGATTACACTCATTGCAAACGTAAACAGGGCCAGATTATATTTCGATGGTTTGGTATGTTAAGATAAAACAAGATGGTAGTAACACTAAAATAGTGACATTTGAAGGAAATTAAGGATGTGATCGGATATTCTTCACAAATGATGTTGCATAAAAAGGTCACTATAGATTCAATGGGGGGGGGGGGGGGGGGGATTTGGTAGGGGTGGGGTTGGGGAGGGTCTTGATTATTGTTTTGTCCACACCTGTTCTAACTACATTGGAACTACATGTAGCACTCGTACTCAGTCAAATATAATAGCTAACACAATTAAGATTTCCTTCTTAACGCTCACAAATTATGCCTACTTTTATGTTGTACTTATCGTATGCGTTTTTGCTCGACTGTTTTTGGATTTCTATTGTTCGTTTAAATGCTTAAATGATTGTTTGTTTGTTTTCCCCCCTCCGGACAGGGGAACACTCATTCTTTACACTCACAATTATCTAAGCCACAAAGTAACATAAAAGACGTTTGGCTACGAGTGATTTTATTAATTCATTTAGTTTTATTAATATACGACCGTACGCCAGTTCTGCAGTTTACTAGACACTGACACACGATTTACTTTGACATTAATATTATAAGTATTTTGCAAAACAGCTTTTCTCTCCACTTTTAGGGTAAAGTATTTATAAAGGAATATTAAATTAATTTACAGATCAGTATTAGGATTTATACAGTTAAGTTCTCTGCGTCTCGTAGATACAGATCAAAAAATTTAAAGTTTCTTTAATTCTTTTTATATAATAATTAGCAATTCAAATTGTAACACATGTAGAGACAATCTATGGATGACTAGTTCGGGGAGGCAAAACACATAGGTCTTCATGTTAGCTTTGAACTTTTCAATTACCCATTTAACATTTTGTTAATAAAATATATCTACATTTAAGCATACAACTCACCGTGCTATCATTTTAGAAACCACGAGTAGTTCATTTACCCTTCAAAACCTTACGTTTTTGTACGACTGAGTGTGCAAACATATTATTGTGACGTACTAGACGTATTGTAACGTTAAAAATTGTGTAATATATGTCATAGACGTATTCACCGCATGTTGTGTATTCGTGTTTTTTGAATGTTCCAAGCTTATTTTTCCGGGAAGAAAATATTTTGGCTGAGCAGCATTTTTTCCCTTCAAATTAATAGTTTTGGTGTGAAAAGTTTGTTAAAAATAAGAATCAGGGCAAAGTACCATTACCAAGGTAACTGCAATTAACTGTATATCCTAAATGGCTGGTTATTAAAACGTATATGTTCTCCTGTAAAAATGGTCGAGTTGGTAAGAAAATAGTACAAACTACTGTTTGTAACCGTGTTGTTAATTATGTACTTAAAATTATATTGTTTAATACAGGTGTCCTGTTGGTAAGTGATGGCGTTTTGGAGCCTGAAGTGCAATGTAAACGAATGGTATACATAAATGTTCAATGACATTCGTTACACTGCAACTCTGGCCCCAACACACTTACCAACAGGATTAATAGTTCCCACTTGACGTCACACACTGTAAAGTCGGCCATCTTTACGGGCAAATCAACGCGTTACGCGTAAATACTGCGTGCGATACGCGAGAGTTCATTGCGCGATTGGTCGGCGAATCACCTGGCTCCTTAAAAAGTTAAAACGCTTAATAACGCAGCTCAAAGCCAAAACCCAAGTTGCCCGTAAAGATGGTCTCTATCCGGAACTATCCACAGCTTAACTTCAACTAAGGCAAGCAGAGGAACGAAATCAGTTGACTTTGGCATTATAGAAATCATCAGTGTTTACTTTAAAAAAAGTATCTTTAAACTGTTATTAAAAGAAGGTCGATGATCTCATTTTTGAATTAAATACTGACTAATACTATTTGGGCATTACGTTTGCGATTCTTTTAGTAGCAAAGACATCGTGTATAGGCTACTTGTTGTTGGGAAAAGTCCTTTCCATTCAAATTTTACTTCGATTGTGTGTTCAACTGTTTTTATTGCTTGCCTTGCGACGTTGGAGATTCAAGACAGATTCCAAACACAAATTCAACAGGAAGACCACGTTACCTTGGGTCAGAATTACGCCTGAGGGCGATTTCGTTTTTCAGCATCAACTTAACGCCAATAGTAAGGGTTTTACAGATTCAGATTTGTTTTGTATTTTCCCCCCTAATAGTCAGTTAACATTTCCTCAATGTTGGGTCGAAAAATAAATGACTGCATAGGACTGACGTTATCGCTAAAAGCCATTCATTGAGATCATCAACACCCTACGCAAATTTCACTAAATTCACATACTTGGTGATAACCCTTTCACTTTTTAGACTTAAATGATTTTACCTGAACTATTATTTACACTTAAGTTTGGTTTGCCCTCCACTGAAGTGGTTAAATTGTGCACCCTGTGTCAAGGGTCATATGAGAAACCCAACAGGAATTGAACCCACAACCTCAAACATTTAAGGAGCACCGGCTTGGCTTGGGATTCAAGATTCCATTCCAGGTTCAATTCCTGTTCGGGTGGCACGGCCTCCTGCATTGTGAGAACATCGATCATGGGTCCTGAACTACACCCAAGTCACCCTAACAGGAATTAAAACCCACGACCCCTCACACTGTAGGAGCGCCGATTTGGGTCCTAAACCAAACCCTAGCCACCCCAACAGGAATTGAACCCACGACCCCCTACATTGTAAGCGCACCAATCTTGGGTCCTGAACTAAGCCCTCGCCAACCAAACAGGAATTAGAACCCACGACCTCCCGCATTGCAGGAGCAACAATCTTTTCCAGCAAGACTCTAAAACACCGATCATAAATGTTTTCAACTAAATTAGTGAAGGGGAAAACCAAAACTAAAATTCATGCTGCAAGAATAACATCTGTATCAACTGTATACACGGATGACTCCATGATTGGAATATGTACAAGTTTTACTCTTAAAGGATTATCACAACAACGATCTCAAAAATAACATTAAAAAAATTCTGCCATGGAAATCTTTTTTTTTAACCAATAACGGAATATAAATTCACAACTTTTTTTTAAATCTTCGCTCACAGCTTTTCAAAATGGTAATGCACAAATCCAGTGTGGCCTTAATTAAACAGCATGGAACCAGCGCTAGTTACTTCCCCACAATATACAATCATTTTAGTCTTCTTTAAATCTTTTTCAGCCTTGATAAAAAAAGAAGAGAAACACGAGAACATCTCAAATGAAAATCTACACGAGAATAATATACATGTTTGTTTTGCATACATTAATATTACATGATTATCATATTCATAAGTAACATTGCACGTGAATATTCAGCAGTACTGTACACTTGCTCACCACACCTGCCCAGAGAGGGCGCTACCACTGATTTCAAACACTGAGCATTTTATACTTTTATTATCCAATAATTTCTTTTTTTTCACCAAAAAGGAGTGACATTGTGAAAGAAAAACAGCAGTCACTCACAAAATACATTTCCTATTATAAAATTAATATTTACCATCTATTCTGACAATCTGGGAAAGTTAATTCCCTTCAAATAATTAATTTCCCCCTTTATTGTAATATATTGTAATAAATAAACTTGTCCAGTTATTTCGTGAGTACATCTTAAACGCTAAATGGATATTATTACTATGTTATCTTAGCACAAACTTCCCATATTTCGTCTTTATGTACATTATTTTCTGTCTTAACATACTACATATATCTAGAATAACTCATCAAGTACAAGTCAGGAAATTTCACATGGATGTACAAATTTCTTCGAGTGTTTATTTCGAACACTATCACGTTTCTTCTTTAAAATCTGTGTGACCAACTTGAGGCCAATCAGAATCAGTACTAAGATTACGTTCTTGCAGTCAGGCAACCTGACAAACATGGCCACTTCAAGTTGTTACCGGTCTGCTTTTCATTTTTCAACGTGATACATTTTTCTTCCCTCAAATCAAACCTTTAATATCTTACCTAAGGTACAGAAATTAGCATACTCAGGTACTGATACCATGTGACCAACGCTGTAAGCCAATCAAAACCGACCACAAGGTGGACGAAAAATCTCCCGTCCTAATTTGGCAAGAGTGGACCTTATCTCTTATTTAGCGATTCTATTCCTTTATATACATCTCACAAGTTTCTTTACAACATGGCTTCACTGCTATATACACAAATCTTAATACGAGTTACTTTATTGTAAAGTAATCCGTTTCAATATTGGATTGTTCCATAGACACCATACTTTTTCAGGGTGCAACACTTTACAAAAAACTTTGTTACTTTGTTGCTCTGTTATTCACTTAAAATTACGGGATTGTGATGTAAATTCTAAATGCATATTCAAGTTACCTTCTTTACATAATAGTCAACTATGCGCTCACTGTCACTGGGGTCAAAACACTCTCGGGTTACTGGCCGAACTCCGCCCAATTATGTATAATTCAATGGCTCACAGAAAGAAAGTTCAAAATGTTGACCTCTGATTGGCCTCCTTGATGAATCTACAAACGTTTGCACACACATTAATATCATGTAGTCATTTAATTCACATAATATAGCACGACAGTACTTTCATTTGAGTGGTTTGAGGTTCAAAGTCTCAAGTGTAAAGCTATCAGCGTTAACTTGCGAGGGAGGCCATTTATGTCTCTCAACTGCAAAAAAGATTGATTATGTCAACCTTAGCTGAGCAAAGAAAAAATTGGCCGAAGCTGGACATAAACCTATGACCTCCACATTACAACACAGGGTGCTCTACCAACAGAGCTGCTTTGCTGTACATTGGTTATCTCACTCATCGACAGTGCTTTACTTTCACTGTAGTGGTTTGGGGTTCGAACTCTAAAGTGTTAAGTTATCAGTGTTAGGTAAACTGAGAAAAAAAACTGACTTTAGCTGGATTCGAACCTATGACCTCTATATTACCACACAGGGTGCTCTACCAACAGAGCTGCTTCGCTGTACTATGGTTGTCACACTCATTGTCGGTATCTCTGCTCTTTGGGGCATCAGTCAGAAGTCATTTTTTTTGTATTCATGTCTTACAACTGAAGATCGAAAACACACATTTCGACTTCTGAGGCAGCGATAGGGGAATTTACAAATGGGATACACTATTTTTTTAATCGTACATTTTGACAGATATTTGCTGTTTTGTTGTTTGCAGAATTTACCTCGAGCAAGTTCAGCGGTAACGGCCAAATCGTCATTATGATAAAAACAAAACAGAACAAACCTGGTTTCCTGCAAGAAAATGCTTACCAGAGCACTGGATAAGCAGACTTGTTGATTACCAACTTTGAGGCATTGAGTCGTTTATACACGAGACAACACCGGTTCCCTGCTAACACTTCTTACAGTAAAAATTGACCATTAAGGTTACCAACATATTCTTTTAAGTCACTTATAGAGAGACTGGTTCCCTGCTGCAAAAAAAACAAAAACTGCTTAAAAAACACTGGTGAAATATTTCTGCTCGGCAGAAGTTTATGGCATTGAGTCAATATGTGGCTCACGTTCTGAAGGGCGGGTCAGCTGGCGCTTTGAGAGTGTTGAAGCATGCTTGACAGACGCGTACCGGCTTGGTGATCCTGAGACGCTGGATCTCAGACTCAAACCTACTGCATCTGGAGATTAAAACCCAAAAGGAAAATGATTAAACTTTAAAACGAGACAACCCTTCCGAACAAGTGGATCTAGAATAACAAACAACCAATGAATTGACAAAATGGCCGAAATCAATTCAAGTGTCTGCCATAGTTTTATTCTGTAGAATATTAACGGAAGCAAAGAAAGTCAAATTAAATCAGAGCTCTCTGGTTTTTCACCTCAATCACGAGTGGCTATTTGTTGGTATACTTTCACATTTAATAATAATAGTAATAATAATAATAATACATAATTTGTATTCACATGACCCAATTCACATGACGTCATAATCACAATAATCTTGGTTGCGCCCTTTACGGAGACGTGGCGATTACACGTATACGAGTTGACTCCCACAATGGCAAGCATGGCGGCAGTAGCCTCGTGCGACGTGCTGACAAGGGGGTCAACAGAACTCTTTATCTAAGGGGGTCTCAAAGCGCTTGTTGTTTTACAACAGGTACCATAGGCAGAGCTATTTTGAATTATGAGAACCATTTTTATAGCGCCTTGTAAAACATTTACAAAAGTTATCTGCTGCCAACCTAGCCAGAAAACACCAGGGCAAGCCCCTTCTCTTAACAATAGGTGTACTGGATTCTTTAACATGCATTACACAACACACGCGACCTACGGCGCTACGTTCCATCTGAAGGACAAAGCAATTATGGTTAAGTGTCTTCCTTGATGACCGTGACAGAACCCACGCTCCGACAACACTAGAGCTTGCCGACTCTAATCTATTTTAAGGATTTTAATAACTGTACCTTGAACAGAATAGTTTGCCACAGTTGCGGCAATGATGGCGTCGCTCCGAGAAAGTGAACTTGACACTGCAGGAGGCGCAGGTGTCGCTGCTCTCGTCTTTAACCCAGTGGTCGGTGATAACCTTTCCTGGTTGGTCAGCCACTGACCAGCTGAAGACACGACCTCTCTCGTCGCCAACGAACACTTTCATGTGGTCCCTGGATGATGAGGAAGCAACAGGAAAAGGGTTGTATGAGAATATGAAACACAACTAATGCCAAGAGAGGAGTATCATGCTCCAAAATGTGATGTAACTCCACTGTACGACATGCACTCTTGACACAAACTGGCTCCATTGATTATCGAAAAGCCCGATGGAAATACACTGAGCTCGTTTTTCATGCAAGAAAAACCTAGCTTTCGGATCTTGCCTTTCACAAATGTTATACAACGGTTTTGATTAGAAGTATCAGTTTCTGTCATAACAAATTCCTTGTAATGATGACATAAATGTTGCTTTTGGGGAAAAAATAAAACACAAAAACCTTTTGTGTACAGCAAAGGTTATGAAGGACTACTCCATTTCATCATTTCAAGATGATTTTTGATCTGAACAATAATCTCACCTGGAGATTGCGAGAGCTGTTACAGCGGCTGGTTGAACATTGTCTTTCCGCTCAAACGCAGTATGCATGGTCAGTTTACTGCGGAAGACCAACTGTCGCTGCCACTTAAAACCTAGAGGTGAGAAGAACAGGGAGGGGAAACTTTCAAATAACCACAAATATTGAAACAGACCTCTGCAATGAAAGATTCTGAGGTTTGCAGTGACACCATTGTCGTCTTCTGGAGAACGAACCTTACATCAGGCCTGGAATTACACGGAGGCTTCGGAGGCCATGGCCTCCATTGCCCTGGTCTTGGCCTTGGTGCCCCTTCAAAAGTTTCCCATAGAATTAAAGAATTTCTAATGGAAGTTCCCTTTGCAAAATAAAAAAGTCCTTGCCCTCTCAAAGATGAAACTCCAGGCCTGTTTACATTCACTTCCACCATGCATAGCATCAAATCTTACCACTAATAAAAAGATACATTTATCAAAGAGCAACTGTAATGTCTTAATCCACTCTGATTTAGGTTCTTCTTTGAAACTTTAGACTTGGCTTAGCTGGTTAAGTTACATTTGCTACCACTGGTAGTTGGCGTTGATTGGTACTGACCTGGCTTGAGCTTGTTCCTGTGAGATGCTGACATTCGCTCTCTTTTCTTAAAATCTTCATCATACTTATCAAAGTCACTCTCTGAGAGGATAACGTACTCTCCCCGCTGCATGGGGCTCGGTGGTGTCACACCGTTCTCCACTCTCAATCCACTACCAAGGCTATCCGTCTCATCGCCTTGGTTACCATTGATGATGTCACTGACGTCATCCCCTGTGGTGAAGCTTGTCCTATCGCTGCAGGAGTCCAGATTATCAGGGGTCGTCATCGTCATATCGCCAGGTTGGGTTAGAGTTATTCCGGGTCTGTTATCCATGTAAGTCCCATCAACAGGCAGACTTGAGGGAGGGGTGAGCCTCTGGGTATGCCCGTCCATTTCATCAACGCTAACTTTAGAGTTCCTGTTGGCTTTCAGGGTGTCGCAGTTATACCCTCCTGCGTCAGACGTCGTTAGGATGTCGCTCAGGTCATCTGGACTCGAGTCCGACATCACTTTATCAATGCTGCCTTTTGTCGGCGTGGATAACTCGCTCTCTTCGTTGAGGGCGCTACTGAAACTCTGACTGTCCTCTGATTGGCTCTCCGAAGTACAGTCTTCATCCTTGACCTTTGACACCAAGTTGTCATCAGGCTGTAAGATGTTAGAGGTCGATGACCGCTTTGAGCCTGATATGTCTGGAACTTGGACGTACTCAACACTCCACATCTGAAGAAAGCAACAAAAAAATCCAAATATTTATTTATTTGTATATACATAATTTTTAATCTTGTATGATATTGTTATGGTGAATCAATAAATTGAAAACATTCTCAGAATTAAGACTTACTCTGACGACCCCATCACTAGATCCTGTCATGATCACGTTCTGGGAGTCCCATTCCACCATCTGAAATATAAAAACATGTCCAAAGTGGACGATGAAACTACACAACAAACCTTTTGGGGGAGAGCAAAATAATTTGTCTATTTATTTCTTTTCGATAGACAAAAAATTAATAAAAACTACAAATTAAACTTTTGTTCGTTCCTTTGTGTTTTGTTTACAAACTAATGGGTATACATGAATGTTTAAACAAAAAATTAAGAAGACAAAAAGGACAATTATAATAATACAAAAATTCAAAAAAAAATACACATTTTAGAATAAATATTTTTTTAAGTAAATTAATTATTTTGAAAAACAAATCAATTGGAAAGAATTAATTTTAAAATGTAATCAAGAATAAAACCATTTCATTGATAATTGTTCACCTCTGACATTGCGCAGCACAATATTCTCTGATCTCGACCGGTAGACGTGTTCACACTGGCGACCAGGTCACCATTAATGCTCCATAGATACAGGAAAGCACCAGCACATGTTGCAATATCACCCTGAAAGGTAATGGAAGGTGCAGGGTGGTCGCCAAGAGAGTAAAAGAGATAAATATTAACGATCAGGATATGTAACAAGAAGAAGAGGAAAGAAGGTAATTTTGCATAGAAACATATTCTTTATACATATAAAATTATAGCCATTGATATGCGCTCTACAAATACGGTTATTATTATACAGGGCCAAATTTCATAGAGCTGCTTAAGCAGAAAATGTTGCTTAATGGATTTCAGCTAAGCAGAGTCTTTCTCAAAGGCTGAATGAGAAAGACTCTGCTAGGGTTGAAGCGTGTTGAGGCCCTTACAACTCCATTTACATGATACAGTCAACACCTCTCTTTAAAGACTACAAGCTTAAGTGCCTCAAATCTATCCTAAAATATGCCCCCAAAAAGGGATGCAACAATTGTTTTGAAAAATTGTTAGAAAACAGACACTACAATTACAATCAATATAAATAATTACTTAATACAACAATGCATAAATTGAAATACAATCATATGATATCAAATAAATTTTCAATTACTCTTGCTTTGATTCATGCAATAAAAAATATCCAAATATATGGCAGCAATTAAACTCAAGCTAGAGGTGTGGGGAGGGGTGAGGAGGGCGTCTCGGGAAAGGGTGATTTGCTCAGAAAGTAGAGAGAAAAATTTCATAACAATTGTATAAATACGTAAATACTCAGTCAATTCAAAAACATGCACAAGTTTTAAGAAAACAATGCAAAAATGAATAAGTCAGTTTCAAGTGAAACATGACTTGTTGTCTTCGAAAAAAACTGCAAGAAGTCTTCATCCACTGCTTACCGTAAGGTTATTGATGGCAACTGCGGACACCGGTGCCCCTAGATCTCTGAGCTGCCTGACGAACATGAGTCGGTTCAGGTCCCACATTAGACAGGTCTGGTCCTTAGAGCCACTGATGATAATGTTGTAAGCCGTGGAGACGGCAAGGCAGGTTACAACATCGTTGTGACCATACAACGCCTGAGAAACGGTTGTATCAAATTACACAATTTTTGTTTACTTTCTCTTGCATTTATTTTACATATATCCAGCCCAGATTACCTGATCAACATGTTCAGTTGCTATGGTTAGGGAAAATAAAAACTTGGTTTGCTTTCCCTTGTATGTTTTTTTTCAACAATTTGTATTCCCAGACCAAATTATTACAACTTTTTAAACATTTCTCCCATATTTGTTTTACAATTTTCCAGTCAGGTTCACCTAACCAAAAGGAGAGAAAGGTTGTAGAAAAAAATGACAAGCCATGTTTCTTGTTGAATTTACCTTTCTTATGAACTAATTTATAAGAGTCACATTGGAGGGAAAAGAAAAGAGGTAGATGATAAATCTTTTACCTGTTTGAGATACAGCTGTTTTGATCTTTCCTTACGCGTCTCAAGTTGCCAAACATGAACCACCTACATTCAGAAGAAAAAGAATACGTGTGTGAAGACTGTTTCAACAAATAACACGCTACTGTAACTGCAAAACATTTAAAAAGGGATTTACTTTCTTAAATGCTGAGAAACTCTTGTTAAAGTTTTTAAAAATTGAATTAGATTTGCTTTATGTTGTTGAGGAAGACATGTAATTCTCGAAAAGTGAGGAAACTGGACACAAATTGTACAATGGTTTTCGGGTTTCAATGGCACAAAAACCCAAGAGCAGAAAAGAAAATCAGCTGATCAATTTGGAAGCTTTGCATGTTGTGGATAGAAAGTAAGCATTACTAGAAATAAGTATTACATAGTTGTGGGTACCATGTGTGAATCTCTTTTGGGAGGAGTGTTGGCTCTGAGAAAAGAGTTGCTGTTGTGGTCTCAACGTTTCAATGTTTTGATCAGTATACTCTGCTCATCTTCAGGAGATTGTTGGACTGCTGCTGATGTTGAGGCTTAAGTGGGGCTCAACACCAGCAGCAGTCCTGCAGACCACAACAGCTCTTTTCTCAGAGCTAACACTCCTCCTAAAAGAGATTCCCACACGATTGTACCCACAAGCTTACTAGTAATAGTTACCTTCTAAGATGCATGCCTGTTGATAGGTGGTACATTTTCAAAACACAATTCTTTTTTTTACTCACAGAACTAGCCCCGCCTGTAATCACCATCCTTGTATTTGGACACACAGCACATTGTATTTGCCCACTTAACGTCCCCTCAAACACAGTGGTAGCCTTGTCTGAATCGTAGCTGCCGATACGAAGACTGAGATCGGCGTAACCGAAGGCAAGGAACCGATTGTAGATGGGTGGAATGAGGACCTTGTTCTGCTCTACAGCCAGAAGGATCTTCTCTGATGGGATGATTTGACCAACTGGACCCTTTAACTCTGAGGAGTGATACACACAAAAATAATTTCATTTATCCATCCTTTCCATTGAAAGGAACACGAGACACCAGAATGGGGAAAAAAGAACAAAAGCTCATCTTGAATTTGAAAATTCAACTCATTATCCATAACTACATAAACCAACCCCTGCTGGAAAGAAAACAAGAAGTCAAATGGATATGATCACTTTCAAAGTTTTGACTGAAAACTGAACAAAAGCCCATCTTGAATTTTGGAAAATTGACCCATTATCCGTAATTTCATAAACCAACTCTGTAGGAAAGAAAACAAGAAGTCATATGGATAGGGTCACTTTTAAAGGTGTGAATGAAAAGTGAACAAATGTCCCGGTTTGAGTTTTTGGAACAATACCCCTTCCATTTATTATTCCTAGATTCCCCGTTTGAATGGAACTTGCTATAAGAATGGCTCGTCTCTAAAAAAACATTTCCTTTCTTGCATTTTTGAAAAAAAATAAAACCCTTTCTGAGCATCTATTTTTTCACAACCTCCTCATTTGAATGAAAACAGGATGTTAGATTTCTCCGTCTTACCTTTCAAGGGTTGCAGAGAGGGTCTCAAGGTGTCCAGATTGTGAAAAAACAACCGATTGATGGGAATGACTGAGCCGCTTACGTCGCCGATCTTGTTGCTGACCTTCTTCTGGGGATGGGGTTTCTTGAACAACTGTTAAAAGACACGGGCACAAAGCCGGGAGGAAAAGATTTTTGGAGTCAGTAAGAGTAGGGGTAGGGGTAAAACACTTCGTTTAAAAGACCGGTTGCTAGTCCCTCCATTGTCCTTCGGAGCCGGAATGTATTATTGCTATTATATCTTTCTGGTAATAAAACTAAGGGACCCTCAAAAGCGACTGGCACTGTAACCCGTAGGCCTGAAGATACCTGTGTAGGGAAGATGATGAAGAAAAGTCAGTTTTACATGGGATTCGAACCAGGTCCACAGAGGTGAAGGGCAGGGAAAGAAACCACTGAGCGAATGTGATTGTGTGGGCCGGGTACTACAGACCATGTGGGAATAGCCTGTGTAATTCTTGCAAGTAATTGGCTGGGATTATGCAAGACTTTGTTTTCTTCACATGCTGAATCATACACATTGGGACTGAATGTGCGCAAGGCTTGCACAGCCTATGGCATGTTTTTTTTTTTTTATGAAAATGGCATCATCACAAATCAGTAAATATGAAGAATAAAATAAACACTTAAAATCGGTGAAAAACTGTATGCCAAAATCGTACATGTTGGGAGGTCTGCTAACCTGTTTAGGAATTTGACCAAAGTTATTGATGAATCCGATAGTGGCGTTCTTCTTGAGGGGGTCATCGATGCTGTAGATGTCCACGTTTCCTTCATAGAAGAGATGATGGAAGACATTGTGAGCTTCTGCTGCCTCCTTGCCTTGCTGCTTGTAACCAAATATGAGGTCAATCCACTCATGAAGATGAGCACTGACGTAGTCACACTCCAAGGCCTAAAAAGTAGAGGAAAAGGCCATGGCAAAGGTTGAGGGTTTGTTGTGTAGATCTATAGACTTCATCAATCACTCAATCAATCAGTCAATCCAAAGTCAACTATGTAGCGATAAAATCAATTATATACCACACACAGAGATCCTTGTCATTTGGTTGGTGGAACACATGTCACGTGTCATCTATTTTTTTGCCAGGTGTTTACTGCCGCGACGCTCCAAAATTTAATATTGGATAGGCCCGTCCAATATAGATAACTATTGGATGCTTGGCAGGGTCATTTCCAAACTAATCGTTCCCCGCCTGTTTGTCCAAATGAGGCAAGGTCGTGTCACGGCGTACAAGGTTGGTGTCTACATGGAGTCGTCCATGGTATTTCGAAGGGATTTTTAGAATTTTCCAAGTGCAGGGTGGATGAGTTTCAAATTGTGAGCAAATCGTATTTGCACCGTGAAATGGAATAGTCCAGATTTCATCTCATATGCATCCAATAATTTTGTATCATGTTTGCTTTAAGGCACTGAGGCACAAGACGGAGATCTTTGTTCAGCCTCCTGAAACAGGTGAGCTTTGAGGAGTGTCTGGAAGGTGTGCAAATAACTCGCATCTCTGATATGCAGGGAGCTTAATCCAGATTTTTGGAACCATGGATGGATCATGGTCTATCATAAGCTCACACATATTATGGTGTCACTAGGGCGCCCTCATATAGAGGCCCATCCTGTGCGCAGCCTGTACATAGGAAAATTTCACACAGCGGCTGATGTTGCCTGGTACCCGTTATATCTTTTGGTCATGAGTACCAGGCAATTTTGACTACTTTGTTCCCAAACTTGACCCGTAGCCGTAGATTTCCATTTTTTTTTTCATGAGCGCTTTAAGGCTGGTTTATAGTCGGTCGCGCGATGGTCGCACGATGGTAAAATGGAAGAATAAAATTATATGCTTGAAAGAAATCTTCATAAGGTTCCAACTTGCCTCTCGATGCATTCGGATAAACTCCCTCGGATCTCCTTTAGCCCAGGGTGGTAAAATAACGTCACCCAGCTCAATGCCACTCTGCTTTATACCTATAAAGATAAGAAACTGTTAAGTATCAGTCAATATGCAATCTAAGTATAAATATTAGCTACAGCTGTCAGGTAAAGCTGACAGACACCATATGTATTCAAATGTATTCGCCTGACTGGTCACAGTACATAAACACTGTTCCTGCCTATGCCCAAGTCGCGCTCATTGCTGCATTACAATAAACATTCAGAATTGATACTGCCCACTTGCAATTACATGGTTCTCCCTTAAAAGTGCCAAATGCTAGTTAAAATACCTGAGGACCACTCGAAAATTCTCTCCAAGTCAGGCTGGCAAGTACAGTGTTGAAAAACATCCCTATTTAATATGAAATATGGACTAGTGAAAAAGCTGACGGACTAGTGAAAGGACAAGCTAACTTGTCCTGCTGGATATTGACTGGAAAGATTAAGAGCAAATCCTGAAATAACCCCTAACAAACTGTATACTGTTGGAAAGAGTACATATTTCTCTTTAACGCAATAAATATTTGGCCATGCTTCCCGTCTCTTATCACTGGTAGGGAGGGTATAAAGAAAGACATTTACAGCTTTTGTGTATTCTATTTTGTGAGATCCCGTAGTTACGCAGATATGGACTTAAAATCCGTTACAAAATCTAAACCAGCTGCCAGCTGGATTACTGCATTGTGTCGACTGACTCAATGAATTAAGGACAAAGATACACCTGTCCATCCAATGTAATTGCCACAGCTAGAGGAATATTTTTACGAGCAGGGCTCAACTCTTTCACTGCGGAATTTAATGTGCAGCTGTCACAGAACTGTTTTAAATTTTGTTGATTTCGAGCCACTGGAAGTGGCTTCCCTCCACGTGAAGTAATTTACCGAGCCGCTGAAAGATCAGTCTTCTCAATAGAAAAATATGAAGGAGTCATGGCCATCTTACCGAGGTCAAAGTTATTGTGGTTGGTCAGAAACTCTGGTAGATAGAAGAATTCTGGAAGGAGTTCCTTCACGTCGGCCATGTTGTGTTTGGACGCTGACAACCAAGCGTCTTTGATACTGTGGAACATACGGTCCGCCAAGTCAAAATGACCACCCTAGAAGTCAATGACAGAGATATGGTTTGAGATGGGTAAACATTGCAGTAGTGTAAAAAAACTTATTCTACTTATATGACTCTACTTACAAAATAGCAAGGAATTTGACTGGTTGCTTGCGTGCTTAATGCTTTACTAAGCCATATTCACTTACACTGCTTGTGCTGAAATTTTGCACCAACGCTGAGTTGGGCAACTTTTCATGCAAACAAATGGGGGAGGGGGGGGGAAGAAAAAGGTGACCATAAATACTGAATTCCGCAGTAAGGATCCAGACTCTCCTTACCTGTAATCTGAGGAAATGCTGAGTGAAGGGTTCCATCCTGACTAAGGTAGAGGCCACAATCATAGCCGATGAGTAGTGTGTACCGTAGTAGTACGGTGGTGTCTCACCTGCCAAATACATACACAGAGTTTGAAAATCATCAGAAATTTATACCTGAAATCCTTTCCCTTCTTAAAACGACTAAAACATTTTTCAAACGATTTTCCTGTAAGCAAACGAGCTTTATTATGCATAGCTTGAGACACTTGCATTCTTTTAAGTAAACTTCACTTTTCAAATCAAATGTTTCTTCCGATGTCGTAGACAAACAAAACATTTCCCGTGATGTTGTGACAAAGCAGTATGACATACCAACTGATTTGCATTGAGTCATATAACAGCAGTCTGGTGCAACCATTGATTTTCATCTATTCATAACTCATAAAACAGCAGTATATCATGTGCACGCACTTCAAATATCTCAGTGTCTTAAACAGCAGTCTGGTGTCAGTCATCAATGTCCTCTATGGTTTTAAAAAGTGCAAAAAAGCACAGCAGGGGGAGAAAAAAAAACAAAAACAGAATAACAGAAAATCGGATAGAAGTTTTGGAGTTAAAATAGGTTAGCAATCAAAAAGAGACTCAACAAACTGAAACCAGAAGAAAAAAACATAACACCTCAACCTTGTTTGTTGATACCTGAGTGGAGATTTAAAGATAAATTGAAGATGAAGAAGCTTGTTTTCTTTATTTAAAAAAAAAAATTTTCTGGAGGGGGGGGGGTGGGTGGGGGGGGAGACAAATTTTCCTTCATAGCCAAGACTTAAAACCATTCAACGTTAGGATAGACATCAAAATATAGAAAAGGGAATGTATTTATTAGCAGTTTTTGAAATGCTTTATGAATGATTATAATTATTTAAGACTATAAATGTGTAGAAGTATAGAAGTGCAATGTATAGAAGTGCTTGTCCCTTCTTTTAAGTTGAGGATTTAGAATGAAGTGGGTTGGACGAGGGAACCCCGGTACAAATTTAAAGGGTGTGTGGGGAGGAAAGGGAGAGGAATGGGGGGGGGGTAGCTAGTCTCTGAAAAGATGCCAAGATTGGGTTTTGCTCTTCTCTGAAGTAACCCCAACTTTCCCAAAGATAGCTTTACTTGGGCTCAATGGAATGCTGTCGGATATTCAATTTGAGATGTGATGGGTATCTACCTTGATCTATAATGTTCAGTTAATAATCAATATGATTCACAGATCTGTTCTTGGCAAGGAAAATATGTATCGATAAGACACTGGGTCAACAACGTGTCTACACCATGTCAACATCGTGTATACACCATGTCTACACCATGTCAACATTGTGTCTACACCATGTCAACACTGGGTCAACACTTATCTACACTGGCTCAACAATGTGGCTTCACTGAGTCAACAACATGTCTACACAGCGTTAACACTGATTGAACACCATGTCTACATCGGGTTTCTTGGAGTTATTCCCAGGTTGGACATAAGCAAATCACATTTCACATCTAGTGCACATTGAGTGCATGTTCCTTGGAAATGCCCACTTCAAAGTAAGACTAATAGACAGAATAACATTTGAATATTTGGCTGCTGCTTGAATGGAATTATTTTAACCAAAGTAAAAGAAAACAACTTAAAGCGGTTTTATCTTCTATTTTTAAGCTGCAAATGTTTGGCATAACAAGTTAGTTTTTTCCACACTGACTTTTCAGTTAAAGATAGATAGCATTTCTCAAATAAATTTTGTTCCATATGATCATACATTCATATCTTTTTTAAATTCCCTAACTGTCGCAATGGAAAATGTGCAAAGTCTACATCATTGGTAACCAACTAAGTTTGTTATTATGAACAATGGTTGTCAGCTGGTAGTCACTACTTAGCAACCAAATGGAATAGTCAATTATGTACTGTGTCAATTACAATGAATTAGTGAAGATGAGTAAGTTAAAGAGATATTGTTGACTTGTCCGAAACCTCAGCCCTTCAAAAAGCTTTTTTTTATTGTGAGAAACAAGGCTTGAAAAAAGGAGAATTGACTTGAGCAGAGAAGATTCTTGCTAAGCATGTTCAGCTGACAACCAGTTAAAATAACTCATAACTTGTAATTATATTTTAACTGGTAACCAACAACTCTTATTAGCTGACGTCTGTCCTGAGTTTTTAAGAGCAAGAATACATGTGCCTTTTTATTTTTTGTTTATATACATAGACGATCAAAGACTGACTGAGACCTTATTTTAAGATGAAAAATTAATATACTTTTATGATCGTGAACAGCAGAATTTAGTCACCACAACCAGAGTTTGAATTTACAAATGGAGCTGAATTTAATGGGGTTATATATATATATATATAATGGAAATGTTCAGCACCACAGTACAACAAACGAAGTATACCTTGGAAATCTTTTTGTGATCCAGCCTCTATAGGGGAAAATGCTTTGATACGAAAACGCAAACACAAAATTAATCATCTATCAACAAACATTCACAATCCATAACTTTGGGGCCACAGGCCGGTGTTAAATCTCCAAGTATGAGAAGCCAATCGTGAGGTCCAAAAATACAAATTTGTGAGATGTTCTGCAAAATTTACAACTCATTTTGATTTACTGGAATCAAAGCACGTTACGAGTTCCTACAGCTACTTTGCCACACAAATTTGTTAACCACACAACGACGTTCTTAGCATGAACAAGTCACCAGTCAAAATGCCATGTGAGTATTGCATTACTCAAACAGCTCTCTTTAAATCACTGACGTCAATGAAGCAAAGTAATTCACGATTTTGGTTTCTGGCACACCACAAACTGAAACCTAAGCCAAATCATGACCTCATGTTTCGCTTCACACTCATGTAAAGCCGCCACAGGCCTTTACTTAGGGAATAACAGTGCGAGGACCGGGGTGGTGGCTGGCCGCTGTTAACGACCAAGCCGGAGGCGCGGTCGTTAACAGCGGCCAGCCACCACCCAAGGTCATTACCAAGCAGTGAAGACCGGGTCCTCGCGCTGTTATTCCCATTAATAAATACCTTTTTAACGAAATAAACGGCTAAAATCGTCCATTTTGTAACTTTTCTTTCTCGGCGATACTTTCTTGTTTTGTTAGCCGGTCTTTATATCGCCGTTAATACACACCCACGTGATCACGTTTTGACCAATCAGAATCCACAAACTGTCCTAGGTATTTATTAATGGTTAATAAAGCAACTACATTATGGGTTAGTGCACTTCAGCTAGCAAAGGAGACAAGCAACATCACTTCTTGATTGTATTTCTCTGACCCCAGTAGTGTAAAGTCCGATTCATACTTCAGGCAAATTGCAAAAGCGAAGGGAATTTTCTGGCGTCATAATTGAAAAACAGCACTATGCTGATTGTTGCGTCACAAAAATTCGCTGCGCATTTGCTTTTCGCGTGAAGTATGAACCTGGCTTATCTGTCACATCTGTAAGTGGCATCATGCACAATCTAGAGTGTTAAAGTTGCTGGTTTTAGAAAAAAAAACAAAAAAACTTTAAGTTCTTCTTCCGATTCATCTCATGAAAAATATTTCTTTGTAGTTTCTTTTTATAGAAAAATTGTAAAATTTGATCGAATTTTGGGGTCAAAAGATAAGAGTCACGTGGTTGCTGTACACCATTTTTGGTCCAAATGCAGCACAAACCAATGTGCAGTCTAGTCTGGCATCCTGTGTGCACACAAGTGTTTTTCGGACCGAAAATAGCTTGTAATCGCAAGTTGTCGCAACTCTCTGAATTACACAGCTCTGCTTAGATTTTGTCAGCCATTTAGTAATCTTAGGCAAAAAAAGCAAACATGGACTCATAATGGCAGATGAACCCTAAGCCAGAGCCAGAACTGAGTAAGGAACCGACTCTGCTTTCACCACTACAAACAATGGTCACATATGACCCCTTGCACAACCCATAACCCCTTGTATGACCCATGATCTCTCACCTGTAGGATCTTCCCATTCATCGTAGCGTTTCTTGAACTGCATCAGTCGTTCCTCGGTCTGCGCCCCCAGTGGTTTGCTCAAATCACGGAAAGTTGATGCTTTATCTAAACGAAGTTCCTGTAGATAAAAAAGATAATTATGTAGATTTAAAAGAAAATTATTTTTATTTCTTGCCTGTTTACGATTTTGTTTCTGCAAATATTTTAATACTAAAAAAAAGGACCTCTGCTTCTGTTGGAGTGTTAGGGTCCTGTCGTCATCTTTAAGACAAGACCTGAAAGAAGTCGTCTATCTTGAGATATTGATTTCTCTTGTCCTACATACCTCAGAGTCATAGTCTGCCAGAATCCATGGAAACACAGGGTACTGCATCAGATCATTGTAGCTACGACCGGCGATGGTGTTCAGTGCCATCAGATAATGGAAGTTGGTGATTTCACCTCTCTACAAGACAAGAAGAAACAAATCATCCCGCCAAAACATCAAAACAAAGTTGGATTTGGGAGAAGTTATGAAGGAAACATACTCAACTTTTGAAATAACAAAGTATAGTGAACAGTTGTAAAACTCATTTTAAATAAACTGTTGGACAAATACCTAATGTTTGCACCATTTCACTCCGTTCTTACCTCCCACCTCTGCGTAACTGTTTTCTCTCCGATTAGATTGCCGAGACCCAAAAAACTATTCCTGCAAGTCAAAGACAGAACTTTTGTTAAAACTCAAATTCCCAAACATGCACTCCAAAGCCCATGAACTAATAAAAACGAGGACAACCATCATCTTCATTCTCATAAATGTTTAGCCTTTGAGAAAAAGTCTTCTAGGATCTAAACGTGAGGCCAGTGAATTTTTTTTAGCATTTACACGACAGGTCATTTTGGTTGGTAAAGCAGTTTGCAACAGCTCATTCCATGTTTTTCAAATAGAATATCATCACTTTTTCTTACCCTCCTTCCACCTGAACGTTCCTCTTCTGACCCGCCACTGATGTCGCATCGTCGGTCAATCTGGTTGCCTCTGCAACGAACCTTGCATTTACTTTGTTCTTGACCTTTCGGGGGAAAGCAAGAAGATAATTCCGACCGTCGGCGGAGAAGACTTCGATGGCGGAGGGCTGAAAAGGAAAAGGAGAGAGCACGTCTAAGAAGGGCGGAGTCACTAACACTCTGTTTAACATACAGATTGTTTTGAGAAATGACACAAGTCGAACCCCAAACGATGCACCATATGCGAGCTGACTGCCCACCCGTTCGCCTTAATGGTGACATCGCAGCTATTCACCGGGCTTGGGACTTTATAATGAGATGGAGATTGCACACAAAATCATCATCATCATGGGTAAGGTTGATGATGGTACAAAAGATTAAAAACTGTTCTGCCTCTGATATTAAAAATAATGAAGTAGCTATGAAATGAATTGTGGAATCTGAAATAAATCATTACAATCTACTTTTGCCCTAAACTGACAATCTTTTCTTTTTCAAGTCAGGCAGGAAAAAAAGTTCATTTCCAGAGGCTGAGGACTCACAAGGGAAATGACTCTGCAAACTTCCACATTCTAAGAACTTTCTGCTTCATTATGCAATTAAAAAAATATTTCCTCACCTGAAGGAGGTATCGCCTTTTATGAACTTCCCGAATGTCTTCATATGCAAACTTGCTGCACGTTGGCTTCTGGCTTGACCTTTGACCTCTGGAGGCTCTTGGAATAATAGGATCCTGATGCCTGTATAAGACAAAGAATTTTTTTTTTTCATCAGTTACAACAATTTCTTAATCCTGAAAATTTGTCAAATGGAAAAAAAATCTGAATTTTGTGGATAAAACACTTACAAAAAAATACAATTTTAAAAAGTGTTTTTTTTTTTTGGACAAAATTTGAACAGAGGATAAAAAAAAATTCAAATATTTGATTAACTTACTGAGCTGGAACGGCATCAATATCACATATTTCTCTGGAGCTGAGTAAAGTGAAACCATCGACGACATAGAAATGTTCCTTGCAAAAGAGAAGGAGTCCTTCACTCGTGTCTAGACCCTGGATACGAGCACATCGGAACATGTGCCGAATCTAAGAAAACCAAAGGAAACACCAATCTGTGGTCAGGCTACTTTGTCTTTAGTGAGATTTGAAGCTGTGCATAGTGTTGAAAGGGAGAGAAAAACTAGTTTACGACAGACAACCATGTAGTAATCTCTTCTTGAGAGACATGGTAGTTCTGACAAGAGCCAGTGGTGCAGCGGCGTAGCCGTTTTTTTTCATGTTTTTTTATATAAATACAGGCATTTTATTTGAGGTATGTAAGATTTGAAGCTTTGCATGGTTTTGAAAGTGAGAAATAAACTAGGTTCCGGAAGACAACTGTGTGATGATCTCTTCTTGAAAGAAGTGGCAGTTTGAGAAGAACCAGGGGTGAGATAAATCGTAACATTTTAAACAGTATTTAGGATGCATCTATAACGTTGTTTTAGATTTCTTAAGATTAAAAAAAAACAGACATGATTGGTCAAATACCTGTCATGTGTGTGTATTTAACCATGAGAGACTTTTGGGGACACTATGTGGCACCAGACTCACTGGGTAAAAACCACTGTTTTCTGAAGTTTGCCCATTCTCAGAATTACTTAAACAGTAGAACATTAGCTGGTATGTCTACTGCCCCCCTAGCGTCCCAAAGTCTCCCACTGCATTTGATAATTGCAGCAATTTGCCAAAATTCAACATCTCGCGTTTCTTTTCCCTCACCTTTTCTCCTTCTTCAAGCAGTCTAAGAATCATTTGATTGTCCGTCTTGGGTTCTTCTGGTTTATCTACCGGTGTCTCCAAGTCTGGCGTCTCGCTATCTTCCCATTCCTTGTCTTGTCTCGAGTTTCCTTGCTTCGTTACGAGAGACGAGGGACAGAGACCTAAAACAGACACCAGAGAGAATGTAGAGATCTTGACACCTGTTCCAGTGTGTAGCTTTGATGTCTCAGCCTGGCCAATTTTGGAACTTTTGACCCTTTACGTACAAACTTCAACCATTATTATATAGTTCTTGAGACAAATGTTAAACCTGCATGCCAGAGTAAGGTAGAGCACATTTAAAAAAAAACAAGATGCCAATCTGGGAAAAATCTGCAGTTTTTGTTTACAGCAAGCACTCTGGATTAAGAGGTTTCCCCAGGCTTCACTTTTGAGACATTCTTAAACCCGCAAGGTATCATAATATTTTAAAATTGCTTGACTGCTCTGTCCCTTTTCATTAACCACTGAAGACAGAAATGCTCACCTTCTCTGGTTCCTGCCTCTTCCTCAACCCCATCCATAGATATATCTGTATCTATCGCAGGTTCTGTCACAAGTTCTGTCACCGGTCCCTCCCCTCTGACCAGTAGACTCCGGACCCTTTGACGCAGCCAGTACTTTCTGCTGTCAAAGCTGATTGGTTTACGACCTTTAGAAGGCTTCTGGGAGAAATGGGAAAAAAGGTAGTGAAGTTTGAGAAATGGAAGATCAAGATTGTCTTTTTAACAGGAGATGGTCTTGATCTCAAGAGTGTGAAAGGTGTGGGATGGGGGAGGTTGTTCTCCTGCCTTTTATTCACATGATTGTTATCCATACACCTACTCAGTTTTTAAGAATTTGTTTATGTCAACTTACGTTTTCCAGAGTATCATAGTCTACACGATGCGGGTAGTTATCGTAAAACATATCATTCCTCAACATCTTCTTCCTCATCCTACAGGGACCCTCCGTCATGTCTAAGATCCACTTATCAAGCTCTGAGCCACAAGGAGGACCCCACAGTCCCCTCTCTCGTGTCAACTCCATCTCCATCTGGGACCACTCCTCCGTGATGTATCGCTGGAGATGCTGTTGGCTCTGGAATAAAAGGGGTAAACAAAAAAAGGGGCATCAAAGTTTGCCATTTGGCATGGGATTTCAGAGAAAGGGAAGAAGCAAATGCCAGAGCCAAAGCTTGATTCCTACACTGTCTCGAGCAGAGCCATAGTGGCTTTTGGCATGGCTACATTACTAAACCTTCCTATCCCTTAACATTACTACCGTAGCCAACAGCCAAATGTCATACCCAAAGAAGTTCAATTACAACAGCCTAGGACAGTGTTCCAATGGCTTTTCAGCATGGCTATGGCTACATCACTGTGTCTGTCAGCCTTCCAACAATACCCACTGACGCTGATAGCCAAAAGCCAAAGCCACGTGTCACAGCTACAAGCCGCACCAAAAGCCAAAGCCAATAACCCTCATTGCACATCCAGCCAGGGCCACGTTTGCACAACGAACATTTGTCGACTGGCGGACGATACTACCAAGTATTCATGCTCAAAAAACATGTGTTGGGTACCAGGCAATACTGGCCTCTAGCCGACAAATGGTCCTCGTGCGAACTTTGCCCATTTGAAGTGTGATTACTGACCTGTTGATGTTGGTTATACTGATGTTCCACAAGGTCTTTAGAAATAGAGATATGAGTGAAGGTCCACATACTGGCCTCTTGGATTGAGGGCAGATTGTACTTGAAGGATGCGCTCTCTCGTTTACTCTTACGACTCGACGACAAGAGTTGAAAACTATTGCTCACTTTACTGGATAATCTCTATAAATCAGCAAGAAATGTAACCGAAAAAACTCTTGATGACACAAAAAAGTAACTGGAGTTCTCTAAACTAGATCATCTCTATACATCGACAAAGGACTGTGAAAAAAAAGTCCTTGTTTAACATAAAACTATTGTGTTAATCGGTGAGAAATGTAAAGAATTTGCAGAGAAAAAAAAATTGTGATGGTGGATTGTCTCCAGTCTTCATTTTATCTACGTTGGAGCTTTATTTTAAAATTGTGGACCATTTACCGATAGAGCTTGCTGTTCCCTCATTGATGTCTTCTTCTCTGCCGTGATGTAGCTATTCCAAGTCTTAGAGGCAGACTCACCCATGGAAGATCTGTGATCCCAACCACAAAAGTTATTTTAGTACCAGCAGTTTCAGATTTTACAATCAAATGATAAACAAAAGTATATAGAGACACTGCTTGGTTTCAGGTAAAGTATTATACCACAAAGGTTAAGTACTAAAACTTGAAAATCAAATAACACACTCTACAAAAAGGCCTACCAAACTAAAACAAAGAATGCTAGCAAATACCAAGCTAAAACAAACAATGCTAGAAGTAAAGTGCCAGGACCTGTATACAAAAAAATATACAGTATTTCAACTTGGAACTTTAATAAAACCTGATATAGATCATAGAAATACCACACTGGAATAAAGAACAATTGAGGTCATTTGATAAGTACTACAAATTGCAGCCTAAATAAAACAAAAGATGTAGTTCTTACAAATACCTCACTGGAATTAAAGAACATTTGAGGTAAAGTACTAAAAACTGGAGCCTAAATAAAACAATAGATACACATCAAAAAGATATCAATTTGAAGTAAAGTACTACAAAATGGAGCTTAAATAAGCAAAACATGCACAAAATAAAAGTAACACAATGGGACTGGGATAATTAATATTTCAAGTAAAGTACTACAAAATGGAAAACAATTCTGGAAATGTCTGCCAGATTAAGAACAAAACCAATCCATGTTTCTTAATCTCTGTGTTTCTTGTATGGTTGGCAGCAAATTGCAACACCACGCTTCCCTATAGGTATCTCTCATGGTTCACATAATAATTCATTCTTAACAAATTTTTTTTGCCGTGTTGTGACCGAGCGGATGAGAACACCGGACTCAAGCTCTGGTGTTTCTGATCAGCAGAGTGTGGGTTCGAGTCCCGGTCGTGACACTTGTGTCCTTAAGCAAGACACTTAACCATTATTGCTTCGTCCTTCGGATGGGACGTAAAGCCGTTGGTCCCGTGTGTTGTGTAATGCACGTAAAAGAACCCAGTGCACTTATCGCAAAGAGAAGGGGTTCGCCCTGGTGTTCCTGGTTTGATAGGCTGCAGATTGCACCACAGCACCTTGTAAACCGTTACTTGGTGCTATGTAAAGGAACAGGTTAAACATTATTAAATTCCTGACCTGCTTGTTTCTTTTGTTCCAGTGCCTTGAGTACCTTATTTGTTAGGTACGAGTGCTATATAAGACTCCGCTATTATTATATTATATTAATCACACATTATTTAAGAAAAGAATCTGAAACCTTACCTTGCAATCTTCAAATCGACTGACACCCCGTTCTTGGTTCCAGCATTTCTTTAAAAAAAGAAGACAGAAAAATACATCAAACCAGCTTATTTGACTGTTATTATACATGAGAAAACAAAAAGTACCACAAAAACAACATTTACCCAACAAAAGCAAAAGGGCAAACACTTTTATGCAATATTTTTAAGAACAATTCTTTACTTACGAATTTGGAAGTGTCACCTTGAATATCTCCTCAATAAACTGAAAGAAAATGGTTATACACATTTGATTTTGAAATAGATTAATAGTTAATTTAGTTACTCTTTATGTGTCCTGGTCCTTGCAATAAATAAAATATCATAATGTGGAAAACAATACTGAAAGTTCAAATAATATGAATGCAATACTTCATACAGCTGTGCAATAATTATTCATACACAATTCAATACACAATTCAATATGAAAACTTGTAAATACACGTTTCCAAAACGAAATGATCGACAAACATCAATAACAAATACATAATGATGAAACTCACATATTATAACGTCAAAACTGATGAACATCTTTTTGGGTGAGCAAAGAAAAATTGACTGGAGCAGCCCCCAGATTAAGACACGTATTTTGTGACAATAAATTCCACATTGAAAAATTCTTGTACAAACACATACTAAATATGTCACAAAAGACTCTTTCAAAACCAATAAATATTTTTCATTTACCTGTTTCTTGCTTGTAATGAGATCATCCCAAACTCTCCGTGACGCTTTACGGACAAGAAGCTGACCTTCTTGAGCGTGAGCATTCTCATGTTCGTGACATTCGCCCTCCGAATGACCTCCAGGGAACATGGGGTCAACGTGCCACTGGGTCGTACGATTCAGGTCAGTTGACTGGCAGTGCAGACACATTCCACCAGCACTTAAATCCAAAATAAATTGTGATAAATCAAGGCGACCATTATACCACATTTTTTTTTTTAAACTTACTCTGTAAAACTCAAAATCTTTTTAAGATGAAAAATTATTTTCTGTCACAAAGAAAGTGATTGTATTTCGAATGTGTCTATAATTTAAAAGATTATACATTTCTAAAACATACTAACAATCACAAAGAAAATTGAAATACTTGATAATGGCTATAGCCAATTCAAAATCGAAATGGACAAATGAAAAATGGAGTACAAACTTAAGTATGGGTTAAAAAAAACCCACAAACAACATTCTTTATCCTTGATGTAAAAATTAACATCTATTATAATGATCATGGTACCTGCTGCTAATAGGATTCAAAGTGCTTTTAGCTGCCGGGAAAATCTCGGTAGTCTGGTTGGTAAGACATATGCTCTAGAATGGTGGGGGTCGTGGGTTCGAATCCCACCCGAGGAATATGCCTGTGGATTTTTTTTCACAGGACTTGGGAAAGTACTGAGTATACAGTGCTTAACACATCGGTGTATGGGTAAAAAAAAAACGACAAATAATAAAAAATTATATATCAAAAAAATAATGAAAAAAAATCAGAAAATTTGAGAATCAATGGGTCACATAAAAATATTATTATTTTTTTGTCTAAAACCTTTTTTTTGAAAAATGTTAAGAATTTTATTTCTTCATTTTACTGTAGAAAAATATCATTTAAATGTACCTGAGATCATCGGTAAGGCTGAAGAGCAGGTGGCACAGACACGCAGTGAATTCTTGCTCCGAGTTACTCGGACCAAACAGCATGATCCGATTCTCGGTTATCTGATGCAGAGACTCCAGCAAAGAAAACTGATCTGTGAGGGGGGGGGGGAAAGAAAGAAATCAACTGAGACAGGGGGTTAGGTATCTAGAAGTCACAAGAAGAAAACATGAAGTCACTGAAGTCACAAATCAAAATCACAAGATCTAATAGGAGTGAGGGTAACTGCTGACAAAAGGGTCTGAAACTAGAATCCAAATTCAGGAGGTACATTGAAATGATGGCATTTCAACCTTGTAGTAAAACCCCCCTGGCGTTAAAGATTTCAAGGTGCTTTTGGGAATAGTATACCCTCAGGGCTAGAGAAGTAGATCAAAGAGCAGGTTTTTTTTTATATCTGAAATGTGTTAGAAAAAAAGTAAGTGTTTCTAGAATGATGGCACACAAACCTGCAACTGTGTTATGTGGTCTTGAGAGCTGGTACAGCACTGTGCGATTCATACAATGGTAGATAGTGTCCCAGGGTATGCCATGAGTACCTAGAAATAGAATACACAAGCAATGAGTTACATGGCCGCTAAGGAAACAAGACTGTGGGAAAGTTGTTATGGGGGGAAAAAAATAAAAAGATACTGAAAATACTAAAAATTACATATGACCTCATGTAACAACATCAAGACAAACAATCCAAAAGAGATGATTAATTTTATCCAGCTGTGGATAAAAACCTCTCAAAAACTCAGATCTCAAATTGATTTCGTTTGCTGTTCCTCTGATAATGTTCAATTTAAATGCAGGTCAGAATCACTGCTGACCAAATAGGTCTGAAGCTAGCATCTAAATTTCAGGAGGCATGTTGAAATGATGGCATTTTCACCTTTTAGTAACTCCATGGAGTGTTACATATCAAGGAGCTTCTGGGAAAAATATTCACAGCACTAAGGAGAGAAGGGTTATATCTGAAGAAAATAACATATTTTGTTCACCAAGCAGACATAAAAAGGTATGAAAATTCTCAACTCTGTTTAAACATAAGGGAACAAGGACATAACTTACCTCTTCTTTTCGCCTGTCCGATCAACTGGGCTACAAATTCAAACACTTCCTTTGATTTGTGATTGAAGACACCTGCAATGTGATGACATAAGAAAAAAATATCCAACACTTTCTTAAAACCCACCTCACAGGTTTATCAAAGTTTGTATTTGTACTGTCATAGCATCTTCATTCGTGTATTAGAATAATTAGAAAGTTGATTTGAGGTAATCTTTCGGTTTCTCCCGTTACAATGGCCACAGATATTAGAAATCTTGTTTCATGGAGACATTTTGTGTCTTGATACAATAAAAATTTGTGCATGTCGTGGCCGAGCAGTCTAGCGCACCGGACTCAAACTCTGGTGTTTCTGATCAGCAGAGTGTGGGCTCCGGTCTTGACACTTGTGTCCTTAAGCAAGACACTTAACCATTATTGCTTCGTCCTTCGGATGGGACGTAAAGCTGTAGGTCCCGTGTGTTGTGTAATGCATGTAAAAGACCCCAGCAACACTTATCGCTGAGAGAAGGGGTTTGCCCCGGTGTTTCTGGCAGTGGCTGCTGAATGCGCTGCAGCACCTTGTAAACCATTATACGGTGCTACATACATGTCAATGGGTCTCATAACTCAAAACCTTCAAAAACCTGTCGTAGAAATTAACAATAATAAGCGTCTTGAGTACCTAATTGCTGGTAGATACGTGCGCTATATATGACTCCGGTATTATTAAGTTCTTGTTTATTAAAATCTTAATTTCTTTGTGTCAAGTCTTCCAAGTCGATCAGACAACAAGATGTCGCCAATGAGATGTTGTCAATGTCAATATCAATGTCAATGTAATGCGAATCACCATGCAATTTCCCTTGATGGTCAATGTAACGGTAATTTCCTTCAAGCATGTGGGGACGCCGGTTGACGTTACAAACTTACCCTGCCAGAGTTTATCCACCACCCTTGAGCTGATGTAAAAGACGTTATTGATGAGATTGTTGAAGCTTCCACCCGCGGCAATCGGGAGGGCGCTCTCTCTTTCCAGAAGGACGTCACCCGCGACAAGACGGTCCATCAGATTAGCCAAGACCTCCGTTTGGAACTCGTTGGTCTGCATTGGCGTGGCTCGAACAGGAGACGCCTTGAACAAAAGCACAAGTGTCTTTAAGACTCTGGGGTATATCTCAACTACTTTGTTTACAAAGGTGACTCCAAGTTCCCCCCAACCCATGTTTAGTTGTGTTTAGTACAACCTGCAAATTGCATGGCCTGATCTTTGCCAAAAGAAATTTATTTATTTGTTTATTTTTTTCTCTGCACAAATTTTGACAGATGATGCCATTTCAACCCTCCAAAAAACATACAAAAACTTTTGCACATGCCACGGACAATGTACAATATACATGTAACAAGCAAAATTGTTGGTAATGAGATACTTTAGTTCATTTTTTGGTTAATTAACTAACGCTTATCACTGGCAGATTTTCTTTCGTGCAATACCTTAAATGAAAGCTTACAACTTTCTTGAATCTATAAAAATAGCCAAATAGCCATCTAAATTTGAAATCTAAAATTTTCGGTTAACTCAGCCGAGAATCGGACCTAGCATCTTTAGAGCGTGTGGACAACATTGGGCATGTCAAAGACATGAAAAACTGACAAATGTCCTACACGTTAAAAATTTCCTTAGAAGTGTATCCACACTTTACGTGAACCAACATACTAAGCTTACAACATACATGAAATAACAAACCTGTGAAAGTTTAAGCTCAATCAGTAATCAGAGTCACAAGAAAATAGTGAAAAAAGAAAACCTTAAATATTGTCACTGTTTTCAAACATCTAGTTTTAGACTCCAAAAATCAAAACAAAATGGTTTACTCATTTCTCAAAAAACCATAACATTTTAAGCAAAAATATTTCAAGGAAAGTTTTCCATCATGACCATCTTTATACCATGTAAGTTGTGTGCAAACCTGTGGACAATAGACTGATCCATTAAGCCCCGCCTACTAACGTGTTGACCAATCACAGCCTTGACAATGCCCCTGAAAAACTGACAAATGTCCTACACGTTAAAAATTTCCTTAGAAAAGTAAACAAACCTCCGCCATTGTTCTGACACACAATAGCACACACAACTGTACTTACTTATGTTTTGTTTTAATTTGTTTGTATTTCTGTTGGTACAAATCCTAGAGCAGTGGTTCCTGTACAGTTGTGTAAAAGTGGTTTAACAGTGTTCCTGTCTGCATTGTTCTTTGAACTCAAGGCACTGCTCAAAAGGCCAAGAAACTAAATGATTAATCCATACCGTTCACGAAAACCATGTACGTGTGTGTATCGCGGATACGTGTGTGTGGCCGCAACCGAACCACCTTTGCGATCGTGGCAAGAAAGTCACGCCATGTGATGTTGCTAGGCAGTTGCCAAGGTAGGCGGGGCTTAATGGATCGGTCTATTATATTTTCACTCTTACCTTTAAAAGTCAAATCTTTTGAACTGCCCATAAATAATTCTACACTCACATTTCCTTCAATTCAAAAATATTTCCAGACATTTGTTTCAGACCTACCTCAAGCAATAGATCCAGGACTGGGGGCGACTTGCTGGGTACAGAGAGGGATAAACTATCCATGACGATCACACGTAAGAAGTCCATAACATAACGTCTTGCAGGATGACAGGTTAGGTTCCCTGACAGCCCAGAGTACCTGTCTGGACTCTTAATCCCATAGAATGGAATATCCAGACCGGGTAAGTACTAAATGGAGAAACATTCAAATCAATGATGCAAAAAATTAAACCTTCCAGTTTGCTGTAATTGCTAAAAGTAACCTGTCCAGCAAACAAAAGTTTGTCTTTTTGGGGGTTTTTTTCTCTCGTTTTCTATGGCACTTAAGCAAAAAAAAGCGGAAATCAGCTAATCGGCTATGAAGTTGCACATCTGTAAACAATTGTTTTTGCGTACGAATTACATCTAAATTTGTAGTATTATGAACGTATTTATGGGCACTTCACCAAAGCCCAAAGTCACTTGAGTGATTTACTAGGTTCCATCCCCACTCTAACAAAACCCAACACCATGGTTCAACTCAACACCCAAACTGTTTGTCTCTAATTATGGTGTTATGTCTGATCCCATGTAAAGCATAAGACAGGAAACACAGTAGAGAGGGCCACTTTGCATCCGTCAGGTTAGCATTTTCCAATGGCTGTAACTTTTTTTAACCTGAAACCAGCCAAAAGTGTTTCAACATAGGGTTTTAGTACTATCTAAATTCTCACCTTTATCTCATCTGACGGTGAAGATAACTCACTGTTATCCTCACTTGGCTAAAGAAGAAGGAAACAAAATATAAAGTTTACATTATTCTTTGAAAAGATTTTGAACTGTGCGTCCTTGAAGTTCAATCTTGTAGTGCATGGAAACAGAACCAGCCACATTTCCCACTAAAACTTAAAATAAAATAAACAAAAACTGAGCCACCCCCCAAAAAAAGTTCATCAAAATAAATAAAATATTTAATAACTTAAAAATATCAAAATTTTGAATAAAGACTATTTATAACGAGCTTTTACGAAACCAGACAAAATTCCTCTAGTTCAATGAAATAAACAAAACTGAGTCAGAAAAAACCCACCAGTTCATCAAAAATAAAGATAAAAAATATACAGAACATAAGTTATGTTAATTCAGTGATGTTAGAAGCTTTGCATAGTGAAGGTGATAGGAAATTAACATTACTAGTAAACTTTAGGCAGCAACCATGATAGTACCCGCAAGTTTACTAGTAATAGTTACTTCCAATTTTAATTCAATTGTGACAGTGTCGTGCGCCTTGTTAAAAAGTTGTAAGCAATAAATGTTCAAATTTATTTTTCAAGAAAACTGAGTTTGAAAGTTTGTTTCTCTGCCATTCATAAGTCATTAAGGGAGTTTAAAGAAGCTTGGTCCGATTTTTGGACGATTTAACCCCAAAATAAAGATGTAAATTTTAAACAGCTATTTTCATAAATTCAAGAAAGTTTACAGCTTTCATTTAAGGTGTTGCATGAAAAAATCCGCCCATGATAGGTGGTAGTTATTTACAAATTAATATTGGGATCCTGACATTATCTAACGTCCAGCAATTACATGGATTTTGTGCCCTTTTTCGTGACATATGCAAAGGTTTGTGTATGTTTTTTTGTTCAGAGAAAAAAACAAAACAAAACAACACTTATTTCGGCGAAAATCGGCTATGTAACTTTTAGTTCCGCATTGTAACGGAACATGTGTTCAGAGTAATTCTAGCCATAAACATATGACAGCTGTGCCCTGTATTTTATGATGAATCCATTTTATTGCTTACAAACTTTTGCTGTGACAAAATGTACTTTGTGTGCATGCAATGGCATAAGATGTGGAAATAAAAGCAGGATTTGAAAGAGCAAAAAAGACAAAGAAAAAGGGAGGGGTAATACGTACCAAACTGACATTAACATATTCATCAATGGTGGAGATGACCTACAAGGGTCAATCAAAGAAAACAAGAAAAAAAAAGAAGAAAAAAAACATGCGGGATACATGACAAGAGGCAAGAGAAGCTCGGGGGTGGGGTAGAGGTATGGATCGTGATGTATATTTGGAATGGACTGTGTCTTAGAGATGACAGTTTCCACAGAACAATGTCTATATGCAAAAAGATAATTTTGCTTATGATTGTTTGACTTCTTCTGTTCTTTTGGGCGTGAACAAAGAAAATTGCCTAGTACAGTGTTTGAACCTGCGACCTCTGGATTAACGTGACAGCACTCTACCAAATGAGCTTATCTAGCCCTATGATGGCGGTCTCCCAGTTTTGTCAATATCTTTGTTCTGGGGTGCCAGTCAGAAGCCATTCAACCTGAAACTGCCATATAACCAGGGATCACACCCAAGTTTACCATACAACCTGGGAAGCGGCAGGACAGAGATCACCTTATGGGGATGCGACTTTTTATTTCAACTATCAAGTAAAACCACAAGGGAAACAGACTGGAGCTTAATGAGTCCATTGATCATTAAGACATGTCTCCAACAATGGCTTTGGCTATAGACGTGGCTTTCCGAGGAAGCCAATAGCCACAGCCACAGCCATAGCTAATGAAATGTGGAGACATCATATTTCTTCTAAGCCTTCTAAGTTTGGATAGGTGGGAAAATGGGTAGAGTGTAACAGAGAACAAGTGAGTGATATTCTGAACTGGGGGTAATACGGACGTGCAGTGGTTGGAACATTTTGTGAAAACACTGGGGGTGCAAGACTTAAAGAAATGTAATGCAATACTTCAGAGAACAATAAATCAATCCATTCACATTCATGCAGTTCTATACACATCTAAAGACTCTTGAATTATTTTCCATTTTTATTCAATTTTCTTTTTAGATGAAAGAACACTCATTAAATGAGAAATTCAAACGGACGATACAGCATTGTTGTAAGATGCTACGGCGCAATCCGTAGCCAATCATGCCAGAAACACCGAGGTAAACCCCTTCTCTTAACAATAAGTGAAGTGGCCTCATTAACATGCATCACACAACACATGGAACCAACAGCTTTTTGTCCCATCTGATGGACGAAACAATTATGGTCATACTTAAGGACACAAGTGCCATGACCGGGACCCAAACTCACACTCTGACAACACCAGAACTTGAGTCCGATGCACCAGACCGCTAGGTCTCGACACCCAACCGTACCATGCTCTACCATCCTCTCCAATACTTTGCATACAAAATTCTTTTCATCATGCACTCAATGCAACAACAAAAAATGTGATCGAGGTCTGTTTTTAAGGCTTACCTGTTCAGTATTAGCGATGTATGGAAACAAAGTAGATGCTAAGCCACAGAGGAACGGGGCGCTCATACACACTGGTTTGAACTCAGTCACGTTGTGGTACAAGTAGAGAAGGAATTGAATGAGAGTAACTGGGTATTCTTGAATCCAAGGTATGGTTTCATCTGGATCAGTATTCTGAAGAAAAAAAATGATAATAAAATACATTAAAAAGCAACTATTTGTCAAAATGTTAAAATTGGATCTTGTGGTTTAGTATTTTCTTTTCATACTTGACACATCAATACTGATTACTGTAATCCATTTGTTCAATTGATTGAATAATCAATTGATCAGTCATTAAGTCAATCAATCGAACAATTAATTACTCAATTTAAAAATCAACCAATCACTTCATCAATCAATCAATCAATCAACCAATAGATCAATTTGGCAATCAGTTATTTGATCAGTCTTTAAATTAATCAGCCAACAAATCAACCGACTCATCAATAAGCTAATCGGTCAATCGATAAATCAATCAATAATCTATCAAGCAAGCAATTAATCAATAATCTTACATGGTTAAGCATCGCTCTGATCTGGGCTAGGATGACAAGGATGGCATCAGTACAGATGTTGGTTGACACTCGTCCCGCCAACGGCTGACTCGTAGGAACGCCGAAGATAAACTGCCACATGGAGTTCAAATCCAACTAAAGACGAAATTAAAACACATACCATTTTATCAAAAGATGAAAATCAATCGTGATTGAACGCAACTTTTGAAGGTTTTAAATTGTGACATTTTAAGAAGCACTGTATTCATATTATTGACTATAACAAATTTAAAACTTTTAGTTTTTTTCCCCCCTTCTTTCTTGCTGACCTGACAGTTCTCTGGTAGTTCCCTGACGTGTTGTCCAAGTGACATGGCCATTAGAAGGAAGTAAATCCCTGGTACAATGGCGTGTTTAGGGAGTAGCCATTGTAAGACGGTGAATCCTGGCATGTGACACGTCTCCTGGTTGATCTCACGATTCTGTAAACCTTTCTTGCCCTTTCCGAGATTAAAACCTGACAAAAAACAAACAGATTGTTAATCACTTTTTCTTATGATCTTATCACCAACTTCAAGATAAAAATGTAAATTTATCATTCAAGATTTTGATTAAGGTTTAGAGTAAGGAGTAAAGGTAATCAACTTGAATATGTTTTTAGACGACTTTTAAAAGATGAAAAAAGAAATAGAGATAGTATATTTGTCCTGAAACTAAGGCTGAAGGAAAAAGATAGTCTGGCACCTTTCTGTGTATTGGTTTGAAGCACAGTAGAGTTGTATTTGGGATACAGGTACCCACTTAAGATGGCTGCTTGGTAACTTACCCAACACAACGCCCACTCTGTTCTGCAACACCGCTTCTGTGTGGTCCAGCCACCCTCCGCCATACGACCCGTCGCGGAACTTACTGATTGCTGATTGGCTGTGTAGCATGGTTACTAGGATACGTAATCCCATTATGACTGTGGTTGCATGGACATGACTCTGCATGGTTAGGAGCAGCCAATCATAGCCTAGCACCTTCAGAATCTCTTCGCACATACTGTGTCCGACAAAACAAAACAAAAAATGCAAATTTTTAATTTGTCAGAATTTGTACATTTCTGCATGCATGTAGTGTTTTAAACAGTACTTTTTATATTACTGACACTGCTAAAAATGAAAAAACAAATAGCTGCTGCAAACGGCTTACTAACCAGAATGACCAGAGTCCAATTTCGTAGAGCTGCCCAAGCACAAGAGTAGCTAAGCATAACAAGATATGCCTAACAAAATAAGGTTAGCAACCCAAAAACCATGTAACTTGTACAATCTGTGACTGGTATACAGGTATACTGCTTACTTCTCTTACATCTGTTTTTAAGCAGATCTATGAAATGGGAGACTTTTGGGGATGCTAGGTGGCAGCAGACTTACCAGGTATATCAATTGTTCTCAGAAATGTACGCGTGCTCAGAAGTAGTTAAACAATGGACATTTACCTGGTAAGTCTGCTGCCACCTAGTGTTCCAAAGTCTCCCATTGGGCCCCATAGTTTAAATGCACGTTTTCATCCAATCAGAGTCTTTGTCAAAGGCTAAAACTAATTTTTTAAATGTAAAAGTTAAACAATTGAAGGGCATTTTTTAAGATACTCTTCATGAACATCATCATAACCTGGGCCCAGTTTCATCGGGCTGATTAAGCTGACAATAGTGCTTAAAAATTTTCTGCCAAGCAAAAATAAGCAGGATACCAGCTGTAAACTGTACATATGACATGGCATTTTGGCTGGTAACCATAATCTGGTAAGTAAATTTGTTTGGTTTGCTAATTTTTGTGCTTAAGCAGCTCTGTGAAATTAGGCCCCATAAGGGTTTGGCTTGATTACCTAGGGCTGACGTTGTGAGTGTTTGGAATAAAGAGAAGTTTCAAGATGACATCGAGGAGGACGTTTCTAAGATGGATGTTATGAGGAGAGACCAATCCAGACCAGTCTTCAGACATGCTCTCATTATCTGCAACAAAAGGCACACAAATACTGTCATCAATGAGGAAGAAAGATAAAGCCTACAAATAGATTCAAAGGACTCCATTTCACAAAGCACTAAGGTTCATCTGAATATGAGTTGTCAATATCACCATCTTCCTGAAAAAAATCATGGAATCTGGGAAAAATTCTGACGGATCACAGCCAGGATGCTAAGCAGTTGCAGTTTAACAATTTTGTTTTATCAATTCCCATGATTAACGGTCACAAGGCGATTCTCTTTTTAAGTTTTAAGAAGCTAACAAAATTGCATCCTAGTGCAAGAAGCAAATCAATGGGAGTCGTTTTTGGACTGTAGGTGGCAGCAGACTTACCGATAAATCCTTGGTTCTTGGACATGTGGGCATACTCAGAATTACGTAAACAAATGGAAATTTACCTGGTATGTATGCTGCTGCCTATAGTGTCCCAAAGATACACCCATTCATTTGCTTCGTGCATTAGGATGCAATTTTGTCTGTCCTTCATTGATAACAGGTCATCTTAAACTAGAGCATTGCCTTAAAAATTCTCCCCTTTCTAAGGGGGGATACCCAATTTATAGAACTGCTTAAGCAGAAAATTTTGCTGAGCAATTTTCTGCTAAGCACAAATGAGCACAATACCAGTCAGAGATGGTACTCATGACATGGTATGTTGGTTGGTAACCAAGTCTGTGGTAAGCATAAACTTTGTTGTGCTCAGCTACTTTTTTGTGTTAAGCAGCTATATGACATTGGGACCTGTGTGTAGATAAACCTAGAGTTGGCTGCACAACGTCTTACCTCTACTTCCTTTCTGTGAGTCAGTGTCCGAGATAAGACATTGGAGTTCATCCATTGTTACCATCCTCTCATCAATGGAGAGACTTGGCAAGGTGGATGCGATGAACTGACCAACACTGAAAGAAATGAACACTCAAGATTTACTTTTACTCCCGGATCCTACAAACCACTTTAGTCACTTAGGGATTTGGAAAGATTGATGCAACAAGAAAATATCAAATTTAATCATTTTACACAATAATATTTGATCAAAACGTAATATCTCCACAACCAATACTTTGGAGAGGACAGCATAACCGTACACTATCTAGTTTTGAAAAGGTTGTGAGGGTATCTTATTCGTAAAGTGGGATGTAAGTCAACTGTAAAACATGCCCACTTTACACCAACTGGCTCCACTGATAACCAGAATCCTGTAGGAGTTGCATTTCTTTGATGATTTACGCAAGAGAAGTTTAATAATTGGACTTGGACATACGTTCTTCAAAGACCAAGGTTTTCTCAGAATTGAAAGTTTCTGTCATAAGGAATGCTTTTTTTTTTTTTCAAGGAGACGACTGATGAATGAACTCACGCCAGCAAGTCTGGGCTGCTTGACCCTCCTTGGAGCATTACACTCAATAGATTAGCGATGGATTGAATGGTAGCATGGGTCAACGTCGGGTCATGGAGCATGAAGAGAAGACGGTTGACCATCCGCAGTTGCCTCATCATCTTACGATTCTTCTCCGCCTCACTGGAGTCTGTAAGAAGCTCGTAGAAGTGATCGTAGAGCGAGCGCTGGAGATCGTACGGGGCATTGTGCCACACCTAAGACGATTAAAATATGGATGAATAGTCAATCACAGTAAAACTCAGGTCCTTTTTTAAACCACCGTGTGCCTTCTGTAACAGGGCTTCAAACAGGCAAATGGAGCCTCAGACAGAGCCGAAGCCAAAGCCAAAAACCAAAGTATTTTCACAAAGGGCCCCAGTTCAATTTATCTTATTCACAAGTTTGCCATGTTATGTGTTATTCCCTGTATACAAATGGTTTGTAAGCATGCAATTCTTATCGTTACCAACCTATTGTTGTCCGTTGGCAGGGGAACACCCTTTGTGGTGAAATTAAAAGAAAGTGCAGCACCTAGATTTAATTCTTTATGTCTGGAACGAAGTGGTGATGAGTGTTAGATCGTTTGTCCTTTTTTGGACAGTATGTCAGCTACAGAAACATTGTTCAATGGAAGCCTCACTTTCCAACCAACCATGATTAAGGCAAATTCACTTTAGCTTCCCACCAATGAACTTAAATGACAATATAACAACTTTATTTCTTCTGCCCCCAAAATTGTTAACAGAAAAATTTTTTGGTAAAAAACCCTAAATAAATAGAATCCTGACCTCCAGATCCGAAAGTAAATCCTCAAATGCCGTCCTGTGAGGAATGATGGTAGTCTCTCGTCCACTGTCGATTGTCCCAACCAAGGAGAAGGTCAGATGTAGGATGTGACTGTTCAGAAGATGTTTCTTCTTCTTCAATAAGAAGGCAAGAATCTGAAATGGAAAAAATAAAAACTTTCAAGTTGTTGCCAGGATGATGCCTTAAGCCATCTCGACTCTTTTGGATTAGCAGCACCGGCAGCCAAGTTGGCGCAGAGGTTACTAATCATTCACATCAACAATCTCTACCCTTGCCGGTACCCACCTACTCCTGGGTGATGAGAAGCAATTGAAATAATGTGCCTTGCTACAGGACACAAGTATCGAGACCAGGATTCGAACCCACTTTAATGACTCAGTCATCAAAATTTGACTTCGTGGCTCTGCACTGCTCGTCCTTGACACCCACGATACCAAGTTCAGATGCAAAAGAAGAAGTTGTATTCTCGCAAAAATACTTGTGGACATTATTTAGACAGATTATTAGTTATCTTCAAAATTGGAAGAAACGGAGCATCTAGCTACCTGATACCCTTTTGTTCGTTCCATCTCGGCCATAGCTGGCCCGTTATTCTTGACCACACAGACAAGTGCCTTCACAGCAGCATACAACCCTTCAACGTCCGTCGACATCGCAATCAAACCAAGCAGTGGAGCTGAACCTCCGATGTTCTGTAAAGTGCTGGCGACGGGCTTTGGACCGAATGTTCGTACACCTGTTATTAACGGGGAAAGAAAACAACAACTTGTGTTGACACCATGCCAAAAAAACTGTAAAAAGCCTTATAATAATACAATATTTTTATATAGTGCTTTATCTACGGGAGTCCCATGGCTGTCATTAGGACAGGTATACAGACCTATTTTTAATTATGAGACCCAGTTATTTAGTGCCTTGTAATAGTATCCAAAATGCAGCGAAGCAATCCGCAGCCAACACATGCCAGAAACACAGCGGGGAGCACCTTCTCTTAACTTTAAGTGTACTGGGTTCTTTAACGAGTGTAACAGACAGGACCTGCAGCTTCACACTCCATCTACAAGTTTACCCCTTTGTCTATTTCATGCTCATGAAAACACTGATGCAAATGCTACTTCCTAAAAGATCTAAATCTTTAAAATTCCCCCCTTCCCTCAAATGGCCGCCTAAGACGATTCTTTCTCACCTATATTCCCAATAAGTACTGCTCCGAGTGACCTTCCACTCCCACTGAGATGACAAGCTGAGTTGTGAAGGATGCGGATAGGGGTCGAGTTCTCGTGGGTAGACAGTCCCAGCTGAATATGAAAAAATACAAATTGAAACTTCATCATCCCAAAGTTTCACAAGCTTCCTGAAATCTAAATTGATAGATGGAATGTGATATGTTGGGATGTCGACTGTAATGTTGATGGGAAACAGATGGCTGCCTGACAGAGTGGTGTGAAATGAAAGTATGACAGACTAACTAACCTGCTTAGCGACAGACTTGCTGTCAAACTTGTTGAACGTCTTCCTGATCTTAGAGATGGTGAGAACGGAGAGGGCGTGAGCATGGATTCCAATCACAATCTTCTCTTCTGGAATCTGAAGGGCCGTCAAGTCAATCTTCACTGGACTGAAGTCTTCAAGAAAGACACAAAAATGATAATTTTTGAAACATTTTCATCTTTTGAGACTGTCCCTTTAAGTGATGGTGTTTTTGAGAAACTAATCATACCTTCGGTACGAGGAGCTTGAAAGCTCCCAACATTGGTTGGTCCGAGGAGGTAGACTGCACATAACGTTGCTGGTGTCAAAGCATCTTCAAAGAGATGGGTGGGGCCAAGTCGCCATAGCAACCGAGATGAGCTCCTCTGAGAGGGTGAAGTACCTATGTAGGCATAGACAGAGGTTGGGTTCGTTGGAGAACTGGATGCACCAGGAGCGTGGGTCTGGATGTAGGGCATCTGGAGCAGAAATCAATTTGAAAATTTTAAATCAACACCAATAAAGAAACAAACTCATCTACAAATTTAATTTTGTTTATGTTATTATTATGATGTTTAATGTTTTACAAGGACTTTATGGGAGTATAAAGTAAGATAAAAAACAAAAACAGATTATACAAAAATAGAAATGTCTTTTTGTCACCTTGTGTGAGTGTATATGAGTGCCGTCTACATACAACGAGACCGAGCTGTTTTTAAGTACTGCTTTGTTGAACACTACCCCAAGATGATGCCACTTGCCTTCTTGGGCAAGCTCTGGGCAGAAAACTCTCACGGCAGAGGGGTCATTATTTGGCTTGTCGTCTGTTGGTGCAATGTACAATGAGAAAGAAAAACATCAGTTATATATTGCCTTGTAAAGCATAAGATTTTAGGTATTTTACCCTGGCTTTCACTTCTGTGGTCTCCAGGTCGAATCCCACCTCCGACCGCAGTATTGCACGTGGGTTTGGTTTTCAGTTCGAATCTGATTACCTCTTCTCTACATCACCTTATCTACAGGTTACATTGCTAATCACTTTTGAGGGGCCCTTGATTTATGATACTAAAGAGATAACCATTAACCTTCCTACTGTCTGACCATTTAATATCATCCACTGTGGTTTAGAACGGTAGAGAAACTATGCCTTTTCTACCAAGTGCATTGCTAGTCGCTCTTCAGGGTCCCTTGGTCTAATTACCAGAAAGATTTCAAACAACAGTCATGACAGTAGAAATGATAATCTGAAGCCAACTGTTCAATGAGTCAAGAGAGCACAGAACCGTCACCTGTTTTTGAGAGAGACTCTTCAGCCGTGTTGATGACCAACTTGCGATCGGGTCCGGCGATGCTGATCCTGAGACAGGTGGAGTGATTGTCGGTACTGATAACATTCCTGACGAGGGTGAGGAGACGCACGGGATGTGACTTGGTCTCTGACGCGCAATAACGGTCCACACAGAACCATATGGAATACGTTAAGCCAGACTGGGGCGGGAACGGCCTCTCACCTTTATTGCAGGAAAAAAAGATGATGGAAAACACAAAAATTGGTTGTAAATACGAGGGAAATAAAACAGATCTTTCTAAATGTTCACCAGAACAGAATTACGATACTAAAGAGATAAACACTAACCCTCCTACTTGCTGACCATTCAATATCATCCACTGAGGTTTTGGATGATAGAGAAACTATGAATGCATGCAATATGATATGATGTGTGGTGAATGCGTCTACACAGTACAAAGTCAACCCTCCTACTGTGTGACCATTCAATATCATCCACTGTGGGTTTAAATGATAGATAAGCTACGAGTCATGTCAGTGCGAGCATGCAGTATGATATCATGTGGCGACTGCATCTAAACAGTATTTATTTATTTTATTTATTTATTATTTACCCTGGGAAAACCTTTCAGTGAAGCACTGTTTTTCAAAGGTGCCCAGCTATAACAGTATATACAATTAAAAAGATACAAAAAACATAAAAAGGCCGCAAAAAGATACATGTAAAGACAACACTAAAGTTTAATACAGAAAACAGTGAAATAAGAGGGTGGCAAGTAAATACATAAAACCACATGGCATAAAAGAACAAATCTGGGACAGCCAGTTACCAAAGGCATTAAAAAATGATAAAAAACTGAAAGACCTTTAAACCTCTGAACCCAGTTAAAATAAACATATCGGACCAAAAAAGCAATAACACTAGAATACCAGAGACTTGTAGGTGTGTTTCAAGCTGGCTAGTACACATGTACACAGTTTGTTCTGTACACAGTGCCACCATACACAACCCATTCATTTGAATGGTTTCAAATGGTTGGTCAACTCGCTGAAAAATAAAAGTGATCACGTAAAACAATGTTTTCATTTCTGTGCAAAAAGTGATATTTTTTAGAGGATTCTACCTGTTCCGACCCCACTGATGTTGGCCGAGTCCACCGTAGCTGCTATACCAACGTTTACTACAGTCTGAGATGGCGTTGACTGTGGAGCGATACTTGGTAAGTACAGACAACCAAAACCTTCTGCGCTCATGTCAAACTCAACAAACGCTGGCGTCACCGACGTGCTGTTCAGACGAACGTCTCGGGGAGTCGTCATGGATACCAAACATTTCACTCGCGTCAGTGGGACAACGTTCCCCTGTGTCGTGCACAGGTTGCACAAACATTTGGTTGAGAGTTCGGACGTTGCGCTGTTCGTATCCGAGAAATCCGGTGATGTGGCATAGCCGGGCTGATCTGGGGTTAGGATTGGCGTGGTATTTGTTATTGCACTGAGAGGTACGTCTAGATAAGTACTTTGGCTTGAAGAGTTGGGGCAATCGTCGAGGGGCTTGCAGTTGAGGGGATTACCAAGTCTCAAGAAATCCCTAAAAAGAGCGATACAAAATTTAGAAGAATTAATAAAAATACGCTATAAGATTTAAAACATTATTTTACAGAAAAAATAAATCATGTTCTTATGATTAGGAGTGAGGTTAGATAAAAAAAATTAGTCAGGTGCTTTATCACACAGTGATATTTATATGGTGTTGTCAGATAAGGGGATAAGTGATCCAGACATTTTCTCTACCTGAGATCTTTGGGTTCTAATGCCTGTGAGGCAAGCCTCTCCAGCATGTGTTGAAGGTTCCCGTGCAGCGGGTGTTCCTCGTCGGCGAGGGCAGCAGACGCAATATGAAGAAGTCTCTGTGGTAGACCGTTCTCACACATCACCTGCTGGTTACGTTCGCTCTTCACCAAATCTTGGATGACATCAGCGATATGCATTTGTAGTCGAAGGGCAAGCTGGGCCAAAAGATAAACCAGTGCAAATTTAATTTAAAAATCATCGAAAAATTAACATTATATGAGGTTCAATCAATTTATTAGCAGCACTATCTGTGTACTGTGTATCAATCAAAACCACAGTGGAAAATATTGAATGGTCAGACAGTAGGAGGGTTACGGTAACTCCAAGTTGAACTTCCTGTAACCACACTACATGTTGGGAGACTCCCCAAGGTTCAACCCTACGTTACCACTTAAGCTTACATTCCACCCTTAATTGCCAAACCCTTTTTACCAAAACATTTGTTACAAAGGTTACAGGTTTTAAAAGGCCTCGAGCTACATGGAGGGCCTCTGTTGCCCCTGGTTTTGGTCTTGGCCTTGGTGCCCCTTAAAAAGTTACCCATAGAGTTTTAAGACTATCTAATAGAAGTGCCCTTTGCAAAATAAAAACGGCCTTGCCCTCTCAAAGATGAAATTCTGGGCTCGCTTTCACAGAGCACTAAGATTCGTCTTAAGACGAGTTGAACGTATTACCATAGTGATTTGTATTGTGACATCACACTTTGCTTAGCAATTAGGATTGATATGCGCTTAAGATCAGTCTTAGCTCTTTGTGAAAATCGAGCCCAAGTCTGTGTTAACTCAAAGCACGTACCTTTCTGTTTTTCTCACACTGTACAGATGGCATCAAATCCAGCAAGGTCAGAACTGCTCCTGGGTGGACGATGGTTGGATGGTTCGGGGGTGGGGGCGCATGTGGCGTCAGAGGTGATGAAACATGGGGTGGTGCACCCTTTGATGGGTGGGGTGATAACCTAGTGGAGTGGGGGTTCAATGGGGAGGAGGGAGGAGTTGGTAAAGGAGGGAAGGAATCATGGACATGGTGACTGGAAGCTGGCGAGTTGATTGGGGTCTGAGCAGATTTGCTACAAATTTGACAAAAAAAAAAAGGGGTGAGCTCAAAATGCCACCCTCCTTTCATAACCCAATAATAATAATAATAATAATAAAGCAGTTTTTATAAAGCGCCAAATTAAAGTGAAGTCTCAGTGCGCTTAGGAAAGAAGGGAAGTGAGAGAAAAATGTAAGTGTGGAATCCAATGAGCAAGAATATAACAAACCAAGTACAACATAAACTACAGAAAGAACCATGTAATATGTACAATGAAATCATTAGATGTTTGACAAAGAGGTAAGTTTTAAGAGTAGACTTGACTGTTCAACGGGGGAACAATCTTTAATAATATTGTGGAGTGAATTACAGAGTTCAGGCGATGCAACCTAAAAGGCCCTTTGTGCAGAGGCTTTCGTAGCAGCTGGAAATGTAATTAAAAGCTTTTTCGACCCAGAACAAAGATATTTCGTAGGATAGAAGTTTTGGATCAGTTCTTGGAGGTATTAGAGGAGCCAGACCATGTTTGTATTTGAATGTTGTTACAAGGAGTTTGAAAATGAAAAACCTAAGTATGTCAACATCTGAGATGAGAGTTTTATAAGATTCTATAAAAAAAATTAATAAATCCTCTTTCAAAACAGAATATTTCCACTTGTCTGAAAAAAAAGAAAGAAGAAAAAATAAAACTCTATTTTTCTTATAAACCTACCTGCTGAATGCGTCAATGGCAGTGTCGTACAGACATCTCAGTAATAAACACGCTGATTTCAAGATGTCTGGAATATCCTCTGGACTTCTACAAAAATGACCACAAGAAACAATCACATAAGTTTCAATGTGCAATTTAAAACAAATTGAGAAAAAATTGGTTTTGTTCATCAAGAAGACACACTACCTGGGCCCAGTTTCATAGAGCTGCTTAAGGATTAAATGTTGCTTGACAATTTTCTACTAAGCAAAAACAGGCAGGAAGCCAGTCACAGACGGTTCATGTAATATGGTATTTTTGGTTGGTAACCGTCTTTTGGTAAGCAAAAATGTTTTGTGCTAAGCTACTTTTTGTGCTAAAGCAGCTCTATCAAATTTTGCCCTGATCCGTTCATTGCTACATAAGATTCTTCCTTTGCAAATTATTTTTTCCAAATATCTTTCCAAAACCGAAGTTTGTGTGCTCATGAAAAAAAGGCAAGTAATCCAGGAAAACAGACAAGGGTTGTACGTATTTATCTACAACAGGTTTTCTTCTTTGCTGGAAAAAAACAAAGTTTTACTGATTCATTTTTTCCTTGAATATTGAATATTTTGGAGGAGGACAAAGAAGCAATACTCACCCATCGATATCAAATAAGTTATGGAATGGCAGCGTGCTGGATGATCCGTCGTTTGTAACCGACTGACAATGAGCATGGGGCAGTAACTCCGTCATATGACTCAAGCAACCGAGACGTCTAATATCATCGGTCAAGCTCTCATAACGAATCTAAAATCAAGAAAAAAAATTACAACCCATGAGGACATCTTCAAACTAACCAGGGTGATGAATATTTTATATTTTTCAAGTGTGTAAAACTGCAAAATTATTAACCTCCCACATAAATTTGTTTTAGAAATAACAATAATCTCACTTTAAAAAAAAAAAAAAACTTATGAAAAAGGGAAATTGCAACTTGGATGAGTAAAGCAAAATGTTTATATTTGCATTAATTTGGTTTCTCATGCAAGTAGAATGTACAGGCAAATAAAACATTTTGGGAAAAAAAAAAAAAAAAAAAAAAAAAACAGAGACAAAGAGAGCCAGATGGATTGCCTAAAAGAAACAAAAGTTTCTGTCCAAGAGACTGTCTTCTCTAGGTGGCACACACACAAATATTGCGATCAAACACACAAAAACTATTTTTCGATTTGATGGACAGATACAACACTTTACCTCCGAGGCAAAGAATTTTGCGTTGGCGGGTTCCTGTCTCATAGCTGCCGCGAGCGTCTGGAACATGACGTGGATGAATGTAAATATCTGCTCCCTGGAAGCTGTACGGTAGAGAGAGAAAACTGTGACGTCAGTAAATGTACTTTTATTTTTGTTAAGATGGAATTTCTGGAAGTGTTGAGACTTCTGGGAAACATCAAGACTCATTTCAACTCTGGTTCTTTTCTGAATCACCACTTCTTTCAAGAAGAGATCATCACATGGTTATCTGCCTTGAAGGGGCTGTGTCGTCATGATTATAGCAGTAAATGGAATAACCCAGTTACTACACGTACGTGCACACTGGGGATCGCATCGAAGTTTGACAAAGAAGGCAACCTTTGTGATTTAACTGCAAGTGCATGCGTGTGCAATATCTGGGCGAGAGTTCATCTTCCCATGCACAGCCCCAGGCCTGCTATAATCATGACGACACAACCCCTCAAACTAATTTACCTCCCACTTTCAACACCATACAAAGCTTTGAATCTTGCAGACTTTTGATGATGAATAAAGCTCACCCGTATCCCACGGAGATTTGAGGTCCTCACTCAAGCTTCCTTCCATGGTAACCAGCACCGTAGTAACATAAACAAACCCTCCAACTTTGCGGAATACCGTCCGTGAACGATGACTGTCCCTCAAGACGTTCAACAGTGACTGAGAATAAATGGAAGAAATGAGGATGATTCCTGCACTTCAAAGAATCTACAGCAAAAAGCAACTTTGTTTGAAACAATTCACAACTTAAAGACGGCTTAATTCCCCGCCAAAGACAACATGAGAAAAACAACAACTTGCTAAGCAATTATTTTCCGCTAAGTACACCCAGTTGATAGAATACCTGTAATATATCGGTCTTTAGCTGCAATTGATTGGGCGGAGTAGAATTCATTAACCCTAGTAATGTTCCCATGTCATCTTCACCGTCCCTGCTGAGTACCAGCTGCTGTACGATAGCCAACGCATGCTGTCTGCACTGGATGTAGGGTACCAGGTTGTGTGAACACCGGGCACCACCGCACTCACGAAACACAGCTGCGAAGGAAAGGGGAGATTTATTTAAGATTGTTGTTATACTTGACCAGTTCTTGAATTCTTCAACTTCACTCATAGACCCCCTTGCGTATGACATGACATGCTCAAACAGCGCCCTCATTGAGGTCAAAGGATCACCTATCATTGGCTGAGAAGTGTGCATGGTGCGCACACGGACGCAGGTTTCCATTGTTTGACCTCAGTGTTGGCAGCCGATGCAAGGTCTACCTGGTGTTCTTTACCATGCCAACTCCCCATTTACTTTACTGATGGCAAATGATCTCGACCTCCGACATTTAACCTTTGATGACACGGCTTTCTCTAAGTGACATACTATGACGTCCATCACAAGCAAAGTGAAATGTTCATCCTGCTCTTCATTTCTTTAACCTCACATGACCCCTGAGAAAATTTACCTACAACCTTTGACCTCTGTTCTGCACACTTACTGGCGTTATCTCCATTTTCATGTAGAAGCAACGTTAGACAGTCCATCACAAGGAATGCTAGATTTTGGTCCTGCTCTGCAATTTCGACTTCTGGTACTGAACCTGAAGAGAAGAAAAATATATGTATATATATACGTTATATATATATTTCACTTTAAACATTTCAAGCTTTTTACGTGGATTGCGTTTTCAGTCCCTACCTGATTACGTGGGATTTCCTCCCACATTTAAAACTGAACATTTCTTCATCATCTTGTCTACAACGGGTCACAGTGCTAGTCGCTTTTAAGGATACCTCATTTTCATTATGAGAGAGATTTAAAATAAAATAAGCAAAATACAAGTAAAGAACATGCTCTCCCACTTTTGTTCATCACCAAGGATCACCCTCTGCTCATTCGTCAACTTACATATATCCTCTTTGTTGTCAGGCAGGTTATCTTTAAGAGATGCTGCGTACCGATGAAGACACGTCACCATGACTTCAAGAAGTCCAACCTCTCTGTAGACATCCTTGTAGACGACACTGTGCCTCAAGATCCTAAGTAGACACTTAACGGCTCGGATTAAGCAATCTATCACACTGAAAAAAAGATGTGCATTTCTTATAATTACAAGGGTGAGTGTCAATGCTGATAAAAAAGGGCTGAAATTAAATTCCAATTTAAGGTGTCTTAAAATGATGGCATTTCCACCAAAAGGTAACCCCCTGGAGGTATGGATTCCAAGAAGGTACTGGGAATATAGTATCACCGGCACCAGTAAAGTAGATCAAAGAGCATAATTTTTTCATATCCCGAGAAAGTAACAGCTTTTGTTTTCACCAGGCAGATATAAAAAAAGTTTGTCATCAATTGAAAACTCCCAATCCTCATTCTTAGCAAACTTGTTTTAAGTAGAGAAAATTTTCCAACAAAAATGAAGATCTCTTCAGAAAACTCTTGTTGATACGTCATTGAGAAGGAGGTAAACATTTCTAAGGGGTTTTACCTTTAAATCTAAACCCTTAACTCACCCACTGAGCAAATCTGTTTTAAGTAGAGGAATTCTTAAACAAAAGTGCAAAATTTCTTAAGAACGTTCTTCGCTCCTTCCTATATTCAACAATCCCTTGTACTCAATTTGTAATATGTGACAAGTGGCACATTCTGTGGTAAGTGTCCACAGCTGAAAAGTCTTTGAAGAAGCTTGGCAACATTAAGAAGGTCACCTGGATGATCAACCATCTTTCTTACCTCCCTGCCTTGATGAGTAAGCTCACGCTAATCAGCTCCTTGTAAGGAACAAAGTTGAGATTAAAGACGACAAACTCCAACAACTCAAAGATCTTGAGCTGGATGTCCGGTGACTTGGTCGTCGCTCGGTCGATGAACTGAGACAGCGTGTGCTGCGGCTCCAAGATGAAGTAGTTGGCGTTGTCGGAGTTGTAGATGTTGGTGATGACCTCGAGTATGACGCTGCATAGCTGTGTTGTGTTGGCCTGGAAACAAGACGGGTTTTGTGCTTGAAATTAAGCTCAAATAAATCAAGTTCTCCTCCACATCACATCAATACAATAGACCATTACATAGCCAACCATCACCAAATGGGAACTAGCGGTCAAGAAGCTCGGTATTTCGATTAAGCAACACGTAACACATTGATCCCTTGCACCCACGTCGTACACGCCGACCATTTTGGGAGTCAGTAGGGAAGCAGGCAAACGCTGTGTCGCCTAAAATTTGCACTACACTGTATAACACAAAGGGGCATTGACTTCCATAATGGCACAATCAAAGTTATTGTGATGATGACGTCAGGTGAATTGATGACCTTAATGACTGTACCACGCAAAATATCCTTTCGTAAACAAATTTGAAAATATAATTTCACAGATTATAGAGAAGAAACCCTATGTTATGACTGATGTAGTTCATACAGGTTGAATTCAGACAATTTAGCCTGAAATTTGGCTTCTGATAGTTTGAAAAAATGCGCAGATCACGATGCCATTTGTCTACCAATGCTGGCAAACGTTTGCAACACAGACACGTGTTCAATGTATGCACATTAGGTCTCAGATGTTCACCGAGCGCTGAGTCTAATGGCCTGTTCACACTTCAGGAGTTATCCAAGTTTTCTGAATGCTCACCTTTAAGAAGATGGTCTGTAGTACTTGGAATGCCTGAAGATTTCTCACACTGTTACCTGAAGAAGTTTGTAAGAAGATGAAATTTTTCACTTTCAATGCTCTCTGAAACTTGGGCAACACTGTATATCAATCAGTTACATGTAAACTCAGTAACCACAGATTAAGTAGGGAGGTTAGTGGGAAAGTTTTAACAAATACTGGGTTTTTCTCTTGAAATTGTAAATTTTGATTGCCATTTCTTCCTTTGTAAGTTTAACTTTGCCGGTCAAAAGGAAAGATAAATCTGGCTGATGATTAACCACATTTGGCTTGTGGTAAATAGGAGGTGGCTTATGGCCTACAAATATGGCTGATGACTGAAACCAAAGGTTGCTGATAGCCAAGTACTTCAGTCTGGTGGCCTTAACAAATTTAGGTGGGTGAGCAATAATGAAAGCTAATGAGAGCCAAAATCTAGCTGGTGGTGTATCAGAATTTGACCCAAGGCTATGAAGCTCTGGCTGGCTGGTAACTCACCATTGCCGCTTGGCTGTGGTAGTGTGAATCCTGGTAGTTGGAATGGTGCTTCGTAGACGGCCGAGTTTGGCCTCAACTCGTTATAACCACACTGAGTTAACGATGAGATAAGTAAAACAAGATTCCTCAATGAGTGGATGGATTCCTGATCGCCCATGGATTCCAATCTGGGAGGAAAGATACAAGTCAACAATGAACAAGAAGATATACACTAAAGTGTGCATGATTCCTGATTGGTCATTATTTCCAACTTGGGATGAGATTTTACTTTGCATTTTGACATGTCAGAAGTGGCTGTGGCTATGGCTAGAACACTGCTATCGCCTTCACTTCAATATTGCTACTATCTATAACTGGTCAAAGCCAAAGTCACTCAACTCTTAATCAGTCATAAATGTAGCTTGGCATGTAGCTCAACCAGCCTTCTTGCTGTGACTCTTCGAAACATTGCTCGAAATAACTTATCTTGTCATCTCTAATCAAGTTTTCATCTTCACTTACTTCAATACAAAGTCCGCAAGAAAGATGTACCCCTGGCAAGACCTGAACTCATCGAGGAGGACCCTTGATTTGTCGCTGGAATCCTTGAGAAAGCAGAAGACAGTGAAGCACATCTCTACTTTCTCCAAGGGGGTCAGCTCCTGGACCTGCTGCATGTTGTCGACACAGAGGGCAAGGCATCCTTTGTCTGGAAGGACAGATTGGAGGTGTGAGGTAAGGGGTGGATTAAAAAAGGGATTATCCCTTAAGGGATTGATCTTGAGGATACAGCTATCTACAGACATGGTCCACGCTGCAGTTTGTTGCAATTTGATCACAAAAACTCTTTTTTCTTTTTCCACTATGAAACAATTTTTTTTTTACGATTATGTTGATTTTGTTTAGGTTCATAATTGTACACTGGACACATAATTTTCTTTTACAAGCAAATCTTGAAAATGTGAGATTTTAATAAAAGTTTCTGGTTGTTCTTCTTTGAAGCTTTGGATCAACATACTTTTTTGTAAAACAATGCTGTTAACTTCTCATCACAAAAAAAATTGTAAATTTAAAAAACAAAAAAACCATGACTACTCTGTATGCGGTATGAAGTGTACAAACTGTTTTATCTTAAATGAATGTCCATTTTAGCTAATTACTCAAAGAGATAATTTTCAAATTAGCTCAACTGATGACAACACACCCAAACTTTTGAATACTCCTATACCTTTCTCATCAAAATAAGAATTCAAAAAAATCTCTATATTGATTTTGCAAAAAAAAAAAAAAAAAGATAAGAAAATAGTTATCAGGAAGTGTTCCTCATATTGTGGTTTAGGTATGTCACATTTATTTAATACAAATAAGAAGCAGATTCTGTATTTGCCAATCAGAGAGCACCGATCTGGCCTAGCTTAAGAAATTAAAATATAATACAATGGCCCTGAAACATCTAGGGTGATAACGATATCATTCTTATCACTTTAGCTTCCGTCATCAGATATCCTCAAAATCTCTCGGAATTTGTTCCCTTTCCCCTTGACGATGATTCATTATGTCAGGGCAGAGGAGTCCCTCAGGGTAGCGGGGGAGCGTGAATATGAGGGGAGGGGAACAAATCTGAGATGAGATAGGGATCGTCTCAGACGAAGAAACTTACGGACGAATGCCGGTGGGGAATTTCTTTGATATCTGCTAAATCAGACCCCAAGGCATTTGAGATATTAAGTGGAAAAAATGTCAATGTTTTAATCGAGTCCCAGTTTAATTATTCCGAGACCAAGATACTTCTTGGGGAAAATTGTAAATGACAAATGCAAATTCTTTGAATAAGCTTTATTGTACATAAACTGCATGGCAGTACATAAAGTACATGGCATCTTCATGCAGGTCATACGGAACATATCCATGCACTTTTTAAAGGTCCGATTTTTGGCCGATTTTGACCTGAACATTTAGATTCAAATTTTGCATCTTTTTATAGATTCAAGAAAAGTTATAAGCTTTCATTTTAGATATTGCATCAAAACTTCTCCAAATATAAATAGCAGTTAATTAAAAACTGAAATGAATTATTGTCGGGATTCCAACATTACATTTAGGCTACCTCATGTCCATTTAAGACATGTGCGATGAATGTGTTTTGTGCATTGTCCATGGCATAAGAAAGTTTTTTGTTTTGAAATATCATCTGTCAATACTTGATCAGAGTTTTATTTGACAAAATAGGGAGACCACCAACATTAGGGCTAGATACATGTAGCTCAGTTTGTAGAGCGCTGGCACGTTGATCTGGTGGTCGCAGGTTCAAATCCCATTTTGATCAAATCTTCTTGGTACACCCCAAAAATGTCTTTCGGTGAAAATCCGGCCATGCAACTTTAAGGGAAAAAACATTACTTATTCTCACAGCCTTTGGAGTGAAAGCGTTTACAGCACAACTCCTGAGGAAGTACATTCAAACATGTAGATTAAAATCACAAATACTTGACGGGGGAAAAAAAAAAGTAGTACTGAAATCTTTCTTCTCTGAATAGACTGTGCAAGTCTAAGAACAGTTGGACTCGTTAAAAACTGTGCAATTTCAGTTCTTTTACACATTTTAGTAATGTACGTGGGAAGGTTCTCAAATTTATTTTAATGTTATACAAGACACTAAAGAATTGAGCGGCTATATTTTTTTTTACAATGAATGACTTACTGTGAATATACTGCACTACGTCCTGTGTAAGTCCGTGTCTTGAGATGGTGGTCAAGACCTCAGCCGCTCCTTTCCTCCAAGGACTGTTGTGAGGAGGACACCAGCTGGTGATGGCACTGAAGAGGAGGGTTAAGTCATCTTTCTTGGCGAGCTCGTCCGCAGGGGCGGGGTAGTTGCACAGTTTCACAAGGAGCTAGAGGTGATGGAGATTATCAAACAAGTGAATTTGATGATTTGTTGATTTGCTTATTTCTCTGCTCCAGGGAGGGAGGAAAGTATGTGGGTCGTCTTTTTCTCTTTCTTCAGTTCTTTGAAGTTTGAGGCTGAGATCAAGTGTTGGAGATCATTTTATCGATAGACACTATTTTTTTTATCATTCTGAACATTGTTCCTAAAAAAGGACAAAACTTTCTGAATAGATTACTTTGTATTTATAATCATCAATTCATTTAAACTCTCCTACTGTCTGACCATTCAATAATATCCACTGTGATATTTCATTTCAATTAATTCTGGAATGCTGAATGTGAAGCCAAGGATTCCCAGAAAAGCGAACTTGATCACTATACTGGCAAAGCACCCCATGGAGAGAGGATAAAGAAGTTTCAGTTTTGAATGATAGATAAACTATGCTAGGCTACAATTTAATTTCATGTGGTGAATGCATCTAAGCAGTTCACAGTCAGCCCTCCTACTGTCTGACCATCCAGTATCATCCACTGTGGTTTTCAATGGTAAACTATGCCAGCATATTACATGTTTGTGGTGAACATGGTGAATGCATGGACAGTACCCATATGTCTGCATGTACAATGTATACAGTCATTTCTGTGCACAGCTTTGCAACCATACACAACCAATGCACTTGAAATGGTTGGTAAATTCGCTGAAAGATGTTACCAAGAGTTGGAGGGCTAAAGATGACAATCTCAAGACAAATCTCCACTGACCTGCACAACGTATTTGTGAAGTAACTCTCTCCTCTTGGTCGGCGTCAGCTCCCCGCTGCTATCCTCCTTCTTCTCCTCCTCCTTGGGAATCTCCGGAAGATCAAAGAAAAGATACAGACACTTGACCAACGTTGAGGGCAGCGCCGCCATCATCATTGTGTTGACGATACTCTGTCCACCGCCAGCAAGAAGGTTTAGGGTCGTGAGAAGCATCCACCCATTACTGCTTTCGGCTGTGGAACGGATTTCAAGATACTCGGCGATGGAGCGACTTGCTGCCTCTGATAGGAGAGGGATTAAGAGGGATTAGATAAGGTGGATTATCAGTGATTAGAACCGCCCTGCCAGAGAGGAGGTTTAAGTACTGAGGAGTATTCTGCTGACCGCCACTGCTCTAAGATGTTGATCTTATTATCTCAAGCCTCTTGGCCAAGGAGGAACTTGGTGTATCGCAAAGGAGATACATGTACATGTACATGTAAATATCAAAGATGTGAACACAGTGCACTCATACAGTACATGTGCATGGGGGGTGCTTACCCTGTTGAAAACCGAGGACTTGCGTATACAAAACCGAGGGAGGAGGGGGATGTTGCTACAAAAAAAAAAAAAAAAAAAACCCGCTACAAGTCCAAACACTATGAGAACAAGGTGAAGTCCTTGATTAACCATGTAAAGCGGGTTGACAAACAAGGGTGGGTACACGTATCATACATATGTACATGGTGTATCACTTTAATTCAGGGGTTGATTACGCACGTTCTAAAAAGTTTCCAGTAATACAATGTATCCTTTTTTTTAATCTTGTTCATACATGTAAGTGTGATGCATTTCCACTGTAAGCCATGTCCACTTCACACACACTGGCTCTGACGATTATCAGAGGCATCTTGGAGTTACATGTGAGCTAATTTTTGTATGTGGACTAATGTAAGAAAGTTTTATATTTGGTCTTGGCTTTTACATATGTTTTTCAAAGACTCAAGGTCTTCTGAGAATTTAAGTTCACATCATAAGAAATGCTTTTGAACAATGAAATGCAGGATTTTTGGGTAAAATTACATGCAAACGTACAGTAGGCCTATGCCAGCTTTGGAGCCGGAAGTAGCAACAACTTTGGGCTTGCAGCAGATGCGCATGTGTGTGACGCAGTGACTTACCAACAGGATACCCATGAATGTCTTGCAAGGAACATGTACATGTACATGTTTTGTACATTATGTACAGTACAAGTAAGGTCGCCCAATATATTAACCCTGTTTACTGAGAACAGACTAATCATACGTACAGGTACATGTACACGTACTCAGGGAGATTTCGTTTGCCGTCTGAAAACCATTCTTCTTGTGCAAAAAGATTGCCATAATTAAAATGCACAATTTTTGGAGATTCTGAAGCAGCGGTTGAAGAATCACACGAACACCAATACTATGTTTAAGAAACAGTAGACAATGTTTTACCTCAGGAGTCATGACTAATTTTCAATTAATGTCACAACTACATTGTATTATTTGGGTTTTACCCTTACCCGATGTGCGGCAAAGACTGTACACTCCGTGTTTTTCAAGTCATTGTCGAACAAAAACCCACCTAGGCATACTAATCAGCGGGATTCAAAGCCAGGACCAATGCATTCCAGAGCTCAGAGGTACATGTATTGACCATTAGACCATCAAGTGTGTGTGTGTGTGTGTGTGTGTGTGTGTGTGTGTGGGGGGGGGATCCGAGGGTCATGGGTGCAAATCCACCCCAGTAGTATCCCTGTGAATTTTTCCCCACAGGACTCGGTAGGCACTGAGCATACAGTGCTATCACACATCAGTGTAACAAACATGTACAAGTATGTGTATGGAGTTATATAAAGAGCACACAGTATTTGTCATGCACGGAACTCTGCTGACCCACCATGGACGAAATACGAATGTCCACTTGGAAAATGTTTGCTATGTAAACTGATGAGTGACCAGTGTACAGGTGTAATATTATGATTCGTCAGCGCTATTTTCTCAATGGGCAGAAATGCTTCTTGTTGGGCCGTGTCACATGGTTTTGTACGCTCTGTATGTACAACTCCATGGTGTAACGGTAAAAATAAAGTATATATATTTTTTATCCCCAATGCAATTATTACATACTATAATGACATGACCTTTATCATAATCTTTATAAATGGTTTCTTTCCCATCAACGTTCCTGAAAGGATCTCCTGGAAAACATCAACTTCTGTTTTATTTCAGAATCCTCAGATACAATGGTACCTTAGGAGACATTGACAATTCTCAATTCATCGGATGACCTTTACTAAGATTTTTCCAACTGAATGGGACGAGACTGAAGACGTTTAAGACTGCTACTGGCATACAAGACGCTTGCAGACCTACATGTCTCTACAATGTACAGTGTATATGGTTCACCTAGGTAACCTTTAAAAAGAATACTAATTTTGAACGTCTGTATCCAAGAAAACGAGAAATCTACAGAAACTTTGAAGTAAATCGAATCGCCAAAGGCTCAAGATGTATTTGATACTGTCAAGATTTTCCTTGGCAATGTCAATATGGTGGCATTGCTGATACTCGTTTCATTACATACAGTAGTAAATGTACTCATTGCACAAGTGCCATTTGTAAAACTCACTTCTCGTTTAAATGACAAAGGAGCACTTGAGACTAAAACTGGTTTTTCGACATGGACTCACTGAAGAAAAGAAGTGTGTTTTTGATTGAAGCAGAGCACATGTGCTTTGTTTACTTCATCCTTTTTGCATCGTGTAAAATGCTGATAATAATTGAAGTGTTTTACTTTTAGTTTCAGATTTTTATGATACAAATTACATTCATACAAATTATAAATATGTAAACGAATTTTGTGTTTTTTCCCTGGCCAGGCTTTGCACATTAAGTAATGATTTCTAAAAATCGGCATCAATTTTCTTTTTCAACATTCGACCTTTCCACAGAAAACCTGAAATGCCACGAACAACTCATGATGGATGGTGCATGTCTCGTAATACACTCTACATGAAGCTTGGGTAACCCAAGCCATACTACCTTTTTCAAACATTTCTTTTTTAAATTGTCAAAACGTTCAATAAAAGGTAGCAGGGCTGACAGTAACTACAGCTAAACACTGTGCTATTATGAGGTTTTTGTCTCAAGAGATCATCCAATTTCTTCCCTCCTTCCCAACGGTTGACAAGGAAGAGAAGAGGAGGAGGAGAAGGGATGGGGGGAGGGGGGGGGGTTGTCTTTACGTTCCTTGGTCAAATACTTCACAGCTTTCTTTCTGTGTACAGCAGTCCCCAGACATGGCAAACTAACGGCAAACATTCCTTTATTAAAACGCCAGCCAGGGGTTAATAGAACTAAACCGTCCTCAGGGACCAACTACACTTCTCCCGTAAAATAACCCCAGGATAAAATCTCATGGCGAGGATGAAGGGATCGGAGACAGTAAAATTCATTCAACATTTGGAAACGTAGGGGGCTTGTACAATTAAGATGCGGATGAAGGACTGGAGGAATACACTTCAAAACCTCAAGGATGCAGTGTTAATTTGATAGGAAGTCTGGACCTCTGGACAGGTTTTCAAAGAATTTTCATTTGAGAATTTGTTAAGATTTTAACGATTAAATGTGGGAATTCGATACCTACATGTATGTAAATAATGACAGCCAAATTTGTTTTACAAGATTCAAAAAGTGTAGCAATTTCATTTAATATCTTTCCAGCTAACTAAAGTTGTAAGTAACCTTTACAGTATTTCAAGACTAAAATTATTTGACGTTATTATTATTAAATTATTTGACAGGCACAATCACTGTGGCTCTTGATTGCAATTTGAGCCAGCTAAGTAAATGCCAAAAGAGGACTAGAAAAAGTTAGTTTTGATCTTGGAATTGGGATATAATAATAACCCAGAATTCTGGAAGATTAATTCGCTGGTTGTCCGTGCTACTGATGCTTTCGAGGAAGTTTACAAAGGACACACAGACAACACGTTGTCTGATTATCGGCCATTGAATCCTTGGAAAATCATCCGAACCTGGAATGATTCAAGTAAGTCAACAGACTCCAGATATTCAGGGACGACTCTTTGAACAAATTATCACAGCGGGTAGGATTTTTTCTCTCTAAATATACCCCAAGTACGTGTCGTCATATGTCCATCTTGGCACCGGTGTCAGAGGAGAGAGAGGGGCTTACACCCCTGGGGGGCATGTACAAGAAAGTGAGTGACGAATCCCGATGAATAATGCCAGTTATTTGGGGATGAATGGAACGTGTGTTGAGACTGCCGAGACGAAATTAAATAAAAAGTGGAATTAAAGGGGAGGGCAACTTGGTAGTGAAGACACGACTGTGAATTCTTACGTACATGTACCAAGTGTTGACAAACGATGTCCCTTCTTTGCCAGTTTGCAGAATCTTGAGTCATTCTGTGGACTTCACGTCCGACAAGGTTTTCAAGAATTACACTCCATTTAGTGTGCATTCCATTGTCTTACATTAACTTGAATAATAGCACAGGTGTAGTCGCGCAAGACACACAATGTGCAAATGTGTAGGCAAATGCTGTACATGTACCATTTATGTACACACCTACAGTACTTCATGCTTTGTAAAGACATGTACAATTTCATCAAATTCTTCTGCCAAGCAAAATAATGACGGGGCACCAGTCATAACTAGTAGAAATGACATGGAATTTTGTTCGGTAACCTGTTCCTTCTTAGCAATATTTTTCAGCGCTAAGCAGATTATTTTGCTCACATACATGTATTACGAGCTTTAAGAAATTAGGCCCTGGCCTCATGGCCTCTGAGCCCCTTGGCTTAAAAATATCCCTACAGATATTTTGAAAATGCCCCCTCAACATACTTCAAAAAAGTGGCCTTCTTCTCTACAGGATTAAAATTCCATGAACATGCCAACTTCTTTTTTCAATGTTAATGTACATGTACACCTTGGGCCATGTCATTTGTCCTTAGCAAAGGACACATCTACTGAAATAAGAGAAGGTAATCCTATTCAAGCAGTTTAAAGAGGCTCTACCTACACCATACATGTATAAGACAAACGGGAAACTTTTGAGGACACTAGGTGGCAGCAGACTTACCAGGCAAATCCAATGTTCTCGGAAATGTGCGTATGCTCGCAACTACGCAAACAACGGAAAGTTACCTGGTTAGTCTGCTGACACCTAGCGTTCCAATGTCCCTCATTAGGAATGGCAAGCAGTCTTGTTGGTTTAGTGACTTTATCCAGTCAAAAAATACTAATAAAATCACGTAAACTCGTAGAAATGTTGCCAACCTTCGACCTGTTTTTTGTTATGTCCCGTCTACATGTATGTTCTAGGAATGTCATCTTTGAGAAGGCAATTTCAATATCACCTAGAAAAGTATGCATATTCAGGGCCCATACCCTCACAACAATAAATTTGTTATTCTCCCATGAAAGTGTAGTTGATACTTGATAAGACTGTGGAAAATAAGTTAAGGAGCTTGAAGTGGAAATTAGTGTTTAACTTCCCTAGATGCCATTCCAACATCTCCAAAGTTCCTTCCCTGGTTACCCTCTCTCCCTTTAAAATCTAGATTATTAAATCAAACCGGTTCTCGGCTCTGGTGGCGTGTGTTTGCAGCCGACTCGTATGTGACAGGGTGTAATTTACGTGTACTGTGAGATCAATGTGGAGTGGGGATGTCAGGCTTCTTAGAGATGAACGTTGTCATCTTTAAAGGATTCTCCGATTTTGTGCTGGATGCTTCGTGATCAGACAGCGACTGGACAATTTGGATTTAATTAGTTAAGCAAGCTTGCGATTCCTCTACTAGATACTTTTTTAAGTCTTTAACACTTCAGTGAGACCATAGCAACCGCAAGTGGCTTGTACCAAAATATCCATAGCAGCTGCAAGATTTGAAGTTGAACTATTTTTTAAACTACTTTTTCAGCGACTTGTTTTAAATTTTCCTACCAAAATAAAGCTGACTTCTTCATTCATACAGAAACTGTCAATATGTTTTTGTTTTTGCAACTGTATGACGAATTATTAATTCCTAAACATATTTGACACTTCTTGAAATCGATTAAAGGAGACTTGCACGCAGAGCTCCGTGTACAAACCAATGCATACAGAGATTCCTCACTTCGTGAAAAGGCTTTTAAACTTAAATTGGTCAACAGATTTGTCAGACCACGCATGTTTAGCTTGGTGCAAACGCGTGTACATGTACTTCAATGGGTAAAGTGGCGAATCTTGATTCGTCGCTTCATGAAAACGCAATATGGCAAATCTAGTGATTCATCGGTCATAGGCCTACTAATGTAATTAGTGTAACTTACAAAACTATTACGTACGTATTACATTGTACATGTAGGTCCTGAAATTTGCTGAGAATGTTAAGAATTTGTACAAAAAAACATTTGCCAAATGTTGTGATTTTGACACATTCGTCACTTCCTGAAAATGGTGACGACATGTACATGTACTTCCACTCAACCTTCGAAACAAAACTAAATTTCTGCTCAATTTTTTTATTTTTGTCCGGAGACTTTTACTGCAAAAATTTGTCAAAAATCAGTAATTAGCCAAGTCTGGGCCTCTGGTGATGATTACACAAAAATGAATGTTCTCTGAAGGGCTAACCATGCTCCAGATGAAAACATGCCTGATGTAGTGGAGTATAAGCAGTTAAGCAGACTTCACTCATACATACAAAAATGGCAAGAGTTCCAGAGAATATGTACATGCTTCTAGGTTCATTTAATTTGTTGTACCTTTAAAAACAGACTGCTACTAGTGATTTTAAATGAGAAATCAAAAGCAAAATAATCATTCATTACAAAATGTTCCTCAAATATCATTTTTTGGGGGTGTCGTACATATATATGTAACAGCTACACTGTTCATGTACAGGTAATGTTTCCCACATCTCCCGCAGTTAAAATAAAAAGACATGAAAATACCATAGTGAAAGAAAAGATGGGCCCCCAACATCACTTAATCACGCCCACTGATTGGCGTTATATACCCAAGCACGAGGACCTGTATCCATCACGGGGTGAAAAAAAAGAGAGGATCTCCATCAGAGAAATAAATCCATATCTCCAACTGAGCAAACCGAAGACAAATTATGAAAATCCGTCACACTGACGCCATAGAGCTGTACTGTGCCAGTATACCTTAAAGGGTTGTATGTACAATGTACAAGAAATAATTATCCTAGACTTAAATAAACTGAAACCTCTTAAGATCTTAACCACACATCTTAATAATTTAATCTCCCTGCTATAATGGCTTTTGTCCAGGGGGTGTCAGGTTGTGCGCATGTAAAGTCCTGTCTTTCACTTTCAGAGATGTGTTTTTTTAGTCCTGATGTTTTCTCTGATAGTCATAACAATACAATTATAATGTAAATTGAGTGGACATGTACATGTACATTGTAGATGTAAAGTTTTGACACTAACAGCAATGCTGGGCAACCTTTCAGCAAAATCAGGCCAATGGAAAATTTATCAGGACATCTGCACTTATTGAATTGCATTGTACAATGTACATACAGGGTGTATAATGCACCAGCATTTTACACATGTACACATGTCATGTGTGTACAAGATCAGACCGTGAACAAAACCTACATCCTTGCTCTATGCATACATGTACTGTACAAGTACATGTGTATTTAAACAATGTAGATCTCCTTTCACACAGTCATTAACTAATTTTATTTTATGAAAATGAAATACATTAGTCTCTGTATGCTGAAAATTTCACAAGTAGCCTATTGACTCTTCACAGTCTCAATGAAAATGTGTTTCTACATTGTAAATTGCTAGACCAAAACCTGGCACTTCCTGCCAAAGCTCCAAACTGGGTTTATCTGCTCATCAAATACAGGAGTACATGTATACAAATAATGAATGTTTGGGAGTGCACTGGTTATTTTCCTGCAAAATACAATGTACACATTCCATCTTCCAACAAATGAAAATATTCTCACCATTGCAATATGAACATGTGCAATTACATATGTATGTCAAAACTACGTAGATCTTTGTCATTTGATTGGAGGATAAAACTGCAGTATACATTTTGCATACGTGCAAACTAAGAAAAAACAGAAGGATAGTGCATTCTGGCATACATTCTGGGATATAACAAATTGCACAGCTGCGTACAATACTTGTACGTGTTATGTGTGTAAGCTAACACATGGTGTGGTCTGGTGTGCAATAGTAAAAAGGGATGGGACAAAAATACACGGTGCACAGTTAACAAAATGCATGGTTTATGACATAAATGCATTAACACACATGATGTTACGCATATTGTAGGCGATAATGGTTTGCTTCACAAAATGCTGTGTAACCTAATATGTACACGTACATGTACATGTACGTATGTAATGTAAGTACTATGTACATGCACAATCCTTACACCTGTTCGATCAAATGACAAGGATCTAGGCTACTTGTGTAAATGAGAAAAAAATCGTAATGAGCTTTCAAGTAATTCCTACATGATATAGACATGATTGAGGGCCTGTACATACATGACATACATACACTTTACATGCATGTACAGTACGTGTAAGGTTACTAATGCATATCAACATGTTTCTAAGACATCACATCAACTTGGTACCAAGGATGATGTTTCGGTTGTCCTCACTTTCTATGCCCTTTCACTATTTCCGAGAACTGCCTGATTTTGGTGTAGGGTATCACAATTCGATAACAGCTACTTTGAGTGCCCCTTTAAATACAGGGAGATTGTTAAATTATAAATACACCAGCGGCACCGTCAAGCTCATTTGAACGAATGAATAGAGATGAAATGTCAGTGTTTTGGCAGAAGAAGAATGAGAAATCTCTGTGAACAGTGACCAACTGCTCATATTGTCCGCGTGTTATTCAGCTTCAGGACAGAGTAAAAGACCGGAGTAAGACATTTCAAAGATATTTCTAATTTGTCTTTGGACAGCTTGATGAATGATGAGATGAAAGTGCTTTGTCACCCGGGCAGGATTCTTAATTAGGAATGATGCTATTTTGTTTATAAAGATTCACACGACAATACCATGTGATGCTTTTTTTGTAATTTGCGATGACACATTAATGTTGAAATAATTTTTTACCACAGCTATAAATGAATAAATAGATTTCAACATACAAAATGTACACGTAGTGTACATTACACGGTAGTGTCATGCTGTGTACCTAGACCCGTGTCCAAATTGGCGGCTGCAGCAACGGTTACAGCTGTTGCTATGGGCCTCTTCACCACACTTTCACATGACTTTCAAGCCGCAGCCGCTAGTTAGAACCAATTGGTTAGGACACAGCCTTAAAATACATAGTACCTGTCAAGAATTTCAGCTTTCAAAGGGAAAGGCCATAAAATTTTGCAAATGGCACCTTCATCGGGAAAAACGTTTAGGAATATTTTGACAGGGCACCAAGGCCAAGACCAGGGGCAACAAAGGCCATGGCCTCCAAGGCCTCTGGGTAGTTCCAGGCCTGCTGAAGTGAAAGATCAAAGAGGAAACAAAAAACATATTCTCCATCCCCCCTTCTTATCAATGGATTCAACTTTAGTCAAAACAACTCAATGCCTTGCTGCCCCCTTGATATGTTTCAGCTAGAAGTTTAACTTTCCCTCTTGACAGATGGAGGTGCCCTTAACAAGAAAAGCTGCACTGGCCCTACAGAATGAAGTATCACGCCTGCCTAAAAAATATCAAACAGCAATCAGATCTTGTCTGCCATTTGAGGGACGAGGGTTAGGGTGGTGATTTGGTGGGAGGGGGGGGTATAGCATCAACTTAAGACTGTAACATACCTGTGGATTGATCAGATGCCCTGCGTCGTACCTCTGTCACAAAGAGTCTGGCAACATGGTTGGCAAATTGTAAAACGTCTCCAAATTTATCCATCATTTCATGACCGGCGCTGTTTTCGAAGACCTGAGAAAGAGACAAAAAAGTAAGAATCTCTGTAAAATTGGATTTTCGCTGCAGAAATGTTGATGCAAGAAATTAACTTTGCAGCTAACATTGTCGCAAAGGTTTTGACTGTCAGGACACAATATTAAGCAATGCTAAAATTTGTATATGTAACTTTGCTGTTTTACATGTTGTATGGTACACATGTACTACATAGCTCCTCTATAGAGTTCAAAGGTGATGCAAGAAAATCCTGATCATTAACCCAACCTCATGTTTGTCTTCAAAAATGATTCACAGTACATGTACATGAAGCATAGCATTTTACAAACTCATGTAATCAGCAAGTTGATTCATGGGCCCAATTTCTATTGAATCTTTTAATCACAAAATTTAGCTAAGGGCAAAAAAGTTAGCTGAAATGGGTTACCAGCCAAAATAATGTGCAATGTGTATGGCTCCTGACTGGTTCCCCACCACTTTTCAGCTTACATGTAGCAATTAAAAGTGCTGCAAATAGCTTTATGAAAATGGAGCATGATACATGTAGCTACCAAAACAAGGTCCAGTTTTGGTTTCAGTTAATAATAGAAAGTTAGTGTGCACATAACACAAGGATGCCAGTCAGGTTTTTGTCCAGAGCCTGAAAATCAGGCACAGGCACCCTCATTCTACAAGAAAAAGCCTGAACTCGGTCTATAATTTTACAAGGAAAAGCCTGAATTCAGGCTATTGCCTGAAAACTGGCATCCCTGACAACATACATACATTTACACCTGTTTACATGTTTTATACGGGTATGTTGGTAAACTGTGTAGATGAGGCTCTTGGCTACAAACCATTATTGCAACCAAGAGTGTTAACCCTGAAGCCCGGTTCATCTGTACACTCTGTTGGGCAATAGTCCCAGTGCACATGACAAGCATTGATCTGCACACAAAGGATTCTGGGTGAAATCTGTGCCCAAACAACATTGGCAACCATCATGGTGTGCTGATTTTGAAGCAATGCCGTACACAACACATGTACGTAAAACCTGGCATACAATGTAGCTGTACTCAGTTTCCCAAGATGCATTGCTGGATGTATTTAAGATGGTGCTCGTGCATATGGGTTATAATTGTGACGCAAGAAAATTTGCTTCGCCTTCGCCTTCGCAATTCGCCTGAAGTATGAACCGGGCATAACTCCACAAAACCGCAGGGCTTGTAGCTCTGAGTTTTTACTGGATTAGAATTCTGGTTACAAGACCAGAATCAAAATGAGAAAAGAACAGAATCAAAATGAGAGCATAGTTTTAACAAATAAACTGTTTTTGTTTGAACAGACACTTGGAGAAGATTTCTCTCTTTTGTCTAATGGGTAAGTTAACTTTGCTACTCAGCAAAATTTGAAAGACATTTATCAGACTCAAACTTAACATGTGAACACCAATTTTTTAAAAACAAAGATTTAAACAAAGAAAAACACATGACCTTAGGACTTGTCCGGTCGTGAGTTTCTGGCCCAGCGCTGAAATCACTGGCCTCGGGCCTGCGGTCCAGTGTAAATTGGGAACCCTGACGTATGTTTGAAATTATAAGAACCATTTTACATCTACATGTACATGTACTTGATAGATGTACATGTAGCTCCTTGTAACGGTAGCACCTTGTAAAGGTTTAAAACATAAAACACCTACATGTACATATGTCAACTGTTGAATATGTTGGTATACATTGTACCTGATGCCACGTAAAGCATAATTAGTTTGCCAAGTGCAGTCCCTCTCAACAGAAACATGTATGCTTTTGGATTCCAAGGGTTGTGGTGGTTAGTGGGGTAAAAACACAATACAAGTGTACAAAGTCGACATCTGACAATCTGGTACACCAAAGATGTACCGTAATTATCATTTTGCCAACGCCGTCCTTACTGGCTAGCCACAAACTCTCATTACACAGGTGCTCGCGCACAGTCTGAGTGGTCAGAGTACAGTCTTGGGATTTCACCACCGATAAAAACGTGTGCGTGAATGTCAATTTGTGAGATGAAATACATGTACTTCACGAGGTACTTGGGAACTAGGCTATGTACATTTAAGGACGGTGATGAATGATAACAAAAAATTAGGCACCAACTAAAAGGAACAAAATGCCATTGAGAAAGTCTCTGCTAGGGTTAGAACTTAAGGCCATACCCCCCTTTTGCATTAATAGGCGTACATGTACTACATATTCATTCTGGTCGGTAAGCAGTTTTCAACAGCAAATTTTTCCATTATTCCACCAATCTAATAGTACTAGTATCCTTATAAATTCTAAGTAAAGAGGGAATCGATTACATGGGTACATGTAATGAAGTTTTTCTCAAGATAACACATAATAATGGTGACACAAAACTTGCCAAGCGAAATCGTAAGACATTCCACTATCACCCCCTATTGACAATCTTTAAATGCAAGGTGAGCAATTTTTAAAATTCTTCCAACTGGTTTTGCCTTGGTTTGATGGAATCCGCACAATCCATCTAATGTTTGTCGTGATTTTGGCAGGCCTGACATTGTGTCCTCTTGTGACTCCTAGGCAGTTTTTTTTTCTTAGAAAAGAGCACAAGGAATTTTAAATTTCTACTGCCATACATTTCAAGAGGCACCAAGGCGATGACCAAGAGCGCGGTATCAGGCTGGCACGGTGTGGTTTACTTAGTACATGTACATTGCAGGCCCGATTTTTTCGTTCTTGAAAGGGCAAGGTCACCAAGGCATTTTCTTTTCGGATAAAGGGCACCTTTATCATGAGGAAATTGTGTATTGGCACATTTTAAGGGCACCAAGGCAATGACCAGGGGCAACAGAGGCAATCGCCTCCAAGGGTCTACAGGTTTGAGTTTTGTGTTTTGCTGAAGAAATATGACGGAAATTTGGACTTTCCAGAGAAGTAATTATTTTTATAAAAGCATCATACAAAATCCTTGACCTCATTTCCAGTGGTATCCATGGCAACTTAGGGCCTGATCTACTTCCATATTCTACAATACATGTAGGTGTACATGCTCACATGAAATCATGTGGGAGAGTCACTGCATGTGGTGTGTGCAGGAGATTAATTTAGATTGATGGCCGAGATGATAGTAACCTGAAGCGGAGACTAGCATTCTTTCACACCTCCAACCTGTCGTACTCCATCAGACCGATGACAGACAAATCGTGTTATGGACGAAAACGTGCCGTGGAATGAAACAGTGGAATATTACGGCGGGACAACGCAGGGGGGACCCACGGCAAGTCAAGTCAAACGTGGATGTATTACGGAAGGCAACGCAGGGATTCAACGTCTCATACCGCCGTCTCGCTAATTGTTCCTGCCATTGAGATTGTTCGATAGTAACAAAATTGTCCATGTCTGGCCGAGATAGTCTGGCTTCACCTCAGTTCCATGAAATAATTATGGAGTTCTGTGTCAGTACAACAGTGTATAATATAAATGTGACATTAAAGATGCCAAGGTTATACTTACATGTGCATGTAGTTAAACATTTATGCCCTTTTCTAGTACATATATATCCCGATACAGTTGTACTTATTTACCGTAATTGCGATGAATTTTGGTATAGCCCATGTAACCTGTAACACTCACCAAGAGGCACAGTGTGTGGACTTCCTGCAGGCACAATTTGTACACAGCTCAATTGAAGAATTACATGTAAGGCACCTACATAAAATATTATAATTGGAGATTGCACTGTCTGATTTTTATCAACTGTGGAAATTATGACAAAAATGGCAAATTTCACATACATGTACAGTAGGCCTACTGTATGACATGTACGTAAATGTATGACAAGTGTATTATCTCGCTTGCCAGAAAGGCCATGGTCTATAAATTCAAAAGGTGGTGGTGGCTTCACCATTCAAGCTATAGGCCTACATGTACAGAGTCTACCTCTTGTGAAGAACAAAGTACATGTATGACATTACCACTTTAATGCAGGGTTGATACTTCACAGAGGCAATGAGGCCAACTCAGGCCTATAATTTCATCTCTGAGAGGGCAAGGCCATTTTCATTTTGCAAAGAGCATTTCCATTGGAAAATCTTAAAGTCTATGGGAAAATTTTGAAGGGGCACCAAGACCAAGACTAGAGCGACAGAGGCTGTGGTCTCTGTTGCCTCTGTTTAATTTCAGGCCAGGCAACTGCCTCCATGACCCTGGGTCATTCCCTTTGTGCCCCTTGAAATGTTACAGTAGAATTTTATTTCTAATTGAAGTGCCCTTTACTAAGGACATCTGACTTGCAAATTTCAAGAATGAAGTATCACTATCAGTTCTGTTAGAGTTAATGTGCAATGTACAATGTACAACACACTTCATTTTAGTTGGTAACCAGTTTATTTTTTAGGCCTGTTTCTTTTGGGGGTTTTTCTTTTACAAATAATAACAATAATAAAAATAGTAACAATAACATTCACTACAGCACTTCATCATTTGGTGCTCGATATGTGGCAGGTTTCCCCCTTCTATTGTGTCTTCATTGTGTTCTGGAAATCTCTGGAATTCTTTTGAGGATTTTAGGGGGGGGGGGGTGCTTCTGTACAAGAGGGGAAGAGTGTGTTAGAGAATGGGAACATTTGGGGGGGGGCCTCCCTCTACCACATATCAGGCATGGTATGTACACTTCATACAGTACGCAATGTTTCTATGCGCTTTTTATTTTGTTCTACAGGTACACACATTACGTATGAGGAGCTATGTTCGAATTATAAGACCCATTTATTTACATGTAATGTAAATGTATCACCATATAAGGGTTTACAAGGTGCTGTGGCACAAGATTCAGCCAACCATACCAGAAAACACCGGGGCAAACCCCTTCTCTTAACAACAAGTGTGCTGGATTCTTTTACATGTACATGTACATTCATTACATTTAACACACAAACTATACTTAAAGCATGAAGACCAGGAATCGAACCCACACTCTGCTGATCAGAAACACCAGGGCTTGAGTCCAGTGCGCTTGACCCCACGGCCACAACAAGCCACAATGAACTTTGCTCATATTTTCCAAATGTTGGGTCGTGAACTTAAATTTGGAAGTGACAGCAATTATGTCTTGGGTAGAGGGTGCATCTTTGTGGGGTCATTTCAAGGGGAAAAGAGGCAAACAGCAGATGCATTGCATCGGAACAATCACAGTTTGGGCAGTACAGGTTTGAATGGACATCTATAGGTTGAATGACAAACAACCCTTCCCCCCCCCCCCCAATTTGAGAGAAATGTTTTCCAATGAGTAAAGTAAAAACAGATTCACAGCTACATGTACCCTTTAAGTCTGACACTAAGAAAATATTAATTCAAATCAAACTCTTCAATCATCAACTCATGGCACAATCCTCGCTTCTACTAGAGTATTAACACAATCTAAGTGGATTCTTTTTCCCCATCAAAATCATCTGAAGTTATTGTATGCACTCGAAATAAAATAAAGAGCCATGTTTAAGACATTTGTAAGAAACAGATGTAACCAAACACTAAGTGGTTTCTCTTGTCCAGACCATAAAACCTGCACTTGCTTTCACAGAACGAGAAACAGGTGGGATTTTTGTTTCAATAAAAAAAGTAGTCTTTCCTCAAGCAGCTTCCGAACACATTTAATAAGAACCTTGTAAAGTGGTAGCTGTTTTCTAATAATTAGTGTGGTGTTTCTTTGTAACTTTACACGTACATGTAGACTGCAGATGTTAATATAAAATGCCAACACTCCCAGAAGAGATCATTAAAAACTTATAATGTAGACTTTGTCACCTGAGTGTTGGTTCGAATCCCGGTCACGACACAAATTGCATCTCTTAACCCAGGTGTATTATGTAGATGTGAACCTGCGAGGGCTGCGACCAGATTAAGTTGAATTAACCCCTTAGTTCTAATATACATGTAAACAGCTCGAGTTTGTATGCTCCCCAGGGAGTTGAGAAAGTTTGTGGATTGGTTAAAGTATGCCTGATGAACAGGGATAATCTTGTAAAGCACCTTGTTCTAGCTACTACTGTAAGATGGGCACTATCAGAACCAAGCATTGGGGCCTATTATTGTTATTATCATGATTAATACATATATAAAACAAGTATTTAATTTCCCAGTCCCATACATTACATGTAGGCCGACATGCATTTTTGTAAAAAACACAAAAGGTTCTCTCCAAGACACATTTTCGAACTCACTGTACATTTCGCTCTGCAGAATAAATACATTAATAGTTGGCGTTTAATTGTCGACACAGGTGGTCTGTCGTATTGGCTTCATCAATCATGAATGCAATAAATATCAACATCTGTGATACAGGACACTAAAATAATTCATAAATAGTGGTACACTTGTACAGCAGATGCACTGAGTAGTGTGCAGTTTGTATTGTCTGTAATGTGTATTTTAGTTTTTTAATCCCATAAAGCATAATTTGATCGCTTACAAAATAAATTCAGTATATGTCTTTGTAAACACAAACATTTGCTTGGTCTAGAAAAAAATCTTGCTTAGCAGAGACCACGGCCCAAAACTCTACGCTTACAGCCCATAGAACTACAATGTATGTGATTGATAGAGCATCATAAGCACAGAATTCTGCGGTAATCAGAGCCATGAAATTGGGCTCAGCAACCTTTCGAAAGACATTAAATTATTGTGTCTGGTGCCCCGCTACTTTTCGCCTTGAAATTAAATATGCTACATTTATGCAATCATGCTTAGCAGAAACAGGTTACCACCCAAAAATATCATGTAACGTGTATTGTTTATGAACGGTTCCCTGCAAGTTTTTCCTTAGCAGAAAAATTTACTAAGCACTTTTTTTTGCTTAACATACTTAACAGCCTTATGACATTGAGACCCGGGCCCATTTTCATAAAGCCTGTAAGCAGACATTTTCTGCTTACAGGGCAGCTCTTACATACTTACACATGTCTATTAGGACAGTTTCTATTTCATAACCACGGCTTTACAGTTAAGCACAGCAAAAGGCTAACGTTCCGGCGGTTCTAGTAAGCAAATGAGTGATGCAACAATGCAAATTGTTGAACGTGCACACACACTACCATGTCCTGTTGACCGTTCATAAAATACTTGCTTAAATGTACATTTTTTTGCTAACTGCTGGGAAGTTTGATGAAAATTGGCCCCTGATTTGTTGTTACATCTAGCGCAACTTTTCTGCTAAGCCGCAAGCGGCTTTTGGGAGACATCTTACCTTGCAGAAGAGAGGCAGCATCATGTACAGTTTATCTTCCTGCTCCTTCTGGGTCAACGGCTGCAACGTACAACAAAGCTCTACGTACAGCTTCCTCAAATGCATCAAACCCAGGGAGTTATCCTGTGTTGAGGGCGGGCTCCGCATGGAGCGGTTCATAATCCTGCGCATCGTATTCATCCTGGTTGATTGAGGGGGCCTGACGGCCTGTCCAGTTGGTCAGATGGTCAGGTGGTCAGGTGGGGGACGGTGATGAGGGGGGCTACATGGAGGATGGCTGATGGATGTCACACACAGCTAATGACATTGGATTATCATTGGTTTTTACCTGCGGTTGAAAAAATACACATCAGGGTCAGTTGATTCATAATGCACAAACAAAATTAATTCTTAGTTGTTACACCTCACACCTAGATCGTTGTCTTTTGAATTGTTTTCACGATAAACACAAAACAGACTAAATAAACTCGTCCACCCCACACTCTGAAAATTCTAAAGCAACTTCTAAATAATGGGGAAGACTCCATGTAGATAACAACCTTGTCAGCCGTGATACGAACTTGCCTCGTTTGGATGATTATTTTGGGAATGATACTGCGAATTAAGCGTCAAAAATCGAAATACATGTATACCGTCCAAAAATTAATCCATTAGGACGCGCCAACATCGCAGCAGTAAATCATGTCAATACATGGCAAAATGAAGTATGGCAAGTGACGCGTGTTCCACCAATCAAATGACAAGGATCTGAGTGTGCGGTAAACATTATAGCATAAATGTACATGTAGGATGACAAGCTAAGGGTCATGTCACTCGAGGCAATTTACAGACCAGTCCCAGGCAACCACAAAAAAAAACATACATATTTGAATTTTCACATGATTTTCTGGGGGATAGTAAGTCACTATTAGAAAAAAACTACCCCTGCCATGTCTGCAGTTGGTTGCCTCCAAGTTGCCTGTAAAAGTTGCCTCGTGAAGACAAGCTCCTAAAGGTTCTCTTCCTATGCGATGTAATAATCTACACCTGATGTAATAATGTACACCCTCAACACTGCAAATTCAACACAATGGAGACGAGATGTCTGTAGTACAAACATTACACATTAAAATGCACCTGTATTATGACTCACATTATGTGACAGTCATTCATGTAAATAAACCCACGACTACCTGTCAGACCATCTCACATAAACACGCTGCATGTCTGCAGACATTAAACACAGACACGAATAAATGAGCATTGCTATAAATTTATGTGCAGCGGGTTCTAATACTCATTGATTCATGTATTTTTTTTCTTCTGAAACACTTGTGTACCCACTCAAGAGAGCATTGCACTGAGGTGAGGATGGAATTTTGACACACAGTCATGCAACACACGTACACGTAATGTACGTACCTCGTTACACTACATACGTAGTACGAAGCAGAAATTCAAATGACACTTCAGTTACTTACAATGTAACATGTACATGTACACATACAGTGTACAGTATGTGCATTCACCTTTGGTTTAAAAAATGCAGTCATTTTCTGCTGGAGAATTTAGCATTTTTAAACATTCGGACCCACAATGTGTCCCAGCATAGTGCTCAAAATGTTTGACACATCAACATTATTACTAAATTTACCAGCAAGAACATTATATGGAATGCTACATGCAGTAACCGACTCGTCCAAAAGCAAATTTGCCAAAGTTAACCTGGAACAGATCATTGGGGGGGGGGGGGGGGAGGGGGCTCAGTATAAAATTTAGTCTGCACATCTCGCCACGAGCGCCTGCATGTTGTATCCCATTTGAGAGGTGTTTCCAGTAACGCACCAGAACCAGATTATTCATCCCCAGCCAGTTTCTGCTGAAGCATTTAACATTTTGCACCCTAGTCTCTTCCAATTTTACAGTTACAGCTCAAAAGTTAACGGATTTGAATTTTGATCAAGTACATACCTGTACATGTACTACTAAAAGGTCAGTCCTCATCTACTTCAGTTGGAATATTGCCAAAAGTACAAAATCCCCTCTATATTTTTTTTTAGGAATATGTAAGTCTCACGTGTGGTGAAGTAACAGTAAACAAACATGTTATTGTTATTGCAGACCATGGATTCTTGATTGGCTAGTTTCCTGATTGACAACCTCTCATCCAGTCACCGAAATATACACACGATGTGTGTGAACTTCAAAGATAATGTGGATCATTACCACATGTAGTTTTGTTTTGAAAAAAAATATTGGGTTCTAAAGAAATGGTGCATGGTTTTCTTTAATTTTTTTTTAAGACTAATCAAATGAAAATCAAAAGTACTGATCATTGTTGACTGTTAAGTTCTGTTGCATGTAATGTATGACATGAATATAAAATAGCCATTCAAAAAACATTCAGATTTCAGACAACCGTCTGGAATCACTACTCATAATGGAGGCCGGGACTGAAATTTGTGTTTACAATTGACAGTGGTGGCCTGTCTAATTTAGACTGCTTATAACTGTTTGTTTTGACTGCAGATTAACACCTTGATAGGATTGAGGGTTTGTATTTAATCCTCTTCAATCTAATAGGGATTAATAACAGCAGACACTAATTGGTTCAATGGTAGAATGGTGGAAGAAACATCAACCATGGAGGAAGGAAAATATTGTACATCAACCGTGGATTGGGGAATTTATCTTTCCTCTGTGTTTGAACTATGAACGCACTTTATTTTACAATACATAAAGCAATTTCAATATTCTTTTGTTCTATGAATAATTATAACTCTTGGAGTAACATACAAACACTAACATTTTCAAATTGTACACATTATCAATGTACAGGTTCGATTACAAACACCTGGCAGATGTGTTGCAAGCAGTTTATAAATTCATGTACAACCTGTACCATACAGCAGGCTCTAACGTACATGTACCCTATCCATCCTATTGGCTTCAAGTCACATGAGTACAGTTAGCTTCTGAACCAGGCCTGATATGAACACAGAGCCAACACAGGCAGTTGTTTCCATACCCCTGGTCATTGCCTTGATGCCCCTTGAAATGTCCCAGTATAGAGGTGCCCTTTAGACTGCCTTGCCCTTTACGATGACCCAAATCACAGGCCTGACACTTTTTCTTAGAACCGTACCCCTACTTTAAGCCATGCCACATCTATACAAGTACGTGTCAGCCTGATATTTCCCAGAGGCAACCGAGGCCAACTGCCCCAATGCCACAAGTCACTGCCTTGGCGCCCTCTGAAACACCCCAGTACAAATTTACATTTCTCTAATGAAGATGCCCTTTACTATTTCTTGCCCTTACAAGAATGAAGTATTAGGCCTACTGAGCTGATGAAATTTTGCTACAACATAAAATTGTTAGGCCTATATTTGCAAAACTGTCAAATTAATAATGAATAGACCGACTGTGCGACAAATGTTGACATGCGGTCACGTGACCTCCTATGGGTATAACGCCATACAGCTGATGGCAAAAAACAGCATTTTGACTTCGAGCAATAACCTTGCAAAAAAATAATAAAAATAAAAGTAATGAAAAGAACCAAATATTACATTATAATGTAAAATAATCTTTTCGTCCATCAATTCTAAATGTTCCTTATCACTTTTGGGTTCAATCACCAGTTTCATTTTTTACGACCTAAACTTGTTTGGCACCAGGAGAACTACAGTGTAGTGTCACTGCAAACTTACAGTACATGAACTACAATGTCATGAGTGTGTGCTCAGATCTTAAGATTGTAAACTCATAAGGACATATTTTTTTTTGTACAGTATATTGCACATTTTAAAGTAAACGAGGAGTCAGCAGGGTTCACCCCAGGTTTTTTCAAAACTGTGGGACATTCTATTTCTAGATCCAACTTTTGAAAGTGTGGCCGAAGCACGCTGAACTGAAACGAGGTCCTCAGAATGTTTGTATTTGACGTTTACATGTATAATTGGTTTGAAAAGCTGTACAGTGCAACCTGGAGCATTTAAAACAAATTTGTTAAGATTTTTTTGTTAAACTGAATCTTAAAATCATTAAAAAAATTTTTTTTTAATTTGCACAATAGCTGTAACTCCTGCGATCAGCCCATAATTTGGGGGTATCGGCCCGATACGCTAGCTTCTGCATGGGGAGAATACTGGAGTGACCGTACACCCTTCCATACCTTTGATGTACATGTAGAACATGTAGAACATGGCAAAAGGCTTTTAAGCTTTCAGACACCTGAATTGATCAATGCAATTTGCTGCAGGGAAGTCTCAGAATGTCTGTACCAAGGTCATTGGCGATTTACACACTTCAAGCCTAACCGCCTCCCAAAGTGGGAAGTCCACCCTGACAACTATAAGAGCATTGTCAATTAAATTTGATTATATGTTGGTCCAACAAGCAAAGTTGTCAAAAGGGTATCCACTTACTGTGTTTTTTTTTATATTTTTTTTTTCATTTATCATAAAAATACTGAATGATGTGCATGTAACTTGAAGCTGTAGAACTGAGAGAATAAAAGTGTTTCGAAAAAATTCATATCTTTGATGTCAGTTAAACTAATGTAATTTCCCACATAATTGTATTGAATGGCAGTGAATGGATGCTTATGTAAGTGAACATTCTGTAAAATTATTTTGTCAACAATTTCAATAGACCCTGTCACAAAAAATCTGGTTTTCTTAAACGAGGGTGTTAAACACAGTACACACACAATTTTGCTCAGCACAAGAAAAATGTGCTTTAATTAGCAAATGACCTAGGCTGGGCCCAATGTCATAAAGCCTCTGCTTACGGAGCAACCATTAGCAAAATGTCTTTTTCATAAACATGTACGCAAAGCAAAAGGCACGCTAGCTCTCCGCGGTTTTTGTAAGCAGATGAGTGACGCAACAATGCACTTAACATTGTGAACGCACACGTGCGCTGTCAAATCTTCTCAATTGTTTATGAAATACACTTTTGCTTAATGCGTGTTTTGTGCTATAAAAAAAAACAGAAATGTACCTTCCACTAAACAGCTGTACAAAATAGTGCCCAGGGCCTGATTTTCATAGAGCTGCGGCACGTTTGCTTCACATTTTTCTGGTAAGCAGGAAACAAGTCAAAGATGGTACGGTGCGGTATGGCCATTTGGCTGGTAAACTGGTAACCTTATTCTGGCAAAGCAAAATTGTTTTGTGCTCAGCTACTTTTTGTGCTTTAATGCAGCCCATAAGCAATTGGGCCCACCATTACCAGCTTTTCACTACCGCGGCCCAATTTCATAAACTGTCAAGCAGAAAATGGTGCTTGAACCAGTCACAAACAATGTACATTATATGGTATTTCGGTTGGTAACCTGTTTCTGCAAAGCAAGATTTGCCTGTGCTTAGCCAGTGTTTGTGCTTACAGGCTTCATGAAATTAGGCATACAGTACGTAGGTGATTTGTAATTCGTCTGACTGGGTCACTGCTCAGGAAAAGATTTTGTCCAGCAATTTTGCACAATGGCAAAATATTTGGACCGAACATGTTCTGTGCACACTGAATGCTAATAATGAGTTAATAAAATGATGATTTTGAATTTGAGTAGTAACTGACATATTTTGTGAAGCGTTTTGCTATGATATACATGTACGGTACAAGGGAAATCATTCATGGCTGGTGCTGAGCAACTATTTTTGTTGAGCATTTCGCTTAAGAAAAGAGCATGTGCCAAGCAGGTGACAACTTTACACTGGACAGCTGCCCATTTGGAAGCTGAAGTTGAATGGAATTGAAAAGGAACTGACACATCCGGAATAATCATTTCCTAAAAGATGATATGTAAATTCTTTTGATGGATTACAGAGAATTTACTTCATTGGAAAAAACATAAAGTGAGTACATATGTCCATATCATTATCTAGAATGAAACAGAGGCAACAGAGGCCATGATTTGGGGGCAACTTAAACAAGTGCAAGCGTGACCCGAGCTGATGTAAAACATGTGAGCGATGCATGGCATGAACCTTGTACATTCCCTTTAATCCCCGCCGGGATTCTTTTTGTTCCCGGTCCAGCCTGAAGAGAATTGCCAGAATCATTATTCTTTGAGAGTACAGTTGTCACAAAGAAACATTACCAAAATCAAAAGAAAACAAAGATTTTCTTTATTGCAGCATGGTTTTTATTTTCTCTACTGAAAAAATTTCAAATTCATGCACCGTGAATTGCAAAACCTAGACTGTGAACTACGGCATAGACTGGTACTAAACCTGGAACCATTGGCTGGATCCCCAGTTCATCCTGACTTACATTTATTGAGCCAAAATACAATGAATAAACAATGGTGTTCCAGCGTCACCCATGTGCTGGCTCGAAAAATATTTTTCGTGGATACACATGATAGGCCGTCAGCCGGCACCAACAGGTTACATGGTTAATGAGACAAAACTATGGCATTATAAGTAAATGAAACAAAATGGATGGTATATTATACTAGGCTCATCATTTCTTCAAAATGAATTATAATACACACTGCAATGTACATGTATGTATGGTACATGTATGTATGTAAATCTGTGAACATTTGTTTTTCTTTCTTACCAATGTTGAGCTGAGGCTTTAAATTTAGTATTATGAACAATGCGAAGAACAACAATGCTGAATGCAGGAAACTGAGTACTAGGTGACTGATGTAAGCCACCCACAATTGAAGTGATGTCATATCCTACATGTAATGTACATGTCCTACAGTTACAATGCAAAAATTAACGGCTTGCATTTAGTGTTAAGAGGTACAAAAAAAAATATTAATTCACTCCAGAATTACAATGTACAGTTTTCACAGTATTCCTGTGTGGAAAAAAAAAATAAAAATTATACTCCTCTTTCTTTGGAGCAAAGGGACATCTTCACAAATCTGGCTCCTGGTTTGAGTCTAATTTTTAAATGCTTTATTAAAACCCTATAAGGTAGGGTATACATGTGTGTACATGTACAAGTACCTTTGGTATTTGGAAGTTTGTTTCAATCCTATTGTAAATCAATACCATAAAACTAACCTCTGAATTGTTTGTACAAAAGATGTTAGCGTTCTTCAGATTTCTGCACAAATCTGGAGCGGTCAGTTCCATGCAGAAGGATCTGAAATTGCTGAAACTGCATGTTTTTCATCCGTACATGTATTTGAAATAGGCTTCATCCCTGAAGCCTCTTTCAGATTCAAACACTTTAGCAAGAAATTACCTCTTTCTCAAAAACTACAATACTTCAAAGGGAGTCGCTTCTCACAATGTTTATACTATCAACAGCTCTCCATTGCTCCTTACCAAGTAAGTTTTTACTCCCACAATGTGATATCAACTTTTGAGTTGATCACTTGGTTATTGCCTGAGAGTCTGGAGTACACATGTACATCAGCAGATTTGCAATGGGATGACATCATTTGGTGGAATTTTATGAAAAATCTCAGAGCTGATATTCAAACATCGTCAGAGCCATGATGGTTGCTGTTGCACATGCAAGCCATACAACGCGTAAGCGCAGAATAGGGCGCCGTTAGCACAGATCTCTGCGGTAAGTCATGGCACAAAAATAAGATAAAATAAAAAATATACCAAAAGAAGTCATTGCATCGCAAATCTAAAGCACTCCAGACTCTCAGGCAATAATCAAGCGATCATCGAGGGAAAAATTGGTCAAAAGATTTAAGTCTCAACTCGAAAGTTGATGTCATGTGGGGAAGGAGGATTGTATGGGCTAATGGCCAAGAAGCGGAGGTACATGTAGTCCAGCATATTGGCACTATTATGGGGCAATAATAATTACATGGCTGTTTGTCAACGTAACTTGTACAAAGCACATCACCTAGAAATGGAATATTAACACTTAACAAAGCATTGTCGAACGTGTCATACAATGGCAATGTTACAATCAAAACATTAACACTCAACATTACAGAATGTATGTAGCCAGTGGTGGCACAGGGTGCAGTCAGGCAATAGCTGTGAAATCAACAAGATAATGAATGAGTGGCATAATTAAACACTGAATAATGTTCGTTACTGAAGACCGAAATTTCACAAGGTACTGATGTTTTCATGACCCACTCAAACTCAAAGCAACATATTAAACGTTACACAAAATGTACGACACAGTTTTACTTTACATACATGTACAATTAACGTTAGACCGACACTCCCCCTACCGTACCTGTACGTTCTGTACATGACCCACCTACTGAATGCATGCAGTCAGTCATGCCGATTGTTTTGGGAAAAAAAGAAACATTACAATCAGGGCTACAGCCATGAAAATCAAGCAGTCAGCTGCGTATTTTACGTCATTTAAACAACATATACTTACCTTACTTTCAGACAAATCTGTCTAGCAGATTGACAACATATGTAGATATAATAAAAATCCTAGTTGAAACTGCAGTACACTACTCCGTTCTATTTTGCCGGATGATCGCCATGTTGGATGTGATGATCATGGTCATCGTTTTAATTGCGCATGCGCTCATATGGTTAGGCTTTGGATTTTGACACTCTTTTATTACTGTTTATGGAGTGAACTTTTGAGAAAAACGCTTTTTGTAATTAAAAGACAACTGAATTAACTGAACTATGACAAAGTAAAATAAACTAGTTCTACATTGAAGCAAAACTGAATCCTATGGGTTACTCAAAACCAGTGGCGTAGCCGGGGGGGGGGGGGGGGGGCGGGGAAGAATGTCCCCTCCCCAACAGTGGAACATCTTGCCATCCCCCTCCCCCACCGTGCAAATTGTTTTTAGCATTTTTTTTAAACCAATGCTGTCAATCTTGGGAGCAGGGTTGTTTTACAACAGGCTGGTGATATTAAACTTTGCGTAAATATTATATGCACACAGGCCGAAATTCAGCTGAAACTTGACATGATCTTATCGTGGCAATGAATGCAGTATATGGCGCACATCATTATGATAAACTAGATCACTTATACAGAAAAGGAATTATACTTGGATAAACAAAATTATTAATATTATGTGTATCATGATCTTCTTAGGTTGTTTATTTATCAGTATTGGTAATGTTGATTTTTTTTTGTCTTGTTAATAATGGGAAGCGACTGGCATAGTATTTTCAAGTTACAGAGATGTGCATTTGTAATATTCTAACATCATCACCATCATCAGGTGGATGTCCATGTATTCTACGTCAAGCGTCCTCCTCAGTGAAAGCGTAATGCCCACTGTCTTTCTTCTAGATAAGTCTGATTTTTGTTTGGTTTATCAGGGAGAGCGCGAACGCAGTCCCCACTATCAGAAATTGTACTCCCGAGTTCCCCACATTTGGGGGAATCGCATAGGTCAACCCATCCTAAAGTGCAATGGACAGGCCTCGCCATGGGAGAACCGCCTTTTTGATCACGGTATCTCCTGAGCCAGGTAAGTATGATTCATATCGTGTTGAGAGGTAGACTGGCTCGCCGCTGTGTGCATTCTACCCACGGTGTAAAGATTGTGTCATATTCAGCGTTTGTGTGGTTTTGAAAAGTATACTGCGCGTGTGCAGTTTGCTTTGATATGCAAATGTTTAGATCGTGGACTCTCGTCCAATAAAATGCCCCGGAAATGTAGACTGTAGGCTGTAGACAGCAGACTGTAGACTTTGTATAAGACCATTGATCTCAGAATGTAGACCTAACGCTACGATGCTGCTGCACAGCACTCTGCACAGGTAATCCCGTCATACAGGTAATCCCGCCAGCCTGAAGCTAACCGCGTCTATCTACCCCGGATTTAAGAATTATATTACATTAGAATCCATGCAGTTTAAGGCGGAACATTTTCTTTTTCTCTTTCTTTCTATTTTGAACGATTGTTTTATATTCTGAATTTATTAGTGCAATTTTTGTTATTATTATTAAAATATATGTCTATGAGCTTACTCTAGAGTGGACATTTGAAATTTGGCTCATTAATTAGTGAACAATTAGCCGTTACAATTTAGACCCCCAGTGTAACTAGTGAATAACTTTCATTTACCCCCAGAGTAAACGTATCCATAGTTATTCTCCTCCATGATGCATAAAAGGTGAAATTTTATTCCATAATCTTGCACACTTTATTTTGGGGGTGGCTAATTCGGCTCACTATAATAAGTACCTAATTAGCCACTTGAAGAGACGCCAGTTTCTATACACTCAGCGGTATGTTGTACACAAATGGGGTATGACTGCACTCGCCGTAAAGTAAATTTACCCTTCAAGCTGCAAAAAAGATGAAATTACACTTAATATTGGAGGTGGCTTATTCGGCTCACTAATTAATACATAATTAGCCGCTAGAAAAGACGCTTATTTTCTCGCATGATAAAGAGGCGTGTACACACAAATTGAGTATGGCTGCACTCCCTTTCATGCACATAAACGAAAAAGAAAACAAAACCTATAGCAACAGATTCCTGTGCGCTTCGATGAGTCTTGATTTTGATGTAATCAATATTGCAAGGTAATATGAATTCAACTGAAGAACCTGAATGAGAACGAAGTCTTGTGTGCACGAAAACGAAAATGCATGAAATAGCTTTTTAGCTAAAAAGAAACCCTAATTTAAATGAATCGGGGAATAATGACTGAATTTAAATTAGAATATGAAACTGAATTAATTCTTGCTGAACATAGACCGGGAAAACCTATACTAAAAAACGAAAGCAGTTTTTTTACTTTTTGATGAAAGCTTTCTTCATTTTCTCTCAAGAACAATGCATGGTTTTTATGCACTTAGTAAAACCAAACCCACTTCCCACAATTTTTTTTTTAAACTTCATTTTTTGACCCTCTTGGCATTTCTACAAGTAAGTCTTGAGTCATTACTTCCTAAATGTCTTCTTTCTTTTAATAGATTGTAGACATTTTCCCCTTTGCTCACGATTGAGTTGTTCGGAAGAACGACATTAAAAAGTGGTTGAGGAACGGTAACAAATCTCACACGGGGAGTGTGTGACGGCCGTTTCGCCGCCTGTTATTTTTAACGATTGGTGGCGCTGTTCGTTTCGTTAGAAACCCCCTTGATCAGTATAATATTATGCCCAAATCAGTTTTTCGATCGGCTTTAAAAACATACATTTTCTCCGGAAACCTGACTAAGGGACAGAGGTAATTAAGTTCTCATGTAGATTATAAATCATAGATTTAGTTTTTAGGTATTTGGATTGATAAATTGACATAATTATTGGATAATTTTGAGCCTCAAGTTTTACTTTCTGATTCTGGTGGTTATACACGTGGTAAGACCCAGTACTAGTAACCGGGGCGCTTAAAAAAAATGGACATTGTCGACCGTACTTGCGCCCCAGAAAAGTATATGTAAGTTCACTTTAAAAGCTCTTATGATGAAGCGGATTTAAAACACATCTAAAAAAGTGGCCAAAATTTCGACAAAGACTCAACAGAATTGCTGGAAATTGCATACTGGCTTCTCAAGATATCAAAGATAAATTAGAATGCATTTAATTGTACTTACGGTCACTTTCTGTCCTCTAAATCGATCGTTTTTAATTCCACTAAAACCAGCAAAAATGCAGCCGTTATAATCGTCATTTTACTACTGATAGTCACGTGATACTCAAACGAAATTTAACAAAACAATGTTTTTAAAAATAGCAACCCTTCCCTTAAGCAAAGACCAAGTGTAATCGATCCACAACATAAGTTACGCACATTCCTCAATCCGCCACTGAGTGTATCGGTTAAATGTCAGAATTTGAAAGATTACTAGAATCTATCGTTTTTGCACCGAACCTAGTCCGTACAAAAACACCTTTTGAAAAATTGAAGGCAATTTCGTTTTACGTAAGGTTCGGACTATAGCCCCACTTGCTATTTGCATAAACCCTGCTTTACTAACCAAGCTTTGAGCCATAAGAATTCATTTGCCTAAAATACTGCCTCGCTATTAAAAAATCCTCATATACTCTAACCTAAAAAAGGTATGGACCTCTATTGTCCTGTGCATTCCTTAAATCTCTGTACTGGGTTGACGTATGCGTCCTGACTGTCTATTATGTGACTTAACTGAACGAACAAAACCAAAACTATGTTGCTGTATACACATCAGACGAGTATTCTCAACTACTTCTACAAGCAAATATTTAGATGGAATCTTACAGTTATTTACAGTAAATTACAACAAAATCAAATGAATCATGACAGTCAGTAGGCCTACTAGTGATTGTCGCGACTCACCGCGGAGCAGTGTAGAAAAGTTTATCTTGACTGAGTGAGTTTTGAGAGCTGAATTTGAATTTGGAAGAGACATTTTATGAACTCACTCTTCTTTCCCACGTGACGGGGAGTCAGCTTGTGTCTCTATTGTGTCGTCTTTTTTTTTAGCCGTTTGTTGGCGGTGAATTCGCCTGTATTTCAGCTCAGTTACACGTGTCCGAGAAATATTTGTTTTCGCAATGATCATGGAGATGAAGACGATGCTGAGTCTTGTTTTTCACTCTTACAGCTTTGTGTACAAAAGTGCCATTAAACATGCGTTTGAAGGGCATTCGGAGCACCCCGCTCACTTTTCGGGATGCCTATACGTAGGTTTTGCAACAATGTCACATCTGTCAAGATCCCGCTTCTCTAGCCCCATTATTTCTGGAGTTATTGACCGGAGAGCCGCCGACTTTTTTTCGGCCGTTTTTTTCATGGTTTCGGTCCATCACACCGGCTTGGCTATTGCTCACGTACACACATGCCCGTATCTATTGAAAATTCTGCCGGTGTCCTCATTCCGCGGTCCATGACATCCTCCATATTTATCCTACAGCCCCAATCTTGGCTTTTTCGGAAAGCCCACGAGTAGGGCTTTCCAACAGTGTCACACTTGTCAAGATCCCGCCAATATTGAGGGAGATAGAGACGTTGCTAAGTCTTGTTTTCACTCTCATACAGCTTGATGTACAGAAATGCCATTCAACATGCGTCTGAAGGGCACACGGAGCACCCCCTCTCAGTGGTCGTTTCAAGGTGGAAGATGGCCCTGGCTGGCTGGGAAAACTAAATTTCGGATGCAGGACTATGGCAGCTAACTGCAGGTAAAATAAATTCTCTCTATCCCCATTATTTCTGAGGCTTTTGCTGGGGCGATGCCGACTTTTTTCGGCGGTTTTTGTTTTGCTTTTTGCAGGCTTTGGTCCAGCACACCCGGTTTGGCTATTTGTTGACGTACACACACGCCCGTATCTACTGGAGTCCTCGGGTGTTCTCATTCCCTTGTTGTTGTTGTTGTTGTTGTTGTTGTTGTTGTTGTGGTAGTTGTTGTTGTTGTTGTTGTTGTTGTTGTTGTTGTTATGGTTGTTGTGGTTGTTGTTATTATAGCACAAGGGGGTGCCAATTATTTTATTGTACATTATTTTAGACTTTAGGATTTTAAAACCCTGCGATGCACTATTCCGTTAAAGGTGCACACCGGCTTCGTTGGGCTACAAAATAGGCTAATATATGAATTCAAAGGTCTTTCAGGGATGGAGAACAACGGTTCCTAAAAGAAACCATCAAATTTTGCCGTTTTCGAGCATTTTTCAAAAAACGATTTATCCGAACCAAAAAGGTGGTTCGGATAAATCACGTGATCTTTGGAGTTAGTTTTACTTCCAGCCGTATAAAAGTAAATTAGTGAACCAAATTTAAATCCTTTTTTTACAATTATTCATGAGTATTTGACAAAAAAGACTTATGTATTCAGATTATCGATAGAATTTGTAAAAAATGATGACAAATCGAACGTAATATTCACATTCAGAGGTGTCCGTGCAACCGAAGCGTGTCTTACGGCGCACCAGCGTGGGAGCTAGCGGAACGTAAACCTTGGGGCTTGTCCCGTACAGCCAGTGCCGTGTCTCGTGGGGCCAGAGGGACAAACTCCGGGGCATGAACTCCCCAGCTTGCCGGTCAGTCTAGCCGTAAGCGTGGGAGCGTGTCGGAGGGGTAGGGAGCCAGACCAACAATTACGGTTTTTTTAACGAGGGTTTTAGTCTGTACCCCTAGCTATTATCCCCTAACTATTGTAACGTGTTGCCTGAACTACGCACACGAGCGACGACGATGGGGAATGTTTATCCCATACAGCTGATCTATCTACTTCTATGATAGCTGCATAATGTCCACCCCCCCCCCCCCCGAATCGCCACAACAAAAAACCGGCGGCGGTGGCCGCGGCCGGCCAGTGAAGTCATCGCCCGAAAAACGGGAGAATGCCTTCGCTAAAGCTGCCAGGATTGGCAATCCGTTTGCAGCGAAATTTAGCGGGAGGCTCGCTTGGCACATGACTGTTATTGGCCAAGCCAATGTGAAAAGATGGTCCAAGATTAGGGACACTACCATTAGTTTTTAGACTGCAGCAGGCTGGTCACGATGAGAATATGAAGGATGTGGTCTTTGCCATAATTTTGATGGACAGGTTTGTGTCATAGAACTGTATTGTGAATATGCCTGCGTATATTTTAATTCATGAAGACTCACATTTTGACAATATTTATGGTCCATCATGTCTGTGATGTCCACATTATGCCAAGCTTATTCTCTCCCTTTCTACATTTGAACACGACCTGACAACACAGATTAGTCCTGGACCCAACTGGCATTCATCCAAGTAATTTTTTACAACATATGGCCTACTTGCGATATAGAAACGTTCCCCATTGCAAGTAAGTTCGTCCAGTTCGTCGTACACAGAATACACTGTCTGTTTATGTCTGTTTTTTTTTACACGTGAATTTGTGCTGGATGGATATGAAGTCTGGATCCTCATGCCTCGTCATTGTAATAATTCATACATAAACAGAGCACCAGTATACTTACAACATTGTGCAACATTAGCACGTAAACTTGACAGTTGCAACGGCTGGAAAAGCGTATAAGCTGACCTTTGACCGGGTTTTGTTTTTTGCACATTTTTCGTTAACTACGTGATATTTTGATGATTTTTTTTTAAGAACAACCATTTAAAAATGATTGTCTGTCATTCCACATCACTAAATTAGGTAAACAATAAGCCGGTGTGTACCTTTAATAAGCAGAGTAAACACTGTTGCACTGTAAGCAACTGCGCTTGTATAATTGCGTGTTATTATTTTTTTCTGCTCACAAACTCTTCAAACAGTGAAATAGCAATTCTATTCATGCGTTTCAAAATGTTTTATAATGTGTTGATTATTTTGAAATTCAAAGAATTTGATTTAATGTATTTTCATGCATGAGCCCCAAAAAATAAAAAGCTGAAATTTTACTTTCAATCAGAAAATGTCTCTCTTTGTGTGGTTAATTTAGGCGCAGCCGAAATAACGGTTTTTGCTTTAGCTATGGCTTGACAGCCCATCATACACTCACACGTGCTGATCTATCCATAGCCATAGCCAAAGCCGTGAGGTCGGAAGGCCTGTTAATGGAAGTACAGGTGTGCTATGTTAACATACAGAGTACCGTAATATTGTAGATTTACAAAGTGCCTTTGTTGTCGCACTTCAAATGTTTTGTAAATTCACAAATGTGTGTTGTTACATGATTGAATGATGTTTGTTACTAGACAAGCAGAAACGTAGATTTACACTATTGCCTACAAAGAATGTCTGTAATAGTACAAACCACACTGTTGATATATAGATTGCTTTACAGAACATACCTGTAAGAACACAAAGAAGAGCTTTGGCATCACACAAATGTTCATAGAGGATGTCTGTACATATACATAGCTTTTGTAATAATAATTGACATAAGTACAGAGAAATTTTTAACAGTGAGCTCAATCTGCCACTGAGTATATCAATTAAATGAGTGAGGGGGTGGAGGTGTGTGACACCCCCCCCTATATTGTTCCTTAATCGGCATTTAGAGCCACAGTCGGCAAATTGAGCACCAAACTTATCTGAGTAAGGGCTCGGGCTGAACACAAATCCATACGGCAAGCCTAGAGATTTGCCGACTGGATTTGCCGACTAAAAATTTTAGTTTCAAATTCTTGGAAGTTGTAGTGTGAGAAGTCAAACTTTTAATTACCAAATTTAATATTCTCGGCAACGTGCGGAAATCTACGCTCTGAAAACACTAAAAGCTGTAGAGCGTCCGGGGGCTTCGCCATCGGACCCACAAGAATGGTTGCCCCTATAAGGTCCAACAGTAGGGGATTTTTCCTGAGTCCAAAGTATTCGAAGTTTGGGTTTCAAAATAAAACGTCTATTTTCGGCAACTTGACGGTCCTCCTTAGCCCTGAAAACACTTAAAACTGTGTAGCGTCCGGGGGCTTCGCCCCCTGGACCCCCCCCCCCCAAAAAAAAGAAAGAAAGAAAGAAAGAAAACAAGAAAGAAAGTGCCTTCACTACACCGCTGCGAATACACAACAGACTAGTTTTCTCAACTACTTCTACAAGCAAATATTTAGATAGAATCTTACAGTTATTTACAGTAAATTACAACAAAATCAAATGAATCATGACAGTTAGTACCTGTGATTGTCGCGACTCACCGCGGAGCAGTGTAGTAAAGTTTATCTTGACTGTGTGAGTTTTGAGAGCTGAATTTGGAAGAGACATTTTATGAACTCACTCTTCTTTCCCACGTGACGGGGAGTCAGCTTGTGTCCCTATTGTGTCGTCTATTTTAAGCCGTTTGTTGGCGGTGAATTCGCCTGTATTTCAGCTCAGTTACACGTGTCCGAGAAATATTTGTTTTCGCAATGATCATGGAGATGAAGACGTTGCTGAGTCTTGTTTTTCACTCTTACAGCTTTGTGTACAAAAGTGCCATTAAACATGCGTTTGAAGGGCATTCGGAGCACCCCGCTCACTTTTCGGGATGCCTATACGTAGGTTTTGCAACAATGTCACATCTGTCAAGATCCCGCTTCTCTAGCCCCACTATTTCTGGAGTTATTGACCGGAGAGCCGCCGACTTTTTTTCGGCCGTTTTTTTCATGGTTTCGGTCCATCACACCGGCTTGGCTATTGCTCACGTACACACATGCCCTTATCTATTGAAAATTCTGCCGGTGTCCTCATTCCGCGGTCCATGACATCCTCCATATTTATCCTACAGCCCCAATCTTGGCTTTTTCGGAAAGCCCACGAGTAGGGCTTTCCAACAGTGTCACACTTGTCAAGATCCCGCCAATATTGAGGGAGATAGAGACGTTGCTAAGTCTTGTTTTCACTCTCATACAGCTTGATGTACAGAAATGCCATTCAACATGCGTCTGAAGGGCACACGGAGCACCCCCTCTCAGTGGTCGTTTCAAGGTGGAAGATGGCCCTGGCTGGCTGGGAAAACTAAATTTCGGATGCAGGACTATGGCAGCTAACTGCAGGTAAAATAAATTCTCTCTATCCCCATTATTTCTGAGGCTTTTGCCGGGGCGATGCCGACTTTTTTCGGCGGTTTTTGTTTTGCTTTTTGCAGGCTTTGGTCCAGCACACCCGGTTTGGCTATTTGTTGACGTACACACACGCCCGTATCTACTGGAGTCCTCGGGTGTTCTCATTCCCTTGTTGTTGTTGTTGTTGTTGTTGTTGTTGTTGTTGTGGTTGAAGTCAAACTTTTAATTACCAAATTTAATATTCTCGGCAACGTGCGGAAATCTACGCTCTGAAAACACTAAAAGCTGTAGAGCGTCCGGGGGCTTCGCCATCGGACCCACAAGAATGGTTGCCCCTATAAGGTCCAACAGTAGGGGATTTTTCCTGAGTCCAAAGTATTCGAAGTTTGGGTTTCAAAATAAAACGTCTATTTTCGGCAACTTGACGGTCCTCCTTAGCCCTGAAAACACTTAAAACTGTGTAGCGTCCGGGGGCTTCGCCCCCTGGACCCCCCCCCCCAAAAAAAAAAAGAAAGAAAGAAAGAAAGAAAACAAGAAAGAAAGTGCCTTCACTACACCGCTGCGAATACACAACAGACTAGTTTTCTCAACTACTTCTACAAGCAAATATTTAGATAGAATCTTACAGTTATTTACAGTAAATTACAACAAAATCAAATGAATCATGACAGTTAGTACCTGTGATTGTCGCGACTCACCGCGGAGCAGTGTAGTAAAGTTTATCTTGACTGTGTGAGTTTTGAGAGCTGAATTTGGAAGAGACATTTTATGAACTCACTCTTCTTTCCCACGTGACGGGGAGTCAGCTTGTGTCCCTATTGTGTCGTCTATTTTAAGCCGTTTGTTGGCGGTGAATTCGCCTGTATTTCAGCTCAGTTACACGTGTCCGAGAAATATTTGTTTTTCGCAATGATCATGGAGATAAAGACGTTGCTGAGTCTTGTTTTTCACTCTTACAGCTTTGTGTACAAAAGTGCATTTAAACATGTTTGAAGGGTATTCAGAGCAGCCCCACTCACTTTTCGGGAAGCTCATCAGTAGGGTTTTCCAACAGTGTCACATATGTCAAGATCCCGCTTCTCTAGCCCCATTATTTCTGGAGGTATTGACCGGAGAGCTACCGACTTTTTCCGGCCGATTTTTTCATGGTTTCGGTCCAGCACACCGGCTTGGCCACGTGCTCACGTATACACGCACATACCCGTATCTATTGAATATTATGTCGGTGTCCTCATTCCGCGATCCATGACATCCTCCCTATTTATCCTACAGCCCAATCCCGGCATTTTCAGAGAGCCCACGAGTAGGGCTTTCCAACAGTGTCACACTTGTCAAGATCCCACCAATATTTAGGGAGAAAGAGACGTTGCTATAAGAATTGTTTTACTCTCTTACGAGTAAGGGACTGTAAAATATCAAACATAGGGCGGCCACGGCAAAAAATAGATTTTCTTCATATTTTCATATTTGATGGACCTTTGCCCCAAACTAATAAATATGGAACAATTAAAAAAAAAAATACATCCGTTGCCACGACAACAACCAAAATGGTGATTTTGCCCTTTTTCACTTTTGGAAAAGTGAAATTTGCATATTTTCAATGCCGCGTTACCAATATACAAAATGTAGAAATTATTTGCCCTAAAAGTTGTTGGTAGATAGGTCATTTGAGGCTGCATTCAATGTATAAAAATAATCAACAGGTATGTGGATGGGTTATACCATACATTTGAAAAAGGGGCGTTTCTGTACTTTTTCAAAGTATCAAAATATACCATTTTTTGACAGCTCATAACCCATATGGTAGCTCCGATTTCAAGGTCGACCACATATTATTGAGATGAGGCATTTGTCTTGTGAATAATAAAAAAAAAATTGGCGGGGGAAAATACTTAAGTGACACAGAGTGAGTTCGAAAACAGTCGATTATACTTTCGTTAAGCGATGAATCAGTTAATCAGCCCCTTTATTTAAAGTAGTATGGTGTGGCATTAATTTAAATCACATCTCTGTTTCATAATTTAACAGAATTCTTCTGAAAAGAGGTTTTTTGAGCCATGCACTACTGGCGTCGGACGACTATTATGTAGCCACCCGTCTGTTATTTTGTTTGTAATGTTGGCCTAAATCACCGTAAAAAAGGATAAACAACGTTGGAAAAGTGAGCATTAATACCTAGCCTTGCGGAATTTAAAATAGGCAAAGGAATCACAAAGTTTTGGAAAGCAATTTCTTTGGAGGATTTCAGCTTCAAAACTTTGAAATTTTTGTGTTGAAAAGTGTGTGGTGATCGCGGTCGTCTGGCCTAACGTTCCGTCGTGCACTGTACACATCGTGCACATTTATACGGTACTTTTACAAATTTCAAGACTTGCTGGAACTGGCCTTACTGGCTTTATTCAGCCACTTGAAGGTCTTTGGTACAGACTCTGGAATATATTTCACAGATTTCGAGCAAGAAAAGCCTCGATCGAATAAACTAAATACATTAATCATCGTGAACCGTACCACCCTTTCCTATGGAGGATTACGTGTGTGTTTACATTTTTTACCCAACAGGGGTCACGTGACGTACGTCGCGCAATCGGTCTATTAGATCAGCTGCAATGGTCAGTTACAATAAGCCACTGGAGGGTTGCCAGACTGGAGGCGTGACCCAAGCAAGGTGGGTGGGGGCAGGGGAAAATCAATGTTTGCACCGCCCCCGCAATATTTTCCTGTACTTTTTAAAACCTGCAGCTGATCACCTTGAGATTTGCTAACTTTAGTTCAAACTATTGTATCTTGGCATCTTTTTTGTTACCATGGCAACCACTTGGCAACAGAGGTTTTAAAGTCTTTTAATTTTTTTTTTCTGATTTGTTCGTAATGGTAAGTTTTGGTGCACGGGGGATATAAATATTTTGAACTTTTTTAAATGTGTGAAAAATGCACGTGAAAAGGAACTCTTAGGCAGTACGGTATTAAATTTTATTTAGCTGCAGATAATATCAATAGTTAACTGCTAAGAAACAGGGGGTATGCTCTACAGTGTTATATCTTTACTGGAATTTTTTCAAGTGAACTACCACAAATCTCTGAAAGATGTTTAAAGAATCTGATAATTAAATCCAAATAAGCATGATGAATCAACGTTTGCCACAAATGAGAAAGGTGTGCCCATGTCAGTAATTTTTAGCTATATTATGCTAGACACTACTTGAGTTGCAGCTTCAAAATAAGACATTTTCAGCTCTTTATTTTTTTTTTGAAATACATGTAGGCCTTTATACTCCCACAAAAATGAATAGATAAAATAAAATGAAATAACCAATTAAAATAAAACATAATCCCGCTGTAGCTCATGTTGTTTTACTTTCCAAATTGATGAACAGTGAATGCCAATTTCTAATTTGATAAAACCACAGGAAAATCTAATATGGCCACCTTATAATTATGGCAGCCTTTTTAGTTCTTTGCAGTGGCGTAAATTGATGTCTGTGCCCCACCCCCCGATGCCACCAGATTAAAAATTATCAGAATAAAATGTTACATTTTTGAAGCTATTATGTAGTAATTTCAATGTTTTTGTAAACTAGATTTTTACAAGAAGACTGTGTTAACATCCACATCAGATTTTCTTATAAAAAATTGTAAACGTCATAACTAAACAAGAGCGATGAAGAGCATCCCCCTTATACCCCTCCTCCCAAAAATTTGACCCTAGTTTCACAGCTGACTCTTTATAATGCAACTGACATGATTGCAAAACACGCCATCACATTTCTGGAGAGAGAAAAATCGAAAAAAAAACTTTCTTTTGTAGCTTAAAATAAAAATATCAAAACACCAAGAATACACGTAAAACGTGAAATACCGAGATCAACTGAAATGACTGGCTAATAACAACAAAACGTTGCCAAAAACTGCAGTTGTAACAACTAGTCCCTTGGGAACTAAACAAATTAAGTAAAAGTGATCGAGAAATTGTTGGAGGCTCATCGTTGCCCCCCCCCAAAAATAATACTAAATAAAAAATAAAAAAATAAATAAAATAAAATAGTGTTAATCCCAAACAGGACTGGGGGGGGGGGGGCACAATACCATATTTTTGCCCTTAACTTCTAATACTGTATCCGATATCTGACCCTTTCCAATGTTTACCTAGGGTCATATTGCAAAAGAATAATGTGTTGTCAGGGGTGGCCGTTACCATAGCAATCGTGGTTCAGACATTTTAAAACGTTTTTCAATGCCTCCTTTATCTTTTTTTCGTAAAAATTTCCACTTTTTATTCCCCCCCAAAAGTGGTAGTGATGTGTCATGTGATAGTGTTAAATTTACTGTGGGAATAAAAAATGGCCGCCATGTCAGGCGGCCATCTTGGATGACCATCATCACAATAATATTGGTTGCGCCAATTTGGAAGTCAATGTCACTGTGTGTTATGCAGTGACTCATTGGCGGATCTAGGGGTGGCAAAGGGGGCTGTAGCCACGCCCTAAATCGTCAAAAAAGAAATTAATAGAAAAGAGAGAGAAAAATGGGAGGGGTAAGGAAGGGAAGGGGAAAGTTTTTAACTTCGTCAACTTTGTTGGTGATACACAGTGTGGTTTTTAAGTTCGTCAACTTTGTTGGTGATACACAGTGTGGTACACATTTTAGGCTATGCAGCATTTACACGTATTCATTGACTCCCCAAATGGTAACCATGGCATATTCGCTGTGTGTGTCGTTCGTGCAAGGGCAAGGGTCAATATCATTTGTTTTTATATCATTGGAATATTCATTTTTTAACATGCTAAGTTCCAACTTTTCAGGCCAAAAAATACTATGGCCAGGAAATATTGTAAAATCGTTAACTAGGTCTCGTCACTGCACACTGGGCACTAAAAGGTGTCAACATTGTTGAGTTTTAAGTACCATCTAAAAAACAAACAAATTCTCTCTAGCCCCATTATTTCTGGAGTTATTGGCCGTGGCGCTGCCCACTTCTTTTTTCGGCTTTTTATTTTGCAGGCTTGGGTCCAGCACACACGTAGCGGTCTTGGCTGTTGTTGACGTACACACAGCATGGCCGTATGCACTGGACATCCTCGGGGTGTCCTCTCTCCGCAGTCCTTGGCATCCTCCCTATTTTTCCCGCAGCCCCAAGCTCGGCATTTTCAAAAACAAGAGCCGTTGCTAAGTCTTGTTTTCACTCTGTTACAGCTTCGTGAGCAAAAGTGCCATTAGACAGGCGTTTGAAGCGCATTCGGAGCAGCCCCACTCCCTGGTGATTTCAAGGCGGAAGATGGCCCTGGCTGGCCGAGAAAACCAGATTTTCAGATGCAGGACTATGCCAGCTAATTGCAGGTACAAGACTTTTCTCTCTAGCCCCATTATTCCTGGAGTTATGGGCCGTGGCGCTGCCGACTTCTTTTTTAGGCGTTGTTTTTTTTTTTGCTGGCTTCGGTCCAGCACACGCGTAGGGGCCTTGGCTTTTGTTGACGTTCACACATCATGGCCGTATGCACTGGACATTTTCGGGGTGTCCTCACTCCGCGGCCCCTGGCATCCTCCCTGTTTATTCCGCAGCCTCAAGACCTGCATTTTCGGAAAGCCCATGAGCAGGGCTTTCCAACAGTATCAGACTTGTCAGTTTCCCGCCAATACTTTGGGAGATAGAGCCGTTGCTCAGTCTTGTTTTCACTCTGTTACAGCTTCGTGTACAAAAGTGCCATTAGACAGGCGTTTGAAGCGCAGTCGGAGCAGCCCCGCTCCCAAGTGATTTCAAGGCGGAAAATGGCCCTGGCTGGCCACGAAAACCAGATTTTCAGATGCAGGATTATGGCAACTAACTGCAGGTACAAGAAATTTCTCTCTAGCCCCATTATTTCTGGAGTTATTGGCCATGGCGATGCCCACTTCTTTTTTCGGAGTGTTTTTTTTTGGCTGGCTTCGGTCTAGCACACCCGTTATTCGGCCTTGGCTATTGTTGACGTACACACAGCATAGCCGTATGCCCTGGACATCCTCGGGGTGTCCTCACTCCGCGGTCCCTGGCATCTTCCCTGTTTATCCCGCAGCCTCAAGACCGGCATTTTCGGAAAGCCCATGTTCAAGGCTTTCCAACAGTGTCAGACTTGTCAGTTTCCCGCCATTACTTTGGAAGATAGAGCTGTTGGTAAGTCTTGTTTTCACTCTGTTACAGCTTTGTGTACAAAAGTGCCATTAGGCAGGCGTTTGAAGCGCATTCGGAACAGCCCCGCTCCCTGGTGATTTCAAGGCGGAAAAAGGCCCTGGCTGGCCATGAAAACCAGATTTTCAGATGCAGGACTATGGCAGCTAACTGCAGGTACAAGAAATTTCTCTCTAGCCCCATTATTTCTGGAGTTATTGGCCGTGGCGCTGCCCACTTCTTTTTTCGGCGTTTTTGTTTGCTGGGTTCGGTCTAGCACAGCGACCTTGGCTATTGTTGATGTACACACAGCATGGCCGTATGCACTGGACATCCTCGGGGTGTCCTCACTCCGCGGTCCCTGGCATCCTCCCTGTTTATCCTGCAGCCTCAAGACCGGCATTTTCGGAAAGCCCATGAGCAGGGCTTTCCAACAGTGTCAGACTTGTCAGTTTCCCGCCAATACTTTGGGAGATAGAGCCGTTGCTAAGTCTTGTTTTCACTCTGTTACAGCTTTGTGTACAAAAGTGCCATTAGACAGGCGTTTGAAGCGCATTCGGAGCAGCCCCGCTCCCTGGTGATTTCAAGGCAGAAGATGGCCTTGGTTGGCCAAGAAAACCAGGTTTTCAGATGCAAGACTATGGCAGCTAACAGCAGGTACAAGAAATTTCTCTCTAGCCCCATTATTTCTGGAGTTATTGGCCGTGGCGCTGCCCACTTCTTTTTTCGGCGTTTTTTCTGGCTTCGGTCCAGCAAACACGTAGCAGCCTTGGCTATCGTTGACGTACACACAGCATGGACGTATGCACTGGACATCCTCGGGGTGTCCTCACTCCGCGGTCTCTGGCATCCTCCCTGTTTATCCCGCAGCCTCAAGACCGGCAATTTCGGAAAGCCCATGAGCAGGTCTTTCCAACAGTGTCAGACTTGTCAGTTTCCCGCCAATACCTTGGGAGATAGAGCCGTTGCTAAGTCTTGTTTTCACCCTGTTACAGCTTTGTGTACAAAAGTGCCATTAGACAGGCGTTTGAAGCGCATTCGGAGCAGCCCCGCTCCCTGGTGATTTCAAGGCGGAAGATGGCCTTGGTTGGCCAGGAAAACCAGAATTTCAGATGCAGGACTATGGCAGCTAACTGCAGGTACAACCAATTTCTCTCTAACCCCATTATTTCTGGAGTTATTGGCCGTGGCGCTGCCCACTTCTTTTTTCGGCGTTTTTTTGGCTTCGGTCCAGCACACACGTAGCAGCCTTCGCTATTGTTGACGTACACACAGCATGGACGTATGCGCTGGACATCCTCGGGGTGTCCTCACTCCGCGGTCCCTGGCATCCTCCCTGTTTATCCTGCAGCCTCAAGACCAGCATTTTCAGAAAGCCCATGAGCAGGGCTTTCCAACAGTGTCAGACTTGTCAGTTTCCCGCCATTACTTTGGGAGATAGAGCCGATGCTAAGTCTTGTTTTCACTCTGTTACAGCTTTGTGTACAAAAGTGCCATTAGACAGGCGTTTGAAGCTCTTTCGGAGCAGCCCAGTCCCTGTTGATTTCAAGGTGGAAGATGGCCCTGGTTGGCCAAGAAAACCAGATTTTCAGATGCAAGACTATGGCAGCTAACTGCAGGTACAAGATTTTTTTCTCTAGCCCCATTATTTCTGGAGTTATTGGCCGTGGCGCTGCCCACTTCTTTTTTCGGCGTTTTTTTCTGGCTTCGGTCCAGCACACACGTAGCAGCCTTGGTAATTGTTGACGTACACACAGCATGGACGTATGCACTGGACATCCTCGGGGTGTCCTCACTCCGCGGTCCCTGGCATCCTCCCTGTTTATCCCGCAGCCTCAAGACCGGCATTTTCAGAAAGCCCATGAGCAGGGCTTTCCAACAGTGTCAGACTTGTCAGTTTCCCGCCATTACTTTGGGAGATAGAGCCGATGCTAAGTCTTGTTTTCTTTCTGTTACAGCTATGTGTACAGAAGTGCAGGCATCATCCCTGTTCATCCTGCAGCCTCAAGACCGTCATTTTCGGAAAGCCCATGATCAAGGCTTTCCAACAGTGTCAGACTTGTCAGTTTCCCGCCAATACTTTGGGAGATATAGCCGTTGCTAAGTCTTGTTTTCACTCTGTTACAGCTTTGTGTACAAAAGTGCCATTAGACAGGCGTTTGAAGCGCATTCGGAGCAGCCCTGCTCCCTGGTGATTTCAAGGCGGAAAATGCCCCTAGCTGGCCAAGAAAACCAGATTTTCAGATGCAGGACTATGGCAGCTGACTGCAGGTACAAAAAATTTTCCTCTAGCCCCATTATTTCTGGAGTTATTGGCCGTGGCGCTGCCCACTTCTTTTTTCGGCGTTTTTTTTTTGCTGGCTTCGGTCCAGCACACACGTAGCAGCCTTGGCTATTGTTGACGTACACACAGCATGGACGTATGCACTGTACATCCCATGGGTGTCCTCACTCCGTGGTCCCTGGCATCCTCCCTGTTTATCCCGCAGCCTCAAGACCTGCATTTTCGGAAAGCCCATGATCAGGGCTTTCCAACAGTGGCAGACTTGTCAGTTTCCCGCCAATACTTTGGGAGATATAGCCGTTGCTAAGTCTTGTTTTCACTCTGTTACAGCTTTGTGTACAAAAGTGCAATTAGACAGGCGTTTGAAGCGCATTCGGAGCAGCCCCGCTCCCTGGTGATTTCAAGGTGGAAAATGCCCCTGGCTGTCCAGGAAAACCAGATTTTCAGATGCGGGACTATGGCAGCTAACTGCAGGTGCAAGAAATTTCTCTCTAGCCCCATTATTTCTGGAGTTATTGGCCGTGGCGCTGCCCACCTCTTTTTTCGGTGTTTTTTTCTAGCTTCGGTCCAGCACACACGTAGCAGCCTTGGCTATTGTTGACATACACACAGCATGGACGTATGCACTGGACATCCTCGGGGTGTCCTCACTCCGCGGTCCCTGGCATCCTCCCTGTTTATTCCGCAGCCTCAAGACCGGCATTTTCGGAAAGCCCAGGATCAGGGCTTTCCAACAGTGTCAGACTTGTCAGTTTCCCGCCAATACCTTGGGAGATAGAGCCGTTGCTAAGTCTTGTTTTCACTCTGTTACAGCTTTGTGTACAAAAGTGCCATTAGACAGGCGTTTGAAGCGCATTCGGAGCAGCCCTGCTCCCTGGTGATTTCAAGGCGGAAAATGCCCCTAGCTGGCCAAGAAAACCAGATTTTCAGATGCAGGACTATGGCAGCTGACTGCAGGTACAAAAAATGTTCCTCTAGCCCCATTATTTCTGGAGTTATTGGCCGTGGCGCTGCCCACTTCTTTTTCGGCGTTTTTTTTTGCTGGCTTCGGTCCAGCACACACGTAGCAGCCTTGGCTATTGTTGACGAACACACAACATGGCCGTATGCACTGGACATCCTCGGGGTGTCCTCACTCCGCGGTCCCTGGCATCCTCCCTGTTTATCCCGCAGCCTCAAGACGGGCATTTTCGGAAAGATCATAAGCAGGGCTTTCCAACAGTGTTAGACTTGTCAGTTTCCCGCCAATACTTTGGGAGATAGAGCCGTTGCTAAGTCTTGTTTTCACTCTGTTACAGCTTTGTGTACAAAAGTGCAATTAGACAGGCGTTTGAAGCGCATTCGGAGCAGCCCCGCTCCCTGGTGATTTCAAGGCGGAAAATGCCCCTGGCTGGCCAAGAAAACCAGATTTTCAGATGCAGGACTATGGCAGCTAACTGCAGGTACAAGAAATTTCTCTCTAGCCCCATTATTTCTGGAGTTATTGGCCGTGGCGCTGGCCACTTCTTTTTTCGGCGTTTTTTTTTTTGCTGGGTTCGGTCCAGCACACGTAGCAGCCTTGGCTATTGTTGACGTACACACAGCATGGACGTATGCACTGGACTTCCTCGGGGTGTCCTCTCTCCGCGGTCCCTGGCATCCTCCCTGTTTATCCCGCATTCTCAAGACCGGCATTTTCGGAAAGCCCATGAGCAGGGCTTTCCAACAGTGTCAGACTTGTCAGTTTCCCGCCATTACTTTGGGAGATAGAGCCGTTGCTAAGTCTTGTTTTCACTCTGTTACAGCTTTGTGTACAAAAGTGCCATTAGACAGGCGTTTGAAGCACATTCGGAGCAGCCCCGCTCCCTGGTGATTTCAAGGCGGAAAATGCCCCTGGCTGGCCAGGAAAACCAGATTTTCAGATGCAGGACTATGGCAGCTAACTGCAGGTACAAGAAATTTCTCTCTAGCCCCATTATTTCTGGAGTTATTGGCCGTGGCGCTGGCCACTTCTTTTTTCGGCGTTTTTTTTTTTGCTGGGTTCGGTCCAGCACACGTAGCAGCCTTGGCTATTGTTGACGTACACACAGCATGGACGTATGCACTGGACTTCCTCGGGGTGTCCTCTCTCCGCGGTCCCTGGCATCCTCCCTGTTTATCCCGCATTCTCAAGACCGGCATTTTCGGAAAGCCCATGAGCAGGGCTTTCCAACAGTGTCAGACTTGTCAGTTTCCCGCCATTACTTTGGGAGATAGAGCCGTTGCTAAGTCTTGTTTTCACTCTGTTACAGCTTTGTGTACAAAAGTGCCATTAGACAGGCGTTTGAAGCACATTCGGAGCAGCCCCGCTCCCTGGTGATTTCAAGGCGGAAAATGCCCCTGGCTGGCCAAGAAAACCAGATTTTCAGATGCAGGACTATGGCAGCTAACTGCAGGTACAAGAAATTTCTCTCTAGCCCCAATATTTCTGGAGTTATTGGCCGTGGCGCTGCCCACTTCTTTTTTCGGCGTTTTTTTCTAGCTTCGGTCCAGCACACACGTAGCAGCCTTGGCTATTGTTGACATACACACAGCATGGACGTATGCACTGGACATCCTCGGGGTGTCCTCACTCCGCGGTCCCTGGCATCCTCCCTGTTTATCCTGCAGCCTCAAGACCGGCATTTTCGGAAAGCCCATGAACAGGGCTTTCCAACAGTGTCAGACTTGTCAGTTTCCCGCCAATACTTTGGGATATAGAGCCGTTGCTAAGTCTTGTTTTCGCTCTGTTACAGCTTTGTGTACAAAAGTGCCATTAGACAGGCGTTTGAAGCGCATTCGGAGCAGCCCCGCTCCCTGGTGATTTCAAGGCGGAAAATGCCCCTGGCTGGCCAAGAAAACCAGATTTTCAGATGCAGGACTATGGCAGCTAACTGCAGGTACAAGAAATTTCTCTCTAGCCCCAATATTTCTGGAGTTATTGGCCGTGGCGCTGCCCACTTCTTTTTTCGGCGTTTTTTCTGGCTTCGGTCCAGCACACACGTAGCAGCCTTGGCTATTGTTGACATACACACAGCATGGACGTATGCACTGGACATCCTCGGGGTGTCCTCACTCTGCGGTCCCTGGCATCCTCCCTGTTTATCCTGCAGCCTCAAGACCGGCATTTTCGGAAAGCCCATGAGCAGGGCTTTCCAACAGTGTCAGACTTGTTAGTTTCCCGCCAATACTTTGGGATATAGAGCCGTTGCTAAGTCTTGTTTTCGCTCTGTTACAGCTTTGTGTACAAAAGTGCCATTAGACAGGCGTTTGAAGCGCATTCGGAGCAGCCCCGCTCCCTGGTGATTTCAAGGCGGAAAATGCCCCTGGCTGGCCAAGAAAACCAGATTTTCAGATGCAGGACTATGGCAGCTAACTGCAGGTACAAGAAATTTCTCTCTAGCCCCAATATTTCTGGAGTTATTGGCCGTGGCGCTGCCCACTTCTTTTTTCGGCGTTTTTTTCTAGCTTCGGTCCAGCACACACGTAGCAGCCTTGGCTATTGTTGACATACACACAGCATGGACGTATGCACTGGACATCCTCGGGGTGTCCTCACTCCGCGGTCCCTGGCATCCTCCCTGTTTATCCTGCAGCCTCAAGACCGGCATTTTCGGAAAGCCCATGAACAGGGCTTTCCAACAGTGTCAGACTTGTCAGTTTCCCGCCAATACTTTGGGATATAGAGCCGTTGCTAAGTCTTGTTTTCGCTCTGTTACAGCTTTGTGTACAAAAGTGCCATTAGACAGGCGTTTGAAGCGCATTCGGAGCAGCCCCGCTCCCTGGTGATTTCAAGGCGGAAAATGCCCCTGGCTGGCCAAGAAAACCAGATTTTCAGATGCAGGACTATGGCAGCTAACTGCAGGTACAAGAAATTTCTCTCTAGCCCCAATATTTCTGGAGTTATTGGCCGTGGCGCTGCCCACTTCTTTTTTCGGCGTTTTTTTCTAGCTTCGGTCCAGCACACACGTAGCAGCCTTGGCTATTGTTGACATACACACAGCATGGACGTATGCACTGGACATCCTCGGGGTGTCCTCACTCCGCGGTCCCTGGCATCCTCCCTGTTTATCCTGCAGCCTCAAGACCGGCATTTTCGGAAAGCCCATGAACAGGGCTTTCCAACAGTGTCAGACTTGTCAGTTTCCCGCCAATACTTTGGGATATAGAGCCGTTGCTAAGTCTTGTTTTCGCTCTGTTACAGCTTTGTGTACAAAAAAGCCATTAGACAGGCGTTTGAAGCGCATTCGGAGCAGCCCCGCTCCCTGGTGATTTCAAGGCGGAAAATGCCCCTGGCTGGCCAAGAAAACCAGATTTTCAGATGCAGGACTATGGCAGCTAACTGCAGGTACAAGAAATTTCTCTTTAGCCCCAATATTTCTGGAGTTATTGGCCGTGGCGCTGCCCACTTCTTTTTTCGGCGTTTTTTTCTAGCTTCGGTCCAGCACACACGTAGCAGCCTTGGCTATTGTTGACATACACACAGCATGGACGTATGCACTGGACATCCTCGGGGTGTCCTCACTCCGCGGTCCCTGGCATCCTCCCTGTTTATCCTGCAGCCTCAAGACCGGCATTTTCGGAAAGCCCATGAACAGGGCTTTCCAACAGTGTCAGACTTGTCAGTTTCCCGCCATTACTTTGGGATATAGAGCCGTTGCTAAGTCTTGTTTTCGCTCTGTTACAGCTTTGTGTACAAAAGTGCCATTAGACAGGCGTTTGAAGCGCATTCGGAGCAGCCCCGCTCCCTGGTGATTTCAAGGCGGAAAATGCCCCTGGCTGGCCAAGAAAACCAGATTTTCAGATGCAGGACTATGGCAGCTAACTGCAGGTACAAGAAATTTCTCTCCAGCCCCAATATTTCTGGAGTTATTGGCCGTGGCGCTGCCCACTTCTTTTTTCGGCGTTTTTTCTGGCTTCGGTCCAGCACACACGTAGCAGCCTTGGCTATTGTTGACATACACACAGCATGGACGTATGCACTGGACATCCTCGGGGTGTCCTCACTCCGCGGTCCCTGGCATCCTCCCTGTTTATCCTGCAGCCTCAAGACCGGCATTTTCGGAAAGCCCATGAGCAGGGCTTTCCAACAGTGTCAGACTTGTTAGTTTCCCGCCAATACTTTGGGATATAGAGCCGTTGCTAAGTCTTGTTTTCGCTCTGTTACAGCTTTGTGTACAAAAAAGCCATTAGACAGGCGTTTGAAGCGCATTCGGAGCAGCCCCGCTCCCTGGTGATTTCAAGGCGGAAAATGCCCCTGGCTGGCCAAGAAAACCAGATTTTCAGATGCAGGACTATGGCAGCTAACTGCAGGTACAAGAAATTTCTCTTTAGCCCCAATATTTCTGGAGTTATTGGCCGTGGCGCTGCCCACTTCTTTTTTCGGCGTTTTTTTCTAGCTTCGGTCCAGCACACACGTAGCAGCCTTGGCTATTGTTGACATACACACAGCATGGACGTATGCACTGGACATCCTCGGGGTGTCCTCACTCCGCGGTCCCTGGCATCCTCCCTGTTTATCCTGCAGCCTCAAGACCGGCATTTTCGGAAAGCCCATGAACAGGGCTTTCCAACAGTGTCAGACTTGTCAGTTTCCCGCCATTACTTTGGGATATAGAGCCGTTGCTAAGTCTTGTTTTCGCTCTGTTACAGCTTTGTGTACAAAAGTGCCATTAGACAGGCGTTTGAAGCGCATTCGGAGCAGCCCCGCTCCCTGGTGATTTCAAGGCGGAAAATGCCCCTGGCTGGCCAAGAAAACCAGATTTTCAGATGCAGGACTATGGCAGCTAACTGCAGGTACAAGAAATTTCTCTCTAGCCCCAATATTTCTGGAGTTATTGGCCGTGGCGCTGCCCACTTCTTTTTTCGGCGTTTTTTCTGGCTTCGGTCCAGCACAGACGTAGCAGCCTTGGCTATTGTTGACATACACACAGCATGGACGTATGCACTGGACATCCTCGGGGTGTCCTCACTCCGCGGTCCCTGGCATCCTCCCTGTTTATCTTGCAGCCTCAAGACCGGCATTTTCGGAAAGCCCATGAGCAGGGCTTTCCAACAGTGTCAGACTTGTTAGTTTCCCGCCAATACTTTGGGATATAGAGCCGTTGCTAAGTCTTGTTTTCGCTCTGTTACAGCTTTGTGTACAAAAGTGCCATTAGACAGGCGTTTGAAGCGCATTCGGAGCAGCCCCGCTCCCTGGTGATTTCAAGGCGGAAAATGCCCCTGGCTGGCCAAGAAAACCAGATTTTCAGATGCAGGACTATGGCAGCTAACTGCAGGTACAAGAAATTTCTCTCTAGCCCCAATATTTCTGGAGTTATTGGCCGTGGCGCTGCCCACTTCTTTTTTCGGCGTTTTTTTCTAGCTTCGGTCCAGCACACACGTAGCAGCCTTGGCTATTGTTGACATACACACAGCATGGACGTATGCACTGGACATCCTCGGGGTGTCCTCACTCCGCGGTCCCTGGCATCCTCCCTGTTTATCCTGCAGCCTCAAGACCGGCATTTTCGGAAAGCCCATGAACAGGGCTTTCCAACAGTGTCAGACTTGTCAGTTTCCCGCCAATACTTTGGGATATAGAGCCGTTGCTAAGTCTTGTTTTCGCTCTGTTACAGCTTTGTGTACAAAAGTGCCATTAGACAGGCGTTTGAAGCGCATTCGGAGCAGCCCCGCTCCCTGGTGATTTCAAGGCGGAAAATGCCCCTGGCTGGCCAAGAAAACCAGATTTTCAGATGCAGGACTATGGCAGCTAACTGCAGGTACAAGAAATTTCTCTCTAGCCCCAATATTTCTGGAGTTATTGGCCGTGGCGCTGCCCACTTCTTTTTTCGGCGTTTTTTTCTAGCTTCGGTCCAGCACACACGTAGCAGCCTTGGCTATTGTTGACATACACACAGCATGGACGTATGCACTGGACATCCTCGGGGTGTCCTCACTCCGCGGTCCCTGGCATCCTCCCTGTTTATCCTGCAGCCTCAAGACCGGCATTTTCGGAAAGCCCATGAACAGGGCTTTCCAACAGTGTCAGACTTGTCAGTTTCCCGCCAATACTTTGGGATATAGAGCCGTTGCTAAGTCTTGTTTTCGCTCTGTTACAGCTTTGTGTACAAAAGTGCCATTAGACAGGCGTTTGAAGCGCATTCGGAGCAGCCCCGCTCCCTGGTGATTTCAAGGCGGAAAATGCCCCTGGCTGGCCAAGAAAACCAGATTTTCAGATGCAGGACTATGGCAGCTAACTGCAGGTACAAGAAATTTCTCTCTAGCCCCAATATTTCTGGAGTTATTGGCCGTGGCGCTGCCCACTTCTTTTTTCGGCGTTTTTTCTGGCTTCGGTCCAGCACACACGTAGCAGCCTTGGCTATTGTTGACATACACACAGCATGGACGTATGCACTGGACATCCTCGGGGTGTCCTCACTCTGCGGTCCCTGGCATCCTCCCTGTTTATCCTGCAGCCTCAAGACCGGCATTTTCGGAAAGCCCATGAGCAGGGCTTTCCAACAGTGTCAGACTTGTTAGTTTCCCGCCAATACTTTGGGATATAGAGCCGTTGCTAAGTCTTGTTTTCGCTCTGTTACAGCTTTGTGTACAAAAGTGCCATTAGACAGGCGTTTGAAGCGCATTCGGAGCAGCCCCGCTCCCTGGTGATTTCAAGGCGGAAAATGCCCCTGGCTGGCCAAGAAAACCAGATTTTCAGATGCAGGACTATGGCAGCTAACTGCAGGTACAAGAAATTTCTCTCTAGCCCCAATATTTCTGGAGTTATTGGCCGTGGCGCTGCCCACTTCTTTTTTCGGCGTTTTTTTCTAGCTTCGGTCCAGCACACACGTAGCAGCCTTGGCTATTGTTGACATACACACAGCATGGACGTATGCACTGGACATCCTCGGGGTGTCCTCACTCCGCGGTCCCTGGCATCCTCCCTGTTTATCCTGCAGCCTCAAGACCGGCATTTTCGGAAAGCCCATGAACAGGGCTTTCCAACAGTGTCAGACTTGTCAGTTTCCCGCCAATACTTTGGGATATAGAGCCGTTGCTAAGTCTTGTTTTCGCTCTGTTACAGCTTTGTGTACAAAAGTGCCATTAGACAGGCGTTTGAAGCGCATTCGGAGCAGCCCCGCTCCCTGGTGATTTCAAGGCGGAAAATGCCCCTGGCTGGCCAAGAAAACCAGATTTTCAGATGCAGGACTATGGCAGCTAACTGCAGGTACAAGAAATTTCTCTCTAGCCCCAATATTTCTGGAGTTATTGGCCGTGGCGCTGCCCACTTCTTTTTTCGGCGTTTTTTCTGGCTTCGGTCCAGCACACACGTAGCAGCCTTGGCTATTGTTGACATACACACAGCATGGACGTATGCACTGGACATCCTCGGGGTGTCCTCACTCTGCGGTCCCTGGCATCCTCCCTGTTTATCCTGCAGCCTCAAGACCGGCATTTTCGGAAAGCCCATGAGCAGGGCTTTCCAACAGTGTCAGACTTGTCAGTTTCCCGCCAATACTTTGGGATATAGAGCCGTTGCTAAGTCTTGTTTTCGCTCTGTTACAGCTTTGTGTACAAAAGTGCCATTAGACAGGCGTTTGAAGCGCATTCGGAGCAGCCCCGCTCCCTGGTGATTTCAAGGCGGAAAATGCCCCTGGCTGGCCAAGAAAACCAGATTTTCAGATGCAGGACTATGGCAGCTAACTGCAGGTACAAGAAATTTCTCTCTAGCCCCAATATTTCTGGAGTTATTGGCCGTGGCGCTGCCCACTTCTTTTTTCGGCGTTTTTTTCTAGCTTCGGTCCAGCACACACGTAGCAGCCTTGGCTATTGTTGACATACACACAGCATGGACGTATGCACTGGACATCCTCGGGGTGTCCTCACTCCGCGGTCCCTGGCATCCTCCCTGTTTATCCTGCAGCCTCAAGACCGGCATTTTCGGAAAGCCCATGAACAGGGCTTTCCAACAGTGTCAGACTTGTCAGTTTCCCGCCAATACTTTGGGATATAGAGCCGTTGCTAAGTCTTGTTTTCGCTCTGTTACAGCTTTGTGTACAAAAGTGCCATTAGACAGGCATTTGAAGCGCATTCGGAGCAGCCCCGCTCCCTGGTGATTTCAAGGCGGAAAATGCCCCTGGCTGGCCAAGAAAACCAGATTTTCAGATGCAGGACTATGGCAGCTAACTGCAGGTACAAGAAATTTCTCTTTAGCCCCAATATTTCTTGAGTTATTGGCCGTGGCGCTGCCCACTTCTTTTTTCGGCGTTTTTTTCTAGCTTCGGACCAGCACACACGTAGCAGCCTTGGCTATTGTTGACATACACACAGCATGGACGTATGCACTGGACATCCTCGGGGTGTCCTCACTCCGCGGTCCCTGGCATCCTCCCTGTTTATCCTGCAGCCTCAAGACCGGCATTTTCGGAAAGCCCATGAACAGGGCTTTCCAACAGTGTCAGACTTGTCAGTTTCCCGCCAATACTTTGGGATATAGAGCCGTTGCTAAGTCTTGTTTTCGCTCTGTTACAGCTTTGTGTACAAAAGTGCCATTAGACAGGCGTTTGAAGCGCATTCGGAGCAGCCCCGCTCCCTGGTGATTTCAAGGCGGAAAATGCCCCTGGCTGGCCAAGAAAACCAGATTTTCAGATGCAGGACTATGGCAGCTAACTGCAGGTACAAGAAATTTCTCTCTAACCCCAATATTTCTGGAGTTATTGGCCGTGGCGCTGCCCACTTCTTTTTTCGGCGTTTTTTCTGGCTTCGGTCCAGCACACACGTAGCAGCCTTGGCTATTGTTGACGTACACACAGCATGGACGTATGCACTGGACATCCTCGGGGTGTCCTCACTCCGCGGTCCCTGGCATCCTCCCTGTTTATCCTGCAGCCTCAAGACCGGCATTTTCGGAAAGCCCATGAGCAGGGCTTTCCAACAGTGTCAGACTTGTCAGTTTCCCGCCAATACTTTGGGAGATAGAGCCGTTGCTAAGTCTTGTTTTCACTCTGTTACAGCTTTGTGTACAAAAGTGCCATTAGACAGGCGTTTGAAGCGCATTCGGAGCAGCCCCGCTCCCTGGTGATTTCAAGGCGGAAAATGCCCCTGGCTGGCCAAGAAAACCAGATTTTCAGATGCAGGACTATGTCAGCTAACTGCAGGTACAAGAAATTTCTCTCTAGCCCCATTATTTCTGGAGTTATTGGCCGTGGCGCTGCCCACTTCTTTTTTCGGCGTTTATTTCTAGCTTTGGTCCAGCACACACGTAGCAGCCTTGGCTATTGTTGACATACACACGGCATGGACGTATGCACTGGACATCCTCGGGGTGTCCTCACTCCGCGGTCCCTGGCATCCTCCTTGTTTATCCTGCAGCCTCAAGACCGGCATTTTCGGAAAGCCCATGAACAGGGCTTTCCAACAGTGTCAGACTTGTCAGTTTCCCGCCAATACTTTGGGAGATAGAGCCGTTGCTAAGTCTTGTTTTCACTCTGTTACAGCTTTGTGTACAAAAGTGCCATTAGACAGGCGTTTGAAGCGCATTCGGAGCAACCCCGCTCCCTGGTCATTTAAAGGCGGAAAATGCCCCTGGCTGGCCAAGAAAACCAGATTTTCAGATGCAGGACTATGGCAGCTAACTGCAGGTACAAGAAATTTCTCTCTAGCCCCATTATTTCTGGAGTTATTGGCCGTGGCGCTGCCCACTTCTTTTTTCGGCGTTTTTTCTGGCTTCGGTCCAGCACACACGTATTAGCCTTGGCTATTGTTGACATACACACAGCATGGACGTATGCACTGGACATCCTCGGGGTGTCCTCACTCCGCGGTCCCTGGCATCCTCCCTGTTTATCCTGCAGCCTCAAGACCGGCATTTTCGGAAAGCCCATGAACAGGGCTTTCCAACAGTGTCAGACTTGTCAGTTTCCCGCCAATACTTTGGGATATAGAGCCGTTGCTAAGTCTTGTTTTCGCTCTGTTACAGCTTTGTGTACAAAAGTGCCATTAGACAGGCGTTTGAAGCGCATTCGGAGCAGCCCCGCTCCCTGGTGATTTCAAGGCGGAAAATGCCCCTGGCTGGCCAAGAAAACCAGATTTTCAGATGCAGGACTATGGCAGCTAACTGCAGGTACAAAAAATTTCTCTCTAGCCCCATTATTTCTGGAATTATTGGCCGTGGCGCTGCCCACTTCTTTTTTCGGCGTTTTTTCTGGCTTCGGTCCAGCACACACGTAGCAGCCTTGGCTATTGTTGACATACACACAGCATGGACGTATGCACTGGACATCCTCGGGGTGTCCTTACTCCGCGGTCCCTGGCATCCTCCCTGTTTATTCTGCAGCCTCAAGACCGGCATTTTCGGAAAGCCCATGAGCAGGGCTTTCCAACAGTGTCAGACTTGTTAGTTTCCCGCCAATACTTTGGGATATAGAGCCGTTGCTAAGTCTTGTTTTCGCTCTGTTACAGCTTTGTGTACAAAAGTGCCATTAGACAGGCGTTTGAAGCGCATTCGGAGCAGCCCCGCTCCCTGGTGATTTCAAGGCGGAAAATGCCCCTGGCTGGCCAAGAAAACCAGATTTTCAGATGCAGGACTATGGCAGCTAACTGCAGGTACAAGAAATTTCTCTCTAGCCCCATTATTTCTGGAGTTATTGGCCGTGGCGCTGCCCACTTCTTTTTTCGGCGTTTTTTTCTAGCTTCGGTCCAGCACACACGTAGCAGCCTTGGCTATTGTTGACATACACACAGCATGGACGTATGCACTGGACATCCTCGGGTGTCCTCACTCCGCGGTCCCTGGCATCCTCCCTGTTTATCCTGCAGCCTCAAGACCGGCATTTTCGGAAAGCCCATGATCAAGGCTTTCCAACAATGTCAGACTTGTCAGTTTCCTGCCAATACTTTGGGAGATAGAGCCGTTGCTAAGTCTTGTTTTCACTCTGTTACAGCTTTGTGTACAAAAGTGACATTAGACAGGCGTTTGAAGCGCATTCGGAGCAGCCCCGCTCCCTGGTGATTTCAAGGCGGAAAATGCCCCTGGCTGGCCAAGAAAACCAGATTTTCAGATGCAGGACTATGGCAGCTAACTGCAGGTACAAGAAATTTCTCTCTAGCCCCATTATTTCTGGAGTTATTGGCCGTGGCGCTGCCCACTTCTTTTTTCGGCGTTTTTTTCTGGCTTCGGTCCAGCACACACGTAGCAGCCTTGGCTATTGTTGACATACACACAGCATGGACGTATGCACTGGACATCCTCGGGGTGTCCTCACTCCGCGGTCCCTGGCATCCTCCCTGTTTATCCTGCAGCCTCAAGACCGGCATTTTCGGAAAGCCCATGAACAGGGCTTTCCAACAGTGTCAGACTTGTCAGTTTCCCGCCAATACTTTGGGATATAGAGCCGTTGCTAAGTCTTGTTTTCGCTCTGTTACAGCTTTGTGTACAAAAGTGCCATTAGACAGGCGTTTGAAGCGCATTCGGAGCAGCCCCGCTCCCTGGTGATATCAAGGCGGAAAATGCCCCTGGCTGGCCAAGAAAACCAGATTTTCAGATGCAGGACTATGGCAGCTAACTGCAGGTACAAAAAATTTCTCTCTAGCCCCATTATTTCTGGAGTTATTGGCCGTGGCGCTGCCCACTTCTTTTTTCGGCGTTTTTTCTGGCTTCGGTCCAGCACACACGTAGCAGCCTTGGCTATTGTTGACATACACACAGCATGGACGTATGCACTGGACATCCTCGGGGTGTCCTCACTCCGCGGTCCCTGGCATCCTCCCTGTTTATTCTGCAGCCTCAAGACCGGCATTTTCGGAAAGCCCATGAGCAGGGCTTTCCAACAGTGTCAGACTTGTTAGTTTCCCGCCAATACTTTGGGATATAGAGCCGTTGCTAAGTCTTGTTTTCGCTCTGTTACAGCTTTGTGTACAAAAGTGCCATTAGACAGGCGTTTGAAGCGCATTCGGAGCAGCCCCGCTCCCTGGTGATTTCAAGGCGGAAAATGCCCCTGGCTGGCCAAGAAAACCAGATTTTCAGATGCAGGACTATGGCAGCTAACTGCAGGTACAAGAAATTTCTCTCTAGCCCCATTATTTCTGGAGTTATTGGCCGTGGCGCTGCCCACTTTTTTTTCGGCGTTTTTTTCTAGCTTCGGTCCAGCACACACGTAGCAGCCTTGGCTATTGTTGACATACACACAGCATGGACGTATGCACTGGACATCCTCGGGTGTCCTCACTCCGCGGTCCCTGGCATCCTCCCTGTTTATCCTGCAGCCTCAAGACCGGCATTTTCGGAAAGCCCATGATCAAGGCTTTCCAACAATGTCAGACTTGTCAGTTTCCTGCCAATACTTTGGGAGATAGAGCCGTTGCTAAGTCTTGTTTTCACTCTGTTACAGCTTTGTGTACAAAAGTGACATTAGACAGGCGTTTGAAGCGCATTCGGAGCAGCCCCGCTCCCTGGTGATTTCAAGGCGGAAAATGCCCCTGGCTGGCCAAGAAAACCAGATTTTCAGATGCAGGACTATGGCAGCTAACTGCAGGTACAAGAAATTTCTCTCTAGCCCCATTATTTCTGGAGTTATTGGCCGTGGCGCTGCCCACTTCTTTTTTCGGCGTTTTTTTCTGGCTTCGGTCCAGCACACACGTAGCAGCCTTGGCTATTGTTGACATACACACAGCATGGACGTATGCACTGGACATCCTCGGGGTGTCCTCACTCCGCGGTCCCTGGCATCCTCCCTGTTTATTCTGCAGCCTCAAGACCGGCATTTTCGGAAAGCCCATGAGCAGGGCTTTCCAACAGTGTCAGACTTGTTAGTTTCCCGCCAATACTTTGGGATATAGAGCCGTTGCTAAGTCTTGTTTTCGCTCTGTTACAGCTTTGTGTACAAAAGTGCCATTAGACAGGCGTTTGAAGCGCATTCGGAGCAGCCCCGCTCCCTGGTGATTTCAAGGCGGAAAATGCCCCTGGCTGGCCAAGAAAACCAGATTTTCAGATGCAGGACTATGGCAGCTAACTGCAGGTACAAGAAATTTCTCTCTAGCCCCATTATTTCTGGAGTTATTGGCCGTGGCGCTGCCCACTTCTTTTTTCGGCGTTTTTTTCTAGCTTCGGTCCAGCACACACGTAGCAGCCTTGGCTATTGTTGACATACACACAGCATGGACGTATGCACTGGACATCCTCGGGTGTCCTCACTCCGCGGTCCCTGGCATCCTCCCTGTTTATCCTGCAGCCTCAAGACCGGCATTTTCGGAAAGCCCATGATCAAGGCTTTCCAACAATGTCAGACTTGTCAGTTTCCTGCCAATACTTTGGGAGATAGAGCCGTTGCTAAGTCTTGTTTTCACTCTGTTACAGCTTTGTGTACAAAAGTGACATTAGACAGGCGTTTGAAGCGCATTCGGAGCAGCCCCGCTCCCTGGTGATTTCAAGGCGGAAAATGCCCCTGGCTGGCCAAGAAAACCAGATTTTCAGATGCAGGACTATGGCAGCTAACTGCAGGTACAAGAAATTTCTCTCTAGCCCCATTATTTCTGGAGTTATTGGCCGTGGCGCTGCCCACTTCTTTTTTCGGCGTTTTTTTCTGGCTTCGGTCCAGCACACACGTAGCAGCCTTGGCTATTGTTGACATACACACAGCATGGACGTATGCACTGGACATCCTCGGGGTGTCCTCACTCCGCGGTCCCTGGCATCCTCCCTGTTTATCCTGCAGTTTCAAGACCAGAATTTTCGGAAAGCCCATGATCAGGGCTTTCCAACAGTGTCAGACTTGTCAGTTTCCCGCCAATACTTTGGGAGATAGAGCCGTTCCTAAATTTTGTTTTCACTCTGTTACAGCTTTGTGTACAAAAGTGCCATTAGACAGGAGTTTGAAGCGCATTCGGAGCAGCCCCGCTCCCTGGTGATTTCAAGGCGGAAAATGCCCCTGGCTGGCCAAGAAAACCAGATTTTCAGATGCAGGACTATGGCAGCTAACTGCAGGTACAAGAAATTTCTCTCTAGCCCCATTATTTCTGGAGTTATTGGCCGTGGCGCTGCCCACTTCTTTTTTCGGCGTTTTTTTCTAGCTTCGGTCCAGCACACACGTAGCAGCCTTGGCTATTGTTGACATACACACAGCATGGACGTATGCACTGGACATCCTCGGGTGTCCTCACTCCGCGGTCCCTGGCATCCTCCCTGTTTATCCTGCAGCCTCAAGACCGGCATTTTCGGAAAGCCCATGATCAAGGCTTTCCAACAATGTCAGACTTGTCAGTTTCCTGCCAATACTTTGGGAGATAGAGCCGTTGCTAAGTCTTGTTTTCACTCTGTTACAGCTTTGTGTACAAAAGTGACATTAGACAGGCGTTTGAAGCGCATTCGGAGCAGCCCCGCTCCCTGGTGATTTCAAGGCGGAAAATGCCCCTGGCTGGCCAAGAAAACCAGATTTTCAGATGCAGGACTATGGCAGCTAACTGCAGGTACAAGAAATTTCTCTCTAGCCCCATTATTTCTGGAGTTATTGGCCGTGGCGCTGCCCACTTCTTTTTTCGGCGTTTTTTTCTGGCTTCGGTCCAGCACACACGTAGCAGCCTTGGCTATTGTTGACATACACACAGCATGGACGTATGCACTGGACATCCTCGGGGTGTCCTCACTCCGCGGTCCCTGGCATCCTCCCTGTTTATCCTGCAGTTTCAAGACCGGCATTTTCGGAAAGCCCATGATCAAGGCTTTCCAACAATGTCAGACTTGTCAGTTTCCTGCCAATACTTTGGGAGATAGAGCCGTTGCTAAGTCTTGTTTTCACTCTGTTACAGCTTTGTGTACAAAAGTGACATTAGACAGGCGTTTGAAGCGCATTCGGAGCAGCCCCGCTCCCTGGTGATTTCAAGGCGGAAAATGCCCCTGGCTGGCCAAGAAAACCAGATTTTCAGATGCAGGACTATGGCAGCTAACTGCAGGTACAAGAAATTTCTCTCTAGCCCCATTATTTCTGGAGTTATTGGCCGTGGCGCTGCCCACTTCTTTTTTCGGCGTTTTTTTCTGGCTTCGGTCCAGCACACACGTAGCAGCCTTGGCTATTGTTGACATACACACAGCATGGACGTATGCACTGGACATCCTCGGGGTGTCCTCACTCCGCGGTCCCTGGCATCCTCCCTGTTTATCCTGCAGTTTCAAGACCGGAATTTTCGGAAAGCCCATGATCAGGGCTTTCCAACAGTGTCAGACTTGTCAGTTTCCCGCCAATACTTTGGGAGATAGAGCCATTGTTAAGTCTTGTTTTCACTCTGTTACAGCTTTGTGTACAAAAGTGCCATTAGACAGGCGTTTGAAGCGCATTCGGAGCAGCCCCGCTCCCTGATGATTTCAAGGCGGAAAATGCCCCTGGCTGGCCAAGAAAACCAGATTTTCAGATGCAGGACTATGGCAGCTAACTGCAGGTACAAGAAATTTCTCTCTAACCCCATTATTTCTGGAGTTATTGGCCGTGGCGCTGCCCACTTCTTTTTTCGGCGTTTTTTTCTAGCTTTGGTCCAGCACACACGTAGCAGCCTTGACTATTGTTGACATACACACGGCATGGACGTATGCACTGGACATCCTCGGGGTGTCCTCACTCCGCGGTCCCTGGCATCCTCCCTGTTTATCCTGCAGCCTCAAGACCGGCATTTTCGGAAAGCCCATGATCAGGGCTTTCCAACAGTGTCAGACTTGTCAGTTTCCCACCAATACTTTGGGAGATAGAGCCGTTGCTAACTCTTGTTTTCACTCTGTTACAGCTTTGTGTACAAAAGTACCATTAGACAGGCGTTTGAAGCGCATTCGGAGCAGCCCCGCTCCCTGGTAATTTCAAGGCGGAAAATGCCCCTGGCTGGCCAAGAAAACCAGATTTTCAGATGCAGGACTATGGCAGCTAACTGCAGGTACAAGAAATTTCTCTCTAGCCCCATTATTTCTGGAGTTATTGGCCGTGGCGCTGCCCACTTCTTTTTTCGGCGTTTTTTTCTAGCTTTGGTCCAGCCATACGTAGCAGCCTTGGCTATTGTTGACGTACACACAGCATGGACGTATGCACTGGACATCCTCGGGGTGTCCTCACTCCGCGGTCCCTGGCATCCTCCCTGTTTATCCTGCAGCCTCAAGACCGGCATTTTCGGAAAGCCCATGATCAAGGCTTTCCAACAGTGTCAGACTTGTCAGTTTCCCGCCAATACTTTGGGAGATAGAGCCGTTGCTAAGTCTTGTTTTCACTCTGTTACAGCTTTGTGTACAAAAGTGCCATTAGACAGGCGTTTGAAGCGCATTCGGAGCAGCCCCGCTCCCTGGTGATTTCAAGGCGGAAAATGCCCCTGGCTGGCCAAGAAAACCAGATTTTCAGATGCAGGACTATGGCAGCTAACTGCAGGTACAAGAAATTTCTCTCTAGCCCCATTATTTCTGGAGTTATTGGCCGTGGCGCTGCCCACTTCTTTTTTCGGCGTTTTTTCTGGCTTCGGTCCAGCACACACGTAGCATCCTTGGCTATTGTTGAGTGTCCTCACACTGCGGTCCCTTGCATACTCCCTGTTTATCCTGCAGCCTCAAGACCGGCATTTTCGGAAAGCCCAGGATCAGGGCTTTCCAACAGTGTCAGACTTGTCAGTTTCCCGTCAATACTTTGGGAGATAGAGCCGTTGCTAAGTCTTGTTTTCACTCTGTTACAGCTTTGTGTACAAAAGTGTCATTAGACAGGCGTTTGAAGCGCATTCGGAGCAGCCCCGCTCCCTGGTGATTTCAAGGCGGAAAATGCCCCTAGCTGGCCAAGAAATCCATATTTTCAGATGCAGGACTATGGCAGCTAACTGCAGGTACAAGAAATTTCTCTCTAGCCCCATTATTTCTGGAGTTATTGGCCGTGGCGCTGCCCACTTCTTTTTTCGGCGTTTTTTTTCTGGCTTCGGTCCAGCACACACGTAGCAGCCTTGGCTATTGTTGAGTGTCCTCACTCCGCGGTCCCTTGCATACTCCCTGTTTATCCTGCAGCCTCAAGACCGGCATTTTTGGAAAGCCCAGGATCAAGGCTTTCCAACAGTGTCAGACTTGTCAGTTTCCCGCCAATACTTTGGCAGATAGAGCCGTTGCTAAGTCTTGTTTTCACTCTGTTACAGCTTTGTGTACAAAAGTGCCATTAGACAGGCGTTTGAATCGCATTCGGAGCAGCCCCGCTCCCTGGTGATTTCAAGGCGGAAAATGCCCCTGGCTGGCCAAGAAAACCAGATTTTCAGATACAGGACTATGGCAGCTAACTGCAGGTACAAGAAATTTCTCTCTAGCCCCATTATTTCTGGAGTTATTGGCCGTGGCGCTGCCCACTTCTTTTTTCGGCGTTTTTTTTCTGGCTTTGGTCCAGCACACACGTAGTAGCCTTGGCTATTGTTGACGTACACACAGCATGGACGTATGCACTGGACATCCTCGGGGTGTCCTCACTCCGCGGTCCCTGGCATCCTCCCTGTTTATCCTGCAGCCTCAAGACCGGCTTTTTTGGAAAGCTCAGGATCAGGGCTTTTCAACAGTGTCAGATTTGTCAGTTTCCCGCCAATACTTTGGGATATAGAGCCGTTGCGAAGTCTTGTTTTCACTCTGTTACAGCTTTGTGTACAAAAGTGCCATTAGACAGGCGTTTGAAGCGCATTCGGAGCAGCCCCGCTCCCTGGTGATTTCAAGGCGGAAAATATCCCTAGCTGGCCAAGAAAACCAGATTTTCAGATGCAGGACTATGGCAGCTAACTGCAGGTACAAGAAATTTCTCTCTAGCCCCATTATTTCTGGCGTTATTGGCCGTGGCGCTGCCCACTTCTTTTTTCGGCGTTTTTTTTCTGGCTTTGGTCCAGCACACACGTAGTAGCCTTGGCTATTGTTGACGTACACACAGCATGGACGTATGCACTGGACATCCTCGGGGTGTCCTCACTCCGCGGTCCCTGGCATCCTCCCTGTTTATCCTGCAGCCTCAACACCGGCTTTTTTGGAAAGCCCAGGATCAGGGCTTTTCAACAGTGTCAGACTTGTCAGTTTCCCGCCAATACTTTGGGATATAGAGCCGTTGCTAAGTCTTGTTTTCACTCTGTTACAGCTTTGTGTACAAAAGTGCCTTTAGACAGGCGTTTGAAGCGCATTCGGAGCAGCCCCACTCCCTGGTGATTTCAAGGCGGAAAATGCCCCTAGCTGGCCAGGAAAACCAGATTTTCAGATGCAAGACTATGGCAGCTAACTGCAGGTACAAGAAATTTCTCTCTAGCCCCATTATTTCTGGAGTTATTGGCCGTGGCGCTGCCCACTTCTTTTTTCGGCGTTTTTTTTCTGGCTTCGGTCCAGCACACACGTAGCAGCCTTGGCTATTGTTGACATACACACAGCATGGACGTATGCACCAGACATCCTCGGGGTGTCCTCACTCCGCGTTCCCTGGCATCCTCCCTGTTTATCCTGCAGCCTCAAGACCGGCATTTTCGGAAAGCCCAGGATCAGGGCTTTCCAACAGTGTCAGACTTGTCAGTTTCCCGCCAATACTTTGGCAGATAGAGCCGTTGCTAAGTCTTGTTTTCACTCTGTTACAGCTTTGTGTACAAAAGTGCCATTAGACAGGCGTTTGAAGCGCATTCGGAGCAGCCCCGCTCCCTGGTGATTTCAAGGCGGAAAATGCCCCTGGCTGGCCAAGAAAACCAGATTTTCAGATGCAGGACTATGGCAGCTAACTGCAGGTACAAGAAATATCTCTCTAGCCCCATTATTTCTGGAGTTATTTGCCGTGGCGCTGCCCACTTCTTTTTTCGGCGTTTTTTTTCTGGCTTTGGTCCAGCACACACGTAGTAGCCTTGGCTATTGTTGACGTACACACAGCATGGACGTATGCACTGGACATCCTCGGGATGTCCTCACTCCGCGGTCCCTGGCATCCTCCCTGTTTATCCTGCAGCCTCAAGACCGGCTTTTTTGGAAAGCCCAGGATCAGGGCTTTTCAACAGTGTCAGATTTGTCAGTTTCCCGCCAATACTTTGGGAGATAGAGCCGTTGCGAAGTCTTGTTTTCACTCTGTTACAGCTTTGTGTACAAAAGTGCCATTAGACAGGCGTTTGAAGCGCATTCGGAGCAGCCCCGCTCCCTGGTGATTTCAAGGCGGAAAATGCCCCTAGCTGGCCAAGAAAACCAGATTTTCAGATGCAGGACTATGGCAGCTAACTGCAGGTACATAAAATTTCTCTCTAGCCCCATTATTTCTGGAGTTTTTGGCCGTGGCGCTGCCCACTTCTTTTTTCGGCGTTTTTTTTTGCTGGGTTCGGTCCAGCACACACGTAGCTGCCTTGGCTATTGTTGACGTACACACAGCATGGACGTATGCACTGAACATCCTCGGGGTGTCCTCTCTCCGCCTTCCCTTCGCATCCTCCCTGTTTATCCCGCAGCCTCAAGACCGGCATTTTCGGAAAGCCCAGGAGCAGGGCTTTCCAACAGTGTCAGACTTGTTAGTTTCCCGCCAATACTTTGGGATATAGAGCCGTTGCTAAGTCTTGTTTTCACTCTGTTACAGCTTTGTGTACAAAAGTGCCATTAGACAGGCGTTTGAAGCGCATTCGGAGCAGCCCCGCTCCCTGGTGATTTCAAGGCGGAAAATGCCCCTGGCTGGCCAAGAAAACCAGATTTTCAGATGCAGGACTATGGCAGCTAACTGCAGGTGCAAAAAAATTCTCTCTAGCCCCATTATTTCTGGAGTTATTGGCCGTGGCGCTGCCCACTTCTTTTTTCGGCGTTTTTTTGCTGGCTTCGGTACAGCACACACGTAGCAGCCTTGGCTATTGTTGACGTACACACAGCATGGACGTATGCACTGGACATCCTCGGGGTGTCCTCACTCCGCAGTCCCTGGCATCCTCCCTGTTTATTCTGCAGCCTCAAGACCGGCATTTCCGGAAAGCCCGGGATCAGGGCTTTCTAACAGTGTCAGACTTGTCAGTTTTCCGCCAACACTTTGGCAGATAGAGCCGTTGCTAAGTCTTGTTTTCACTCTTTTACAGCTTTGTGTACAAAAGTGCCATTAGACAGGCGTTTGAAGCGCATTCGGAGCAGCCCCGCTCCCTGGTAATTTCAAGGCGGAAAATGCCCCTGGCTGGCCAAGAAAACCAGTTTTTCAGATGCAGGACTATGGCAGCTAACTGCAGGTACAAGAAATATCTCTCTAGCCCCATTATTTCTGGAATTATTGGCCGTGGCGCTGCCCACTTCTTTTTTCGGCGTTTTTTTTCTGGTTTCGGTCCAGCACACACGTAGCAGCCTTGGCTATTGTTGACGTACACACAGCATGGACGTATGCACTGGACATCCTCGGGGTGTCCTCACTCCGCGGTCCCTGGCATCCTCCCTGTTTATCCTGCAGCCTCAAGACCGGCATTTTTGGAAAGCCCAGGATCAGGGCTTTCCAACAGTGTCAGACTTGTCAGTTTCCCGCCAATATTTTGGGAGATAGAGCCGTTGCTAAATCTTGTTTTCAGTCTGTTACAGCTTTGTGTACAAAAGTGCCATTAGACAGGCGTTTGAAGCGCATTCGGAGCAGCCCCGCTCCCTGGTGATTTCAAGGCGGAAAATGCCCCTGGCTGGCCAAGAAAACCAGATTTTTAGATGGAGGACTATGGCAGCTAACTGCAGGTACAAGAAATATCTCTCTAGCCCCATTATTTCTGGAGTTATTGGCCGTGGCGCTGCCCACTTCTTTTTCGGCGTTTTTTTCTGGTTTCGGTCCTGCACACATTAGGAGCCTTGGCTATTGTTGACGGACACACAGCATGGACGTATGCACTGGACATCCTCGGGGTGTCCTCACTCCGCGGTCCCTGGCATCCTCCCTGTTTATTCTGCAGCCTCAAGACCGGCATTTTCGGAAAGCCCAGGATCTAGGCTTTCCAACAGTGTCAGACTTGTCAGTTTCCCGCCAATACTTCGGGAGATAGAGCCGTTGCTAAATCTTGTTTTCACTCTGTTACAGCTTTGTGTACAAAAGTGCCATTAGACAGGCGTTTGAAGCGCATTCGGAGCAGCCCCGGTCCCTGGTGATTTCAAGGCGGAAAATGCCCCTGGCTGGCCAAGAAAACCAGATTTTCAGATGCAGGACTATGGCAGCTAACTGCAGGTACAAGAAATTTCTCTCTAGCCCCATTATTTCTGGAGTTATTGGCCGTGGCGCTGCCCACTTCTTTTTTCGGCGTTTTTTTTCTGGCTTCGGTCCAGCACATACGTAGCAGCCTTGGCTTTTGTTGACGTACACACAGCATGGACGTATGCACTGGACATCCTCGGGGTGTCCTCACTCCGCGGTCCCTGGCATCCTCCCTGTTTATCCTGCAGCCTCAAGACCGGCATTTTTGGAAAGCCCAGGATCAGGGCTTTCCAACAGTGTCAGACTTGTCAGTTTCCCGCCAATATTTTGGGAGATAGAGCCGTTGCTAAATCTTGTTTTCAGTCTGTTACAGCTTTGTGTACAAAAGTGCCATTAGACAGGCGTTTGAAGCGCATTCGGAGCAGCCCCGCTCCCTGGTGATTTCAAGGCGGAAAATGCCCCTGGCTGGCCAAGAAAACCAGATTTTTAGATGCAGGACTATGGCAGCTAACTGCAGGTACAAGAAATTTCTCTCTAGCCCCATTATTTCTGGAGTTATTGGCCGTGGCGCTGCCCACTTCTTTTTTCGGCGTTTTTTTTCTGGCTTCGGTCCAGCACATACGTAGCAGCCTTGGCTTTTGTTGACGTACACACAGCATGGACGTATGCACTGGACATCCTCGGGGTGTCCTCACTCCGCGGTCCCTGGCATCCTCCCTGTTTATCCTGCAGCCTCAAGACCGGCATTTTTGGAAAGCCCAGGATCAGGGCTTTCCAACAGTGTCAGACTTGTCAGTTTCCCGCCAATATTTTGGGAGATAGAGCCGTTGCTAAATCTTGTTTTCAGTCTGTTACAGCTTTGTGTACAAAAGTGCCATTAGACAGGCGTTTGAAGCGCATTCGGAGCAGCCCCGCTCCCTGGTGATTTCAAGGCGGAAAATGCCCCTGGCTGGCCAAGAAAACCAGATTTTTAGATGCAGGACTATGGCAGCTAACTGCAGGTACAAGAAATATCTCTCTAGCCCCATTATTTCTGGAGTTATTGGCCGTGGCGCTGCCCACTTCTTTTTCGGCGTTTTTTCTGGTTTCGGTCCTGCACACATTAGGAGCCTTGGCTATTGTTGACGTACACACAGCATGGACGTATGCACTGGACATCCTCGGGGTGTCCTCACTCCGCGGTCCCTGGCATCCTCCCTGTTTATCCTGCAGCCTCAAGACCGGCATTTTTGGAAAGCCCAGGATCTAGGCTTTCCAACAGTGTCAGACTTGTCAGTTTCCCGCCAATACTTCGGGAGATAGAGCCGTTGCTAAATCTTGTTTTCACTCTGTTACAGCTTTGTGTACAAAAGTGCCATTAGACAGGCGTTTGAAGCGCATTCGGAGCAGCCCCGCTCCCTGGTGATTTCAAGGCGGAAAATGCCCCTAGCTGGCCAAGAAAACCAAATTTTCAGATGCAGGACTATGGCAGCTAACTGCAGGTACAAGAAATTTCTCTCTAGCCCCATTATTTCTGGAGTTATTGGCCGTGGCGCTGCCCACTTCTTTTTTCGGCGTTTTTTTTCTGGCTTCGGTCCAGCACACACGTAGCAGCCTTGGCTATTGTTGACGGACACACAGCATGGACGTATGCACTGGACATCCTCGGGGTGTCCTCACTCTGCGGTCCCTGGCATCCTCCCTGTTTATCCTGCAGCCTCAAGATAGGCATTTTCGGAAAGCCCAGGATCAGGGCTTTCCAACAGTGTCAGACTTGTCAGTTTCCCGTCAATACTTTGGGAGATAGAGCCGTTGCTAAGTCTTGTTTTCACTCTGTTACAGCTTTGTGTACAAAAGTGTCATTAGACAGGCGTTTGAAGTGCATTCGGAGCAGCCCCGCTCCCTGGTGATTTCAAGGCGGAATATGCCCCTAGCTGGCCAAGAAATTCAGATTTTCAGATGCAGGACTATGGCAGCTAACTGCAGGTACAAGAAATTTCTCTCTAGCCCCATTATTTCTGGAGTTATTGGCCGTGGCGCTGCCCACTTCTTTTTTAGGCGTTTTTTTTCTGGCTTCGGTCCAGCACACACGTAGCAGCCTTGGCTATTGTTGAGTGTCCTCACTCCGCGGTCCCTGGCATACTCCCTGTTTATCCTGCAGCCTCAAGACCGGCATTTTCGGAAAGCCCAGGATCTAGGCTTTCCAACAGTGTCAGACTTGTCAGTTTCCCGCCAATACTTCGGGAGATAGAGCCGTTGCTAAATCTTGTTTTCACTCTGTTACAGCTTTGTGTACAAAAGTGCCATTAGACAGGCGTTTGAAGCGCATTCGGAGCAGCCCCGCTCCCTGGTGATTTCAAGGCGGAAAATGCCCCTGGCTGGCCAAGAAAACCAGATTTTCAGATGCAGGACTATGGCAGCTAACTGCAGGTATAAGAAATTTCTCTCTAGCCCCATTATTTTTGGAGTTATTGGCGCTGCCCACTTCTTTTTTCGGCGTTTTTTTTCTGGCTTCGGTCCAGCACACACGTAGCAGCCTTGGCTATTGTTGACGTACACACAGCATGGACGTATGCACTGGACATCCTGGTGTCCTCACTCCGCGGTCCCTGGCATCCTCCCTGTTTATCCCGCAGCCTCAAGACCGGCATTTTCGGAAAGCCCATGAGCAGGGCTTTCCAACAGTGTCAGACTTGTCAGTTTCCCGCCAATATTTTGGGAGATAGAGCCGTTGCTAAATCTTGTTTTCAGTCTGTTACAGCTTTGTGTACAAAAGTGCCATTAGACAGGCGTTTGAAGCGCATTCGGAGCAGCCCCGCTCCCTGGTGATTTCAAGGCGGAAAATGCCCCTGGCTGGCCAAGAAAACCAGATTTTTAGATGCAGGACTATGGCAGCTAACTGCAGGTACAAGAAATATCTCTCTAGCCCCATTATTTCTGGAGTTATTGGCCGTGGCGCTGCCCACTTCTTTTTTCGGCGTTTTTTTTCTGGCTTCGGTCCAGCACATACGTAGCAGCCTTGGCTTTTGTTGACGTACACATAGCATGGACGTATGCACTGGACATCCTCGGGGTGTCCTCACTCCGCGGTCCCTGGCATCCTCCCTGTTTATCCTGCAGCCTCAAGACCGGCATTTTCGGAAAGCCAAGGAGCAGGGCTTTCCAACAGTGTCAGACTTGTTAGTTTCCCGCCAATACTTTGGGATATAGAGCCGTTGCTAAGTCTTGTTTTCACTCTGTTACAGCTTTGTGTACAAAAGTGCCATTAGACAGGCGTTTGAAGCGCATTCGGAGCAGCCCCGCTCCCTGGTGATTTCAAGGCGGAAAATGCCCCTGGCTGGCCAAGAAAACCAGATTTTCAGATGCAGGACTATGGCAGCTAACTGCAGGTGCAAAAAAATTCTCTCTAGCCCCATTATTTCTGGAGTTATTGGCCGTGGCGCTGCCCACTTCTTTTTTCGGCGTTTTTTTGCTGGCTTCGGTACAGCACACACGTAGCAGCCTTGGCTATTGTTGACGTACACACAGCATGGACGTATGCACTGGACATCCTCGGGGTGTCCTCACTCCGCAGTCCCTGGCATCCTCCCTGTTTATTCTGCAGCCTCAAGACCGGCATTTCCGGAAAGCCCGGGATCAGGGCTTTCTAACAGTGTCAGACTTGTCAGTTTCCCGCCAACACTTTGGCAGATAGAGCCGTTGCTAAGTCTTGTTTTCACTCTTTTACAGCTTTGTGTACAAAAGTGCCATTAGACAGGCGTTTGAAGCGCATTCGGAGCAGCCCCGCTCCCTGGTAATTTCAAGGCGGAAAATGCCCCTGGCTGGCCAAGAAAACCAGTTTTTCAGATGCAGGACTATGGCAGCTAACTGCAGGTACAAGAAATTTCTCTCTAGCCCCATTATTTCTGGAGTTATTGGCCGTGGCGCTGCCCACTTCTTTTTTCGGCGTTTTTTGCTGGGTTCGGTCCAGCACACACGTAGTAGCCTTGGCTATTGTTGACGTACACACAGCATGGACGTATGCACTGGACATCCTCGGGGTGTCCTCACTCCGCGGTCCCTGGCATCCTCCCTGTTTATCCTGCAGCCTCAACACCGGCTTTTTTGGAAAGCCCAGGATCAGGGCTTTTCAAAAGTGTCAGACTTGTCAGTTTCCCGCCAATACTTTGGGATGTAGAGCCGTTGCTAAGTCTTGTTTTCACTCTGTTACAGCTTTGTGTACAAAAGTGCCATTAGACAGGCGTTTGAAGCGCATTCGGAGCAGCCCCACTCCCTGGTGATTTCAAGGCGGAAAATGCCCCTAGCTGGCCAGGAAAACCAGATTTTCAGATGCAAGATTATGGCAGCTAACTGCAGGTACAAGAAATTTCTCTCTAGCCCCATTATTTCTGGAGTTATTGGCCGTGGCGCTGCCCACTTCTTTTTTCGGCGTTTTTTTTCTGGCTTCGGTCCAGCACACACGTAGCAGCCTCGGCTATTGTTGAGTGTCCTCACTCCGCGGTCCCTGGCATACTCCCTGGTTATCCTGCAGCCTCAAGACCGGCATTTTCGGAAAGCCCAGGATCAGGGCTTTCCAACAGTGTCAGACTTGTCAGTTTCCCGCCAATACTTTGGGAGATAGAGCCGTTGCTAAGTCTTGTTTTCACTCTGTTACAGCTTTGTGTACAAAAGTGCCATTAGACAGGCGTTTGAAGCGCATTCGGAGCAGCCCCGCTCCCTGCTGATTTCAAGGCGGAAAATGCCCCTGGCTGGTCAAGAAAACCAGATTTTCAGATGCAGGACTATGGCAGCTAACTGCAGGTACAAGAAATTTCTCTCTAACCCCATTATTTCTGGAGTTATTGGCCGTGGCGCTGCCCACTTCTTTTTCGGCGTTTTTTTCTGGCTTCGGTCCAGCACACACGTAGCAGCCTTGGCTATTGTTGACGGACACACAGCATGGACGTATGCACTGGACATCCTCGGGGTGTCCTCACTCTGCGGTCCCTGGCATCCTCCCTGTTTATCCTGCAGCCTCAAGATCGGCATTTTCGGAAAGCCCAGGATCAGGGCTTTCCAACAGTGTCAGACTTGTCAGTTTCCCGTCAATACTTTGGGAGATAGAGCCGTTGCTAAGTCTTGTTTTCACTCTGTTACAGCTTTGTGTACAAAAGTGTCATTAGACAGGCGTTTGAAGCGCATTCGGAGCAGCCCCGCTCCCTGGTGATTTCAAGGCGGAAAATGCCCCTAGCTGGCCAAGAAATTCGGATTTTCAGATGCAGGACTATGGCAGCTAACTGCAGGTACAAGAAATTTCTCTCTAGCCCCATTATTTCTGGAGTTATTGGCCGTGGCGCTGCCCACTTCTTTTTTCGGCGTTTTTTTTCTGGCTTCGGTCAAGCACACACGTAGCAGCCTTGGCTATTGTTGAGTGTCCTCACTCCGCGGTCCCTGGCATACTCCCTGTTTATCCTGCAGCCTCAAGACCGGCATTTTCGGAAAGCCCAGGATCAGGGCTTTCCAACAGTGTCAGACTTGTCAGTTTCCCGCCGATACTTTGGCAGATAGAGCCGTTGCTAAGTCTTGTTTTCACTCTGTTACAGCTTTGTGTACAAAAGTGCCATTAGACAGGCGTTTGAAGCGCATTCGGAGCAGCCCCGCTCCCTGGTAATTTCAAGGCGGAAAATGCCCCTAGCTAGCCAAGAAAACCAGATTTTCAGATGCGGGACTATGGCAGCTAACTGCAGGTACAAGAAATATCTCTCTAGCCCCATTATTTCTGGAATTATTGGCCGTGGCGCTGCCCACTTCTTTTTTCGGCGTTTTTTTTCTGGTTTCGGTCCAGCACACACGTAGCAGCCTTGGCTATTGTTGACGTACACACAGCATGGACGTATGCACTGGACATCCTCGGGGTGTCCTCACTCCGCGGTCCCTGGCATCCTCCCTGTTTATCCTGCAGCCTCAAGACCGGCATTTTTGGAAAGCCCAGGATCAGGGCTTTCCAACAGTGTCAGACTTGTCAGTTTCCCGCCAATATTTTGGGAGATAGAGCCGTTGCTAAATCTTGTTTTCAGTCTGTTACAGCTTTGTGTACAAAAGTGCCATTAGACAGGCGTTTGAAGCGCATTCGGAGCAGCCCCGCTCCCTGGTGATTTCAAGGCGGAAAATGCCCCTGGCTGGCCAAGAAAACCAGATTTTTAGATGGAGGACTATGGCAGCTAACTGCAGGTACAAGAAATATCTCTCTAGCCCCATTATTTCTGGAGTTATTGGCCGTGGCGCTGCCCACTTCTTTTTCGGCGTTTTTTCTGGTTTCGGTCCTGCACACATTAGGAGCCTTGGCTATTGTTGACGTACACACAGCATGGACGTATGCACTGGACATCCTCGGGGTGTCCTCACTCCGCGGTCCCTGGCATCCTCCCTGTTTATTCTGCAGCCTCAAGACCGGCATTTTCGGAAAGCCCAGGATCTAGGCTTTCCAACAGTGTCAGACTTGTCAGTTTCCCGCCAATACTTCGGGAGATAGAGCCGTTGCTAAATCTTGTTTTCACTCTGTTACAGCTTTGTGTACAAAAGTGCCATTAGACAGGCGTTTGAAGCGCATTCGGAGCAGCCCCGGTCCCTGGTGATTTCAAGGCGGAAAATGCCCCTGGCTGGCCAAGAAAACCAGATTTTCAGATGCAGGACTATGGCAGCTAACTGCAGGTACAAGAAATTTCTCTCTAGCCCCATTATTTCTGGAGTTATTGGCCGTGGCGCTGCCCACTTCTTTTTTCGGCGTTTTTTTTCTGGCTTCGGTCCAGCACATACGTAGCAGCCTTGGCTTTTGTTGACGTACACACAGCATGGACGTATGCACTGGACATCCTCGGGGTGTCCTCACTCCGCGGTCCCTGGCATCCTCCCTGTTTATCCTGCAGCCTCAAGACCGGCATTTTTGGAAAGCCCAGGATCAGGGCTTTCCAACAGTGTCAGACTTGTCAGTTTCCCGCCAATATTTTGGGAGATAGAGCCGTTGCTAAATCTTGTTTTCAGTCTGTTACAGCTTTGTGTACAAAAGTGCCATTAGACAGGCGTTTGAAGCGCATTCGGAGCAGCCCCGCTCCCTGGTGATTTCAAGGCGGAAAATGCCCCTGGCTGGCCAAGAAAACCAGATTTTTAGATGCAGGACTATGGCAGCTAACTGCAGGTACAAGAAATATCTCTCTAGCCCCATTATTTCTGGAGTTATTGGCCGTGGCGCTGCCCACTTCTTTTTCGGCGTTTTTTCTGGTTTCGGTCCTGCACACATTAGGAGCCTTGGCTATTGTTGACGTACACACAGCATGGACGTATGCACTGGACATCCTCGGGGTGTCCTCACTCCGCGGTCCCTGGCATCCTCCCTGTTTATTCTGCAGCCTCAAGACCGGCATTTTCGGAAAGCCCAGGATCTAGGCTTTCCAACAGTGTCAGACTTGTCAGTTTCCCGCCAATACTTCGGGAGATAGAGCCGTTGCTAAATCTTGTTTTCACTCTGTTACAGCTTTGTGTACAAAAGTGCCATTAGACAGGCGTTTGAAGCGCATTCGGAGCAGCCCCGCTCCCTGGTGATTTCAAGGCGGAAAATGCCCCTAGCTGGCCAAGAAAACCAAATTTTCAGATGCAGGACTATGGCAGCTAACTGCAGGTACAAGAAATTTCTCTCTAGCCCCATTATTTCTGGAGTTATTGGCCGTGGCGCTGCCCACTTCTTTTTTCGGCGTTTTTTTTCTGGCTTCGGTCCAGCACACACGTAGCAGCCTTGGCTATTGTTGACGGACACACAGCATGGACGTATGCACTGGACATCCTCGGGGTGTCCTCACTCTGCGGTCCCTGGCATCCTCCCTGTTTATCCTGCAGCCTCAAGATAGGCATTTTCGGAAAGCCCAGGATCAGGGCTTTCCAACAGTGTCAGACTTGTCAGTTTCCCGTCAATACTTTGGGAGATAGAGCCGTTGCTAAGTCTTGTTTTCACTCTGTTACAGCTTTGTGTACAAAAGTGTCATTAGACAGGCGTTTGAAGCGCATTCGGAGCAGCCCCGCTCCCTGGTGATTTCAAGGCGGAATATGCCCCTAGCTGGCCAAGAAATTCAGATTTTCAGATGCAGGACTATGGCAGCTAACTGCAGGTACAAGAAATTTCTCTCTAGCCCCATTATTTCTGGAGTTATTGGCCGTGGCGCTGCCCACTTCTTTTTTAGGCGTTTTTTTTCTGGCTTCGGTCCAGCACACACGTAGCAGCCTTGGCTATTGTTGAGTGTCCTCACTCCGCGGTCCCTGGCATACTCCCTGTTTATCCTGCAGCCTCAAGACCGGCATTTTCGGAAAGCCCAGGATCTAGGCTTTCCAACAGTGTCAGACTTGTCAGTTTCCCGCCAATACTTCGGGAGATAGAGCCGTTGCTAAATCTTGTTTTCACTCTGTTACAGCTTTGTGTACAAAAGTGCCATTAGACAGGCGTTTGAAGCGCATTCGGAGCAGCCCCGCTCCCTGGTGATTTCAAGGCGGAAAATGCCCCTGGCTGGCCAAGAAAACCAGATTTTCAGATGCAGGACTATGGCAGCTAACTGCAGGTACAAGCAATTTCTCTCTAGCCCCATTATTTCTGGAATTATTGGCCGTGGCGCTGCCCACTTCTTTTTTCGGCGTTTTTTTTCTGGCTTCGGTCCAGCACACACGTAGCAGCCTTGGCTATTGTTGACGTACACACAGCATGGACGTATGCACTGGACATCCTCGGGGTGTCCTCACTCCGCGGTCCCTGGCATCCTCCCTGTTTATCCTGCAGCCTCAAGACCGGCATTTTCGGAAAGCCCAGGATCTAGGCTTTTCAACAGTGTCAGACTTGTCAGTTTCCCGCCAATACTTCGGGAGATAGAGCCGTTGCTAAATCTTGTTTTCACTCTGTTACAGCTTTGTGTACAAAAGTGCCAATAGACAGGCGTTTGAAGCGCATTCGGAGCAGCCCCGCTCCCTGGTGATTTCAAGGCGGAAAATGCCCCTGGCTGGCCAAGAAAACCAGATTTTCAGATGCAGGACTATGGCAGCTAACTGCAGGTACAAGCAATTTCTCTCTAGCCCCATTATTTCTGGAATTATTGGCCGTGGCGCTGCCCACTTCTTTTTTCGGCGTTTTTTTTCTGGCTTCGGTCCAGCACACACGTAGCAGCCTTGGCTATTGTTGACGTACACACAGCATGGACGTATGCACTGGACATCCTCGGGGTGTCCTCACTCCGCGGTCCCTGGCATCCTCCCTGTTTATCCTGCAGCCTCAAGACCGGCATTTTCGGAAAGCCCAGGATCTAGGCTTTCCAACAGTGTCAGACTTGTCAGTTTCCCGCCAATACTTCGGGAGATAGAGCCGTTGCTAAATCTTGTTTTCACTCTGTTACAGCTTTGTGTACAAAAGTGCCATTAGACAGGCGTTTGAAGCGCATTCGGAGCAGCCCCGCTCCCTGGTGATTTCAAGGCGGAAAATGCCCCTGGCTGGCCAAGAAAACCAGATTTTCAGATGCAGGACTATGGCAGCTAACTGCAGGTACAAGCAATTTCTCTCTAGCCCCATTATTTCTGGAATTATTGGCCGTGGCGCTGCCCACTTCTTTTTTCGGCGTTTTTTTTCTGGCTTCGGTCCAGCACACACGTAGCAGCCTTGGCTATTGTTGACGTACACACAGCATGGACGTATGCACTGGACATCCTCGGGGTGTCCTCACTCCGCGGTCCCTGGCATCCTCCCTGTTTATCCTGCAGCCTCAAGACCGGCATTTTCGGAAAGCCCAGGATCTAGGCTTTCCAACAGTGTCAGACTTGTCAGTTTCCCGCCAATACTTCGGGAGATAGAGCCGTTGCTAAATCTTGTTTTCACTCTGTTACAGCTTTGTGTACAAAAGTGCCATTAGACAGGCGTTTGAAGCGCATTCGGAGCAGCCCCGCTCCCTGGTGATTTCAAGGCGGAAAATGCCCCTGGCTGGCCAAGAAAACCAGATTTTCAGATGCAGGACTATGGCAGCTAACTGCAGGTACAAGCAATTTCTCTCTAGCCCCATTATTTCTGGAATTATTGGCCGTGTCGCTGCCCACTTCTTTTTTCGGCGTTTTTTTTCTGGCTTCGGTCCAGCACACACGTAGCAGCCTTGGCTATTGTTGACGTACACACAGCATGGACGTATGCACTGGACATCCTCGGGGTGTCCTCACTCCGCGGTCCCTGGCATCCTCCCTGTTTATCCTGCAGCCTCAAGACCGGCATTTTCAGAAAGCCCAGGATCAGGGCTTTCCAATAGTGTCAGACTTGTCAGTTTCCCGCCAATACTTTGGGAGATAGAGCCGTTGCTCAGTCTTGTTTTCACTCTGTTACAGCCTTGTGTACAAAAGTGCCATTAGACAGGCGTTTGAAGCGCATTCGGAGCAGCCCCGCTCCCTGGTGATTTCAAGGCGGAAAATGCCCCTGGCTGGCCAAGAAAACCAGATTTTCAGATGCAGGACTATGGCAGCTAACTGCAGGTATAAGAAATTTCTCTCTAGCCCCATTATTTTTGGAGTTATTGGCCGTGGCGCTGCCCACTTCTTTTTTCGGCGTTTTTTTCTGGCTTCGGTCCAGCACACACGTAGCAGCCTTGGCTATTGTTGACGTACACACAGCATGGACGTATGCACTGGACATCCTCGGGGTGTCCTCACTCCGCGGTCCCTGGCATCCTCCCTGTTTATCATGCAGCCTCAAGACCGGCATTTTCAGAAAGCCCAGGATCAGGGCTTTCCAACAGTGTCATACTTGTCAGTTTCCCGCCAATACTTTGGGAGATAGAGCCGTTGCTAAATCTTGTTTTCACTCTTTTACAGCTTTGTGTACAAAAGTGCCCTTAGACAGGCGTTTGAAGCGCATTCGGAGCAGCCCCGCTCCCTGGTGATTTCAAGGCGGAAAATGCCCCTGGCTCGCCAAGAAAACCAGATTTTCAGATGCAGGACTATGGCAGCTAACTGCAGGTACAAGCAATTTCTCTCTAGCCCCATTATTTCTGGAATTATTGGCCGTGGCGCTGCCCACTTCTTTTTTCGGCGTTTTTTTTCTGGCTTCGGTCCAGCACACACGTAGCAGCCTTGGCTATTGTTGACGTACACACAGCATGGACGTATGCACTGGACATCCTCGGGGTGTCCTCACTCCGCGGTCCCTGGCATCCTCCCTGTTTATCCTGCAGCCTCAAGACCGGCATTTTCAGAAAGCCCAGGATCAGGGCTTTCCAATAGTGTCAGACTTGTCAGTTTCCCGCCAATACTTTGGGAGATAGAGCCGTTGCTCAGTCTTGTTTTCACTCTGTTACAGCCTTGTGTACAAAAGTGCCATTAGACAGGCGTTTGAAGCGCATTCGGAGCAGCCCCGCTCCCTGGTGATTTCAAGGCGGAAAATGCCCCTGGCTGGCCAAGAAAACCAGATTTTCAGATGCAGGACTATGGCAGCTAACTGCAGGTATAAGAAATTTCTCTCTAGCCCCATTATTTTTGGAGTTATTGGCCGTGGCGCTGCCCACTTCTTTTTTCGGCGTTTTTTTCTGGCTTCGGTCCAGCACACACGTAGCAGCCTTGGCTATTGTTGACGTACACACAGCATGGACGTATGCACTGGACATCCTCGGGGTGTCCTCACTCCGCGGTCCCTGGCATCCTCCCTGTTTATCATGCAGCCTCAAGACCGGCATTTTCAGAAAGCCCAGGATCAGGGCTTTCCAACAGTGTCATACTTGTCAGTTTCCCGCCAATACTTTGGGAGATAGAGCCGTTGCTAAGTCTTGTTTTCACTCTTTTACAGCTTTGTGTACAAAAGTGCCCTTAGACAGGCGTTTGAAGCGCATTCGGAGCAGCCCCGCTCCCTGGTGATTTCAAGGCGGAAAATGCCCCTGGCTCGCCAAGAAAACCAGATTTTCAGATGCAGGAAAATGGCAGCTAACTGCAGGTACAAGAAATTTCTCTCTAGCCCCATTATTTCTGGAGTTATTGGCCGTGGCGCTGCCCACTTCTTTTTTCGGCGTTTTTTTGCTGGGTTCGGTCCAGCACACACGTAGCAGCCTTGGCTATTGTTGACGTACACACAGCATTGACGTATGCACTGGACATCCTCGGGGTGTCCTCACTCCGCGGTCCCTGGCATCCTCCCTGTTTATCCCGCAGCCTCAAGACCGGCATTTTCGGAAAGCCCATGAGCAGGGCTTTCCAACAGTGTCAGACTTGTCAGTTTCCCGCCAATATTTTGGGAGATAGAGCCGTTGCTAAATCTTGTTTTCAGTCTGTTACAGCTTTGTGTACAAAAGTGCCATTAGACAGGCGTTTGAAGCGCATTCGGAGCAGCCCCGCTCCCTGGTGATTTCAAGGCGGAAAATGCCCCTGGCTGGCCAAGAAAACCAGATTTTTAGATGCAGGACTATGGCAGCTAACTGCAGGTACAAGAAATATCTCTCTAGCCCCATTATTTCTGGAGTTATTGGCCGTGGCGCTGCCCACTTCTTTTTTCGGCGTTTTTTTTCTGGCTTCGGTCCAGCACATACGTAGCAGCCTTGGCTTTTGTTGACGTACACATAGCATGGACGTATGCACTGGACATCCTCGGGGTGTCCTCACTCCGCGGTCCCTGGCATCCTCCCTGTTTATCCTGCAGCCTCAAGACCGGCATTTTCGGAAAGCCAAGGAGCAGGGCTTTCCAACAGTGTCAGACTTGTTAGTTTCCCGCCAATACTTTGGGATATAGAGCCGTTGCTAAGTCTTGTTTTCACTCTGTTATAGCTTTGTGTACAAAAGTGCCATTAGACAGGCGTTTGAAGCGCATTCGGAGCAGCCCCGCTCCCTGGTGATTTCAAGGCGGAAAATGCCCCTGGCTGGCCAAGAAAACCAGATTTTCAGATGCAGGACTATGGCAGCTAACTGCAGGTATAAGAAATTTCTCTCTAGCCCCATTATTTTTGGAGTTATTGGCCGTGGCGCTGCCCACTTCTTTTTTCGGCGTTTTTTTCTGGCTTCGGTCCAGCACACACGTAGCAGCCTTGGCTATTGTTGACGTACACACAGCATGGACGTATGCACTGGACATCCTCGGGGTGTCCTCACTCCGCGGTCCCTGGCATCCTCCCTGTTTATCATGCAGCCTCAAGACCGGCATTTTCAGAAAGCCCAGGATCAGGGCTTTCCAACAGTGTCATACTTGTCAGTTTCCCGCCAATACTTTGGGAGATAGAGCCGTTGCTAAGTCTTGTTTTCACTCTTTTACAGCTTTGTGTACAAAAGTGCCCTTAGACAGGCGTTTGAAGCGCATTCGGAGCAGCCCCGCTCCCTGGTGATTTCAAGGCGGAAAATGCCCCTGGCTCGCCAAGAAAACCAGATTTTCAGATGCAGGAAAATGGCAGCTAACTGCAGGTACAAGAAATTTCTCTCTAGCCCCATTATTTCTGGAGTTATTGGCCGTGGCGCTGCCCACTTCTTTTTTCGGCGTTTTTTTGCTGGGTTCGGTCCAGCACACACGTAGCAGCCTTGGCTATTGTTGACGTACACACAGCATTGACGTATGCACTGGACATCCTCGGGGTGTCCTCACTCCGCGGTCCCTGGCATCCTCCCTGTTTATCCCGCAGCCTCAAGACCGGCATTTTCGGAAAGCCCATGAGCAGGGCTTTCCAACAGTGTCAGACTTGTCAGTTTCCCGCCAATATTTTGGGAGATAGAGCCGTTGCTAAATCTTGTTTTCAGTCTGTTACAGCTTTGTGTACAAAAGTGCCATTAGACAGGCGTTTGAAGCGCATTCGGAGCAGCCCCGCTCCCTGGTGATTTCAAGGCGGAAAATGCCCCTGGCTGGCCAAGAAAACCAGATTTTTAGATGCAGGACTATGGCAGCTAACTGCAGGTACAAGAAATATCTCTCTAGCCCCATTATTTCTGGAGTTATTGGCCGTGGCGCTGCCCACTTCTTTTTTCGGCGTTTTTTTTCTGGCTTCGGTCCAGCACATACGTGGCAGCCTTGGCTTTTGTTGACGTACACATAGCATGGACGTATGCACTGGACATCCTCGGGGTGTCCTCACTCCGCGGTCCCTGGCATCCTCCCTGTTTATCCTGCAGCCTCAAGACCGGCATTTTCGGAAAGCCAAGGAGCAGGGCTTTCCAACAGTGTCAGACTTGTTAGTTTCCCGCCAATACTTTGGGATATAGAGCCGTTGCTAAGTCTTGTTTTCACTCTGTTATAGCTTTGTGTACAAAAGTGCCATTAGACAGGCGTTTGAAGCGCATTCGGAGCAGCCCCGCTCCCTGGTGATTTCAAGGCGGAAAATGCCCCTGGCTGGCCAAGAAAACCAGATTTTCAGATGCAGGACTATGGCAGCTAACTGCAGGTGCACAAAAATTCTCTCTAGCCCCATTATTTCTGGAGTTATTGGCCGTGGCGCTGCCCACTTCTTTTTTCGGCGTTTTTTTGCTGGCTTCGGTACAGCACACACGTAGCAGCCTTGGCTATTGTTGACGTACACACAGCATGGACGTATGCACTGGACATCCTCGGGGTGTCCTCACTCCGCAGTCCCTGGCATCCTCCCTGTTTATTCTGCAGCCTCAAGACCGGCATTTCCGGAAAGCCCGGGATCAGGGCTTTCTAACAGTGTCAGACTTGTCAGTTTCCCGCCAACACTTTGGCAGATAGAGCCGTTGCTAAGTCTTGTTTTCACTCTTTTACAGCTTTGTGTACAAAAGTGACATTAGACAGGCGTTTGAAGCGCATTCGGAGCAGCCCCGCTCCCTGGTAATTTCAAGGCGGAAAATGCCCCTGGCTGGCCAAGAAAACCAGTTTTTCAGATGCAGGACTATGGCAGCTAACTGCAGGTACAAGAAATTTCTCTCTAGCCCCATTATTTCTGGAGTTATTGGCCGTGGCGCTGCCCACTTCTTTTTTCGGCGTTTTTTGCTGGGTTCGGTCCAGCACACACGTAGTAGCCTTGGCTATTGTTGACGTACACACAGCATGGACGTATGCACTGGACATCCTCGGGGTGTCCTCACTCCGCGGTCCCTGGCATCCTCCCTGTTTATCCTGCAGCCTCAACACCGGCTTTTTTGGAAAGCCCAGGATCAGGGCTTTTCAAAAGTGTCAGACTTGTCAGTTTCCCGCCAATACTTTGGGATGTAGAGCCGTTGCTAAGTCTTGTTTTCACTCTGTTACAGCTTTGTGTACAAAAGTGCCATTAGACAGGCGTTTGAAGCGCATTCGGAGCAGCCCCACTCCCTGGTGATTTCAAGGCGGAAAATGCCCCTAGCTGGCCAGGAAAACCAGATTTTCAGATGCAAGATTATGGCAGCTAACTGCAGGTACAAGAAATTTCTCTCTAGCCCCATTATTTCTGGAGTTATTGGCCGTGGCGCTGCCCACTTCTTTTTTCGGCGTTTTTTTTCTGGCTTCGGTCCAGCACACACGTAGCAGCCTCGGCTATTGTTGAGTGTCCTCACTCCGCGGTCCCTGGCATACTCCCTGGTTATCCTGCAGCCTCAAGACCGGCATTTTCGGAAAGCCCAGGATCAGGGCTTTCCAACAGTGTCAGACTTGTCAGTTTCCCGCCAATACTTTGGGAGATAGAGCCGTTGCTAAGTCTTGTTTTCACTCTGTTACAGCTTTGTGTACAAAAGTGCCATTAGACAGGCGTTTGAAGCGCATTCGGAGCAGCCCCGCTCCCTGGTGATTTCAAGGCGGAAAATGCCCCTAGCTGGCCAAGAAAACCAAATTTTCAGATGCAGGACTATGGCAGCTAACTGCAGGTACAAGAAATTTCTCTCTAGCCCCATTATTTCTGGAGTTATTGGCCGTGGCGCTGCCCACTTCTTTTTTCGGCGTTTTTTTTTTGCTGGGTTCGGTCCAGCACACACGTAGCGGCCTTGGCTATTGTTGACATACACACAGCATGGCCGTATGCACTGAACATCCTCGGGGTGTCCTCTCTCCGCCTTCCCTGGCATCCTCCCTGTTTATCCCGCAGCCTCAAGACCGGCATTTTCGAAAAGCCCATGAGCAGGGCTTTCCAACAGTGTCAAACTTGTCAGTTTCCCGCCAATACTTTGGGAGATAGAGCCGTTGCTAAGTCTTGTTTTCACTCTGTTACAGCTTTGTGTACAAAAGTGCAATTAGACAGGCGTTTGAAGCTCATTCGGAGCAGCCCCGCTCCCTGGTGGATTTCAAGGCGGAAAATGCCCCTGGCTGGCCAAGAAACCAGATTTTCAGATGCAGGACTATGGCAGCTAACTGCAGGTATAAGAAATTTCTCTTTAGCCCCATTATTTCTGGAGTTATTGGCCGTGGCGCTGCCCACTTCTTTTTTCGGCGTTTTTTTTTCTGGCTTCGGTCCAGCACACACGTAGCAGCCTTGGCTATTGTTGACGTACACACAGCATGGACGTATGCACTGGACATCCTCGGGGTGTCCTCACTCCGCGGTCCCTGGCATCCTCCCTGTTTATTCTGCAGCCTCAAGACCGGCATTTTCGGAAAGCCCAGGATCAGGGCTTTCCAACAGTGTCAGACTTGTCAGTTTCCCGCCAATACTTTGGCAGATAGAGCCGTTGCTAAATCTTGTTTTCACTCTGTTACAGCTTTGTGTACAAAAGTGCCATTAGACAGGCGTTTGAAGCGCATTCGGAGCAGCCCCGCTCCCTGGTGATTTCAAGGCGGAAAATGCCCCTGGCTGGCCAAGAAAACCAGATTTTCTGATGAAGGACTATGGCAGCTAACTGCAGGTATAAGAAATTTCTCTCTAGCCCCATTATTTCTGGAGTTATTGGCCGTGGCGCTGCCCACTTCTTTTTTCGGCGTTTTTTTCTGGCTTTGGTCCAGCACACACGTAGCATCCTTGGCTATTGTTGACGTACACACAGCATGGACGTATGCACTGGACATCCTCGGGGTGTCCTCACTCCGCGGTCCCTGGCATCCTCCCTGCTTATCCTGCAGCCTCAAGACCGGCATCTTCGGAAAGCCCAGGATCAAGGCTTTCCAACAATGTCAGACTTGCCAGTTTCCCGTCAATACTTTGGGAGATAGAGCCGTTGCTAAGTCTTGTTTTCACTCTGTTACAGCTTTGTGTACAAAAGTGCCAATAGACAGACGTTTGAAGCGCATTCGGAGCAGCCCCGCTCCCTGGTGATTTCAAGGCTGAAAATGCCCCTGGCTGGCCAAGAAAACCAGATTTTCAGATGCAGGACTATGGCAGCTAACTGCAGGTACAAGAAATTTCTCTCTAGCCCCATTATTTCTGGAGTTATTGACCGTGGTGCTGCCCACTTCTTTTTTCGGCGTTTTTTTTTTCTGGCTTCAGTACAGCACACACGTAGCAGCCTTGGCTATTGTTGACGTACACACAGCATGGACGTATGCACTGGACATCCTCGGGGTGTCCTCACTCCGCGGTTCCTAGCATCCTCCCTGTTTATCCTGCAGCCTCAAGACCGGCATTTTCGGAAAGCCCAGGATCAGGGCTTTCCAACAGTGTCAGACTTGTCAGTTTCCCGCCAATACTTTGGGAGATAGAGCCGTTGCTAAGTCTTGTTTTCACTCTGTTACAGCTTTGTGTACAAAAGTGCCATTAGAAAGGCGTTTGAAGCGCATTCGGAGCAGCCCCGCTCCCTGGTGATTTCAAGGCGGAAAATGCCCCTGGCTGGCCACGAAAACCAGATTTTCAGATGCAGGACTATGGCAGCTAACTGCAGGTACAAGAAATTTCTCTCTAGCCCCATTATTTCTGGAGTTATTGGCCGTGGCGCTGCCCACTTCTTTTTTAGGCGTTTTTTTCTGGCTTCGGTCCAGCACACACGTAGCAGCCTTGGCTATTGTTGACGTACACACAGCATGGCCGTATGCACTGAACATCCTCGGGGTGTCCTCTCTCCGCCTTCCCTGGCATCCTCCCTGTTTATCCCGTAGCCTCCAGACCGGCATTTTCGGAAAGCCCATGAGCAGGGCTTTCCAACAGTGTCAGACTTGTCAGTTTCCCGCCAATACTTTGGCAGATAGAGCCGTTGCTAAATCTTGTTTTCACTCTGTTACAGCTTTGTGTACAAAAGTGCCATTAGACAGGCGTTTGAAGCGCATTCGGAGCAGCCCCGCTCCCTGGTGTTTTCAAGGCGGAAAATGCCCCTGGCTGGCCAAGAAAACCAGATTTTCAGATGCAGGACTATGGCAGCTAACTGCAGGTACAAGAAATTTCTCTCTAACCCCATTATTTCTGGAGTTATTGGCCGTGGCGCTGCCCACTTCTCTTTTCGGCGTTTTTTTGCTGGGTTCGGTCCAGCACACACGTAGCAGCCTTGGCTATTGTTGACGTACACACAGCATGGACGTATGCACTGAACATCCTCGGGGTGTCCTCACTCCGAAGTCCCTGGCATCCTCCCTGTTTATCCTGCAGCCTCAAGACTGGCATTTTCGGAAAGCCCATGAGCAGGGCTTTCCAACAGTGTCAGACTTGTCAGTTTCCCGCCAATACTTTGGGAGATAGAGCCGTTGCTAAGTCTTGTTTTCACTCTATTACAGCTTTGTGTACAAAAGTGCCATTAGACAGGCGTTTGAAGCGCATTCGGAGCAGCCCCGCTCCCTGGTGATTTCAAGGCGGAAAATGCCCCTGGCTGGCCAAGAAAACCAGATTTTCAGATGCAGGACTATGGCAGCTAACTGCAGGTACAAGAAATTTCTCTCTAGCCCCATTATTTCTGGAGTTATTGGCCGTGGCGCTGCCCACTTCTTTTTTCGGCGTTTTTTTTTTGCTGGGTTCGGTCCAGCACACACGTAGCGGCCTTGGCTATTGTTGACATACACACAGCATGGCCGTATGCACTGAACATCCTCGGGGTGTCCTCTCTCCGCCTTCCCTGGCATCCTCCCTGTTTATCCCGCAGCCTCAAGACCGGCATTTTCGAAAAGCCCATGAGCAGGGCTTTCCAACAGTGTCAAACTTGTCAGTTTCCCGCCAATACTTTGGGAGATAGAGCCGTTGCTAAGTCTTGTTTTCACTCTGTTACAGCTTTGTGTACAAAAGTGCAATTAGACAGGCGTTTGAAGCTCATTCGGAGCAGCCCCGCTCCCTGGTGGATTTCAAGGCGGAAAATGCCCCTGGCTGGCCAAGAAACCAGATTTTCAGATGCAGGATTATGGCAGCTAACTGCAGGTATAAGAAATTTCTCTTTAGCCCCATTATTTCTGGAGTTATTGGCCGTGGCGCTGCCCACTTTTTTTTTCGGCGTTTTTTTCTGGCTGCGGTCCAGCACACACGTAGCAGCCTTGGCTATTGTTGACGTACACACAGCATGGACGTATGCACTGGACATCCTCGGGGTGTCCTCACTCCGCGGTCCCTGGCATCCTCCCTGTTTCTCCTGCAGCCTCAAGACCGGCATTTTCAAAAAGCCCAGGATCAGGGCTTTCCAACAGTGTCAGACTTGTCAGTTTCCCGCCAATACTTTGGGAGATAGAGCCGTTGCTAAGTCTTGTTTTCACTCTTTTACAGCTTTGTGTACAAAAGTGCCCTTAGACAGGCGTTTGAAGCGCATTCGGAGCAGCCCCGGTCCCTGGTGATTTCAAGGCGGAAAATGCCCCTGGCTGGCCAAGAAAACCAGATTTTCAGATGAAGGACTATGGCAGCTAACTGCAGGTATAAGAAATTTCTCTCTAGCCCCATTATTTCTGGAGTTATTGGCCGTGTGGCGCTGCCCACTTCTTTTTTCGGCGTTTTTTTCTGGCTTTGGTCCAGCACACACGTAGCAGCCTTGGCTATTGTTGACGTACACACAGCATGGACGTATGCACTGGACATCCTCGGGGTGTCCTCACTCCGCGGTCCCTGGCATCCTCCCTGCTTATCCTGCAGCCTCAAGACCGGCATCTTCGGAAAGCCCAGGATCAAGGCTTTCCAACAATGTCAGACTTGCCAGTTTCCCGTCAATACTTTGGGAGATAGAGCCGTTGCTAAGTCTTGTTTTCACTCTGTTACAGCTTTGTGTACAAAAGTGCCATTAGACAGGCGTTTGAAGCGCATTCGGAGCAGCCCCGCTCCCTGGTGATTTCAAGGCGGAAAATGCCCCTGGCTGGCCAAGAAAACCAGATTTTCAGATGCAGGACTATGGCAGCTAACTGCATGTACAAGAAATTTCTCTCTAGCCCCATTATTTCTGGAGTTATTGGAAGTGGCGATGCCCACTTCTTTTTTCGGCGTTTTTTTTTTGCTGGGTTCGGTCCAGCACACCCGTAGATGCCTTGGCTATTGTTGACGTACAAACAGCATGGACGTATGCACTGAACATCATCGGGGTGTCCTCTCTCCGCCTTCCCTTTGCATCCTCCCTGTTTATCCCGCAGCCTCAAGACCGGCATTTTCGGAAAGGCCATGAGCAGGGCTTTCCAACAGTGTCAGACTTGTCAGTTTCCCGCCTATACTTTGGGATATAGAGCCGTTGCTAAGTCTTGTTTTCACTCTGTTACAGCTTTGTGTACAAAAGTGCCAATAGACAGACGTTTGAAGCGCATTCGGAGCAGCCCCACTCCCTGGTGATTTCAAGGCTGAAAATGCCCCTGGCTGGCCAAGAAAACCAGATTTTCAGATGCAGGACTATGGCAGCTAACTGCAGGTACAAGAAATTTTTCTCTAGCCCCATTATTTCTGGAGTTATTGACCGTGGTGCTGCCCACTTCTTTTTTCGGCGTTTTTTTTTTCTGGCTTCAGTACAGCACACACGTAGCAGCCTTGGCTATTGTTGACGTACACACAGCATGGACGTATGCACTGGACATCCTCGGGGTGTCCTCACTCCGCGGTTCCTAGCATCCTCCCTGTTTATCCTGCAGCCTCAAGACCGGCATTTTCGGAAAGCCCAGGATCAGGGCTTTCCAACAGTGTCAGACTTGTCAGTTTCCCGCCAATACTTTGGGAGATAGAGCCGTTGCTAAGTCTTGTTTTCACTCTGTTACAGCTTTGTGTACAAAAGTGCCATTAGACAGGCGTTTGAAGCGCATTCGGAGCAGCCCCGCTCCCTGGTGATTTCAAGGCGGAAAATGCCCCTGGCTGGCCACGAAAACCAGATTTTCAGATGCAGGACTATGGCAGCTAACTGCAGGTACAAGAAATTTCTCTCTAGCCCCATTATTTCTGGAGTTATTGGCCGTGGCGCTGCCCACTTCTTTTTTCGGCGTTTTTTTCTGGCTTCGGTCCAGCACACACGTAGCAGCCTTGGCTATTGTTGACGTACACACAGCATGGCCGTATGCACTGAACATCCTCGGGGTGTCCTCTCTCCGCCTTCCCTGGCATCCTCCCTGTTTATCCCGTAGCCTCCAGACCGGCATTTTCGGAAAGCCCATGAGCAGGGCTTTCCAACAGTGTCAGACTTGTCAGTTTCCCGCCAATACTTTGGCAGATAGAGCCGTTGCTAAATCTTGTTTTCACTCTGTTACAGCTTTGTGTACAAAAGTGCCATTAGACAGGCGTTTGAAGCGCATTCGGAGCAGACCCGCTCCCTGGTGTTTTCAAGGCGGAAAATGCCCCTGGCTGGCCAAGAAAACCAGATTTTCAGATGCAGGACTATGGCAGCTAACTGCAGGTACAAGAAATTTCTCTCTAACCCCATTATTTCTGGAGTTATTGGCCGTGGCGCTGCCCACTTCTCTTTTCGGCGTTTTTTTGCTGGGTTCGGTCCAGCACACACGTAGCAGCCTTGGCTATTGTTGACGTACACACAGCATGGACGTATGCACTGAACATCCTCGGGGTGTCCTCACTCCGAAGTCCCTGGCATCCTCCCTGTTTATCCTGCAGCCTCAAGACCGGCATTTTCGGAAAGCCCATGAGCAGGGCTTTCCAACAGTGTCAGACTTGTCAGTTTCCCGCCAATACTGTGGGAGATAGAGCCGTTGCTAAGTCTTGTTTTCACTCTGTTACAGCTTTGTGTACAAAAGTGCCCTTAGACAGGCGTTTGAAGCGCATTCGGAGCAGCCCCGCTCCCTGGTGATTTCAAGGCGGAAAATGCCCCTGGCTGGCCAAGAAAACCAGATTTTCAGATGCAGGACTATGGCAGCTAACTGCAGGTACAAGAAATATCTCTCTAGCCACATTATTTCTGGAGTTATTGGCCGTGGCGCTACCCACTTCTTTTTTCGTGGTTTTTTTTGCTGGGTTCGGTCCAGCACACAATTAGCAGCCTTGGCTATTGTTGACGTACACACAGCATGGACGTCTGCACTGGACATCCTCGGGGTGTCCTCACTCCGCGGTCCCTGGCATCCTCCCTGTTTATCCTGCAGCCTCAAAACCGGCATTTTCGGAAAGCCCAGGATCAGGGCTTTCCAACAGCATTAGACTTGTCAGTTTCCCGCCAATACTTTGGGAGATAGAGCCGTTGCTAAGTCTTGTTTTCACTCTGTTACAGCTTTGTGTACAAAAGTGCCATTAGACAGGCGTTTGAAGCGCATTCGGAGCAGCCCCGCTCCCTGCTGATTTCAAGGCGGAAAATGCCCCTGGCTGGCCAAGAAAACCAGATTTTCAGATGCAGGACTATGGCAGCTAACTGCAGGTACAAGAAATTTCTCTCTAACCCCATTATTTCTGGAGTTATTGGCCGTGGCGCTGCCCACTTCTTTTTCGGCGTTTTTTTCTGGCTTCGGTCCAGCACACACGTAGCAGCCTTGGCTATTGTTGACGTACACACAGCATGGCCGTATGAACTGAACATCCTCGGGGTGTCCTCTCTCCGCGGTTCCTGGCATCCTCCCTGTTTATCCCGCAGCCTCCAGACCGGCATTTTCGGAAAGCCCATGAGCAGGGCTTTCCAACAGTGTCAGACTTGTCAGTTTCCCGCCAATACTTTGGCAGATAGAGCCGTTGCTAAATCTTGTTTTCACTCTGTTACAGCTTTGTGTACAAAAGTGCCATTAGACAGGCGTTTGAAGCGCATTCGGAGCAGACCCGCTCCCTGGTGAATTCAAGGCGGAAAATGCCCCTGGCTGGCCAAGAAAACCAGATTTTCAGATGCAGGACTATGGCAGCTAACTGCAGGTACAAGAAATTTCTCTCTAGCCCCATTATTTCTGGAGTTATTGGCCGTGGCGCTGCCCACTTCTTTTTTCGGCGTTTTTTTTCTGGCTTCGGTCCAGCACACACGTAGCAGCCTTGGCTATTGTTGACGTACACACAGCACGAACGTATGCACTGGACATCCTCGGGGTGTCCTCACTCCGCAGTCCCCGGCATCCTCCCTGTTTATCCTGCAGCCTCAAGACCTGCATTTTCGGAAAGCCCAGGATCAGGGCTTTCCAACAGTGTCAGACTTGTCAGTTTCCCGCCAATACTTTGGCAGATAGAGCCGTTGCTAAATCTTGTTTTCACTCTGTTACAGCTTTGTGTACAAAAGTGCCATTAGACAGGCGTTTGAAGCGCATTCGGAGCAGCCCCGCTCCCTGGTAATTTCAAGGCAGAAAATGCCCCTGGCTGGCCAAGAAAACCAGATTTTCAGATGCAGGACTATGGCAGCTAACTGCAGGTACAAGAAATTTCTCTCTAGCCCCATTATTTCTGGAGTTATTGGCCGTGGCGCTGCCCACTTCTTTTTTCGGTGTTTTTTTGCTGGGTTCGGTCCAGCACACACGTAGCAGCCTTGGCTATTGTTGACGTACACACAGCATGGACGTATGCACTGAACATCCTCGGGGTGTCCTCTCTCCGCCTTCCCTGGCATCCTCCCTGTTTATCCCGCAGCCTCCAGACCGGCATTTTCGGAAAGCCCATGAGCAGGGCTTTCCAACAGTGTCAGACTTGTCAGTTTCCCGCCAATACTTTGGGAGATAGAGCCGTTGCTAAGTCTTGTTTTCACTCTGTTACAGCTTTGTGTACAAAAGTGCCATTAGACAGGCGTTTGAAGCGCATTCGGAGCAGACCCGCTCCCTGGTGAATTCAAGGCGACAAATGCCCCTGGCTGGCCAAGAAAACCAGATTTTCAGATGCAGGACTATGGCAGCTAACTGCAGGTACAAGAAATTTCTCTCTAGCCCCATTATTTCTGGAGTTATTGGACGTGGCGCTGCCCACTTCTTTTTTCGGCGTTTTTTTTCTGGCTTCGGTCCAGCACACACGTAGCAGCCTTGGCTATTGTTGACGTACACACAGCACGAACGTATGCACTGGACATCCTCGGGGTGTCCTCACTCCGCAGTCCCCGGCATCCTCCCTGTTTATCCTGCAGCCTCAAGACCTGCATTTTCGGAAAGCCCAGGATCAGGGCTTTCCAACAGTGTCAGACTTGTCAGTTTCCCGCCAATACTTTGGCAGATAGAGCCGTTGCTAAATCTTGTTTTCACTCTGTTACAGCTTTGTGTACAAAAGTGCCATTAGACAGGCGTTTGAAGCGCATTCGGAGCAGCCCCGCTCCCTGGTGTTTTCAAGGCGGAAAATGCCCCTGGCTGGCCAAGAAAACCAGATTTTCAGATGCAGGACTATGGCAGCTAACTGCAGGTACAAGAAATTTCTCTCTAACCCCATTATTTCTGGAGTTATTGGCCGTGGCGCTGCCCACTTCTTTTTTTCGGCGTTTTTTTGCTGGGTTCGGTCCAGCACACACGTAGCAGCCTTGGCTATTGTTGACGTACACACAGCATGGACGTATGCACTGAACATCCTCGGGGTGTCCTCACTCCGAAGTCCCTGGCATCCTCCCTGTTTATCCTGCAGCCTCAAGACCGGCATTTTCGGAAAGCCCAGGATCAGGGCTTTCCAACAGTGTCAGACTTGTCAGTTTCCCGCCAATACTGTGGGAGATAGAGCCGTTGCTAAGTCTTGTTTTCACTCTGTTACAGCTTTGTGTACAAAAGTGCCATTAGACAGGCGTTTGAAGCGCATTCGGAGCAGCCCCGCTCCCTGGTAATTTCAAGGCGGAAAATGCCCCTGGCTGGCCAAGAAAACCAGATTTTCAGATGCAGGACTATGGCAGCTAACTGCAGGTACAAGAAATTTCTCTCTAGCCCCATTATTTCTGGAGTTATTGGCCGTGGCGCTGCCCACTTCTTTTTTCGGCGTTTTTTTGCTGGGTTCGGTCCAGCACACACGTAGCAGCCTTGGCTATTGTTGACGTACACACAGCATGGCCGTATGCACTGAACATCCTCCGGGTGTCCTCTCTCCGCCTTCCCTGGCATCCTCCCTGTTTATCCCGCAGCCTCCAGACCGGCATTTTCGGAAAGCCCATGAGCAGGGCTTTCCAACAGTGTCAGACTTGTCAGTTTCCCGCCAATACTTTGGGAGATAGAGCCGTTGCTAAGTCTTGTTTTCACTCTGTTACAGCTTTGTGTACAAAAGTGCCATTAGACAGGCGTTTGAAGCGCATTCGGAGCAGACCCGCTCCCTGGTGATTTCAAGGCGGAAAATGCCCCTGGCTGGCCAAGAAAACCAGATTTTCAGATGCAGGACTATGGCAGCTAACTGCAGGTACAAGAAATTTTTCTCTAGCCCCATTATTTCTGGAGTTATTGGCCGTGGCGCTACCCACTTCTTTTTTCGTGGTTTTTTTTGCTGGGTTCGGTCCAGCACACACGTAGCAGCCTTGAATATTGTTGACGTACACACAGCATGGACGTATGCACCAGACATCCTCGGGGTGTCCTCACTCCGCGTTCCCTGGCATCCTCCCTGTTTATCCTGCAGCCTCAAGACCGGCATTTTCGGAAAGCCCAGGAGCAGGGCTTTCTAACAGTGTCAGACTTAACAGTTTCCCGCCAATACTTTGGCAAATAGAGCCGTTGCTAAGTCTTGTTTTCACTCTGTTACAGCTTTGTGTACAAAAGTGCCATTAGACAGGCGTTTGAAGCGCATTCGGAGCAGCCCCGCTCCCTGGTGTTTTCAAGGCGGAAAATGCCCCTGGCTGGCCAAGAAAACCAGATTTTCAGATGCAGGACTATGGCAGCTAACTGCAGGTACAAGAAATTTCTCTCTAACCCCATTATTTCTGGAGTAATTGGCCGTGGCGCTACCCACTTCTTTTTTCGTGGTTTTTTTTGCTGGGTTCGGTCCAGCACACACGTAGCAGCCTTGGCTATTGTTGACGTACACACAGCAAGGACGTATGCACCAGACATCCTCGGGGTGTCCTCACTCCGCGTTCCCTGGCATCCTCCCTGTTTATCCTGCAGCCTCAAGACCGGCATTTTCGGAAAGCCCAGGAGCAGGGCTTTCTAACAGTGTCAGACTTAACAGTTTCCCGCCAATACTGTGGGAGATAGAGCCGTTGCTAAGTCTTGTTTTCACTCTGTTACAGCTTTGTGTACAAAAGTGCCATTAGACAGGCGTTTGAAGCGCATTCGGAGCAGCCCCGCTCCCTGGTGATTTCAAGGCGGAAAATGCCCCTGGCTGGCCAAGAAAACCAGATTTTCAGATGCAGGACTATGGCAGCTAACTGCAGGTACAAGAAATTTCTCTCTAGCCCCATTATTTCTGGAGTTATTGGCCGTGGCGCTACCCACTTCTTTTTTTCGTGGTTTTTTTTGCTGGGTTCGGTCCAGCACACACGTAGCAGCCTTGGCTATTGTTGACGTACACACAGCATGGACGTATGCACCAGACATCCTCGGGGTGTCCTCACTCCGCGTTCCCTGGCATCCTCCCTGTTTATCCTGCAGCCTCAAGACCGGCATTTTCGGAAAGCCCAGGAGCAGGGCTTTCTAACAGTGTCAGACTTAACAGTTTCCCGCCAATACTGTGGGAGATAGAGCCGTTGCTAAGTCTTGTTTTCACTCTGTTACAGCTTTGTGTACAAAAGTGCCATTAGACAGGCGTTTGAAGCGCATTCGGAGCAGCCCCGCTCCCTGGTGATTTCAAGGCGGAAAATGCCCCTGGCTGGCCAAGAAAACCAGATTTTCAGATGCAGGACTATGGCAGCTAACTGCAGGTACAAGAAATTTCTCTCTAGCCCCATTATTTCTGGAGTTATTGGCCGTGGCGCTGCCCACTTCTTTTTTTCGGCGTTTTTTTGCTGGGTTCGGTCCAGCACACACGTAGCAGCCTTGGCTATTGTTGACGTACACACAGCATGGACGTATGCACTGAACATCCTCGGGGTGTCCTCACTCCGAAGTCCCTGGCATCCTCCCTGTTTATCCTGCAGCCTCAAGACCGGCATTTTCGGAAAGCCCAGGATCAGGGCTTTCCAACAGTGTCAGACTTGTCAGTTTCCCGCCAATACTGTGGGAGATAGAGCCGTTGCTAAGTCTTGTTTTCACTCTGTTACAGCTTTGTGTACAAAAGTGCCATTAGACAGGCGTTTGAAGCGCATTCGGAGCAGCCCCGCTCCCTGGTAATTTCAAGGCGGAAAATGCCCCTGGCTGGCCAAGAAAACCAGATTTTCAGATGCAGGACTATGGCAGCTAACTGCAGGTACAAGAAATTTCTCTCTAGCCCCATTATTTCTGGAGTTATTGGCCGTGGCGCTGCCCACTTCTTTTTTCGGCGTTTTTTTGCTGGGTTCGGTCCAGCACACACGTAGCAGCCTTGGCTATTGTTGACGTACACACAGCATGGCCGTATGCACTGAACATCCTCGGGGTGTCCTCACTCCGCCTTCCCTGGCATCCTCCCTGTTTATCCCGCAGCCTCCAGACCGGCATTTTCGGAAAGCCCATGAGCAGGGCTTTCCAACAGTGTCAGACTTGTCAGTTTCCCGCCAATACTTTGGGAGATAGAGCCGTTGCTAAGTCTTGTTTTCACTCTGTTAAAGCTTTGTGTACAAAAGTGCCATTAGACAGGCGTTTGAAGCGCATTCGGAGCAGACCCGGTCCCTGGTGATTTAAAGGCGACAAATGCCCCTGGCTGGCCAAGAAAACCAGATTTTCAGATGCAGGACTATGGCAGCTAACTGCAGGTACAAGAAATTTCTCTCTAGCCCCATTATTTCTGGAGTTATTGGACGTGGCGCTGCCCACTTCTTTTTTCGGCGTTTTTTTTCTGGCTTCGGTCCAGCACACACGTAGCAGCCTTGGCTATTGTTGACGTACACAGCACGAACGTATGCACTGGACATCCTCGGGGTGTCCTCACTCCGCAGTCCCCGGCATCCTCCCTGTTTATCCTGCAGCCTCAAGACCTGCATTTTCGGAAAGCCCAGGATCAGGGCTTTCCAACAGTGTCAGACTTGTCAGTTTCCCGCCAATACTTTGGCAGATAGAGCCGTTGCTAAATCTTGTTTTCACTCTGTTACAGCTTTGTGTACAAAAGTGCCATTAGACAGGCGTTTGAAGCGCATTCGGAGCAGCCCCGCTCCCTGGTGTTTTCAAGGCGGAAAATGCCCCTGGCTGGCCAAGAAAACCAGATTTTCAGATGCAGGACTATGGCAGCTAACTGCAGGTACAAGAAATTTCTCTCTAACCCCATTATTTCTGGAGTTATTGGCCGTGGCGCTGCCCACTTCTTTTTTTCGGCGGTTTTTTGCTGGGTTCGGTCCAGCACACACGTAGCAGCCTTGGCTATTGTTGACATACACACAGCATGGACGTATGCACTGAACATCCTCGGGGTGTCCTCACTCCGAAGTCCCTGGCATCCTCCCTGTTTATCCTGCAGCCTCAAGACCGGCATTTTCGGAAAGCCCATGAGCAGGGCTTTCCAACAGTGTCAGACTTGTCAGTTTCCCGCCAATACTGTGGGAGATAGAGCCGTTGCTAAATCTTGTTTTCACTCTGTTACAGCTTTGTGTACAAAAGTGCCATTAGACAGGCGTTTGAAGCGCATTCGGAGCAGCCCCGCTCCCTGGTGATTTCAAGGCGGAAAATGCCCCTGGCTGGCCAAGAAAACCAGATTTTCAGATGCAGGACTATGGCAGCTAACTGCAGGTACAAGAAATTTCTCTCTAGCCCCATTATTTCTGGAGTTATTGGCCGTGGCGCTACCCACTTCTTTTTTTCGTGGTTTTTTTTGCTGGGTTCGGTCCAGCACACACGTAGCAGCCTTGGCTATTGTTGACGTACACACAGCATGGACGTATGCACCAGACATCCTCGGGGTGTCCTCACTCCGCGTTCCCTGGCATCCTCCCTGTTTATCCTGCAGCCTCAAGACCGGCATTTTCGGAAAGCCCAGGAGCAGGGCTTTCTAACAGTGTCAGACTTAACAGTTTCCCGCCAATACTGTGGGAGATAGAGCCGTTGCTAAGTCTTGTTTTCACTCTGTTACAGCTTTGTGTACAAAAGTGCCATTAGACAGGCGTTTGAAGCGCATTCGGAGCAGCCCCGCTCCCTGGTAATTTCAAGGCGGAAAATGCCCCTGGCTGGCCAAGAAAACCAGATTTTCAGATGCAGGACTATGGCAGCTAACTGCAGGTACAAGAAATTTCTCTCTAGCCCCATTATTTCTGGAGTTATTGGCCGTGGCGCTGCCCACTTCTTTTTTCGGCGTTTTTTTGCTGGGTTCGGTCCAGCACACACGTAGCAGCCTTGGCTATTGTTGACGTACACACAGCATGGACGTATGCACCAGACATCCTCGGGGTGTCCTCTCTCCGCCTTCCCTGGCATCCTCCCTGTTTATCCCGCAGCCTCCAGACCGGCATTTTCGGAAAGCCCATGAGCAGGGCTTTCCAACAGTGTCAGACTTGTCAGTTTCCCGCCAATACTTTGGGAGATAGAGCCGTTGCTAAGTCTTGTTTTCACTCTGTTAAAGCTTTGTGTACAAAAGTGCCATTAGACAGGCGTTTGAAGCGCATTCGGAGCAGACCCGGTCCCTGGTGATTTAAAGGCGACAAATGCCCCTGGCTGGCCAAGAAAACCAGATTTTCAGATGCAGGACTATGGCAGCTAACTGCAGGTACAAGAAATTTCTCTCTAGCCCCATTATTTCTGGAGTTATTGGACGTGGCGCTGCCCACTTCTTTTTTCGGCGTTTTTTTTCTGGCTTCGGTCCAGCACACACGTAGCAGCCTTGGCTATTGTTGACGTACACAGCACGAACGTATGCACTGGACATCCTCGGGGTGTCCTCACTCCGCAGTCCCCGGCATCCTCCCTGTTTATCCTGCAGCCTCAAGACCTGCATTTTCGGAAAGCCCAGGATCAGGGCTTTCCAACAGTGTCAGACTTGTCAGTTTCCCGCCAATACTTTGGCAGATAGAGCCGTTGCTAAATCTTGTTTTCACTCTGTTACAGCTTTGTGTACAAAAGTGCCATTAGACAGGCGTTTGAAGCGCATTCGGAGCAGCCCCGCTCCCTGGTGTTTTCAAGGCGGAAAATGCCCCTGGCTGGCCAAGAAAACCAGATTTTCAGATGCAGGACTATGGCAGCTAACTGCAGGTACAAGAAATTTCTCTCTAACCCCATTATTTCTGGAGTTATTGGCCGTGGCGCTGCCCACTTCTTTTTTTCGGCGGTTTTTTGCTGGGTTCGGTCCAGCACACACGTAGCAGCCTTGGCTATTGTTGACATACACACAGCATGGACGTATGCACTGAACATCCTCGGGGTGTCCTCACTCCGAAGTCCCTGGCATCCTCCCTGTTTATCCTGCAGCCTCAAGACCGGCATTTTCGGAAAGCCCATGAGCAGGGCTTTCCAACAGTGTCAGACTTGTCAGTTTCCCGCCAATACTGTGGGAGATAGAGCCGTTGCTAAATCTTGTTTTCACTCTGTTACAGCTTTGTGTACAAAAGTGCCATTAGACAGGCGTTTGAAGCGCATTCGGAGCAGCCCCGCTCCCTGGTGATTTCAAGGCGGAAAATGCCCCTGGCTGGCCAAGATAACCAGATTTTCAGATGCAGGACTATGGCAGCTAACTGCAGGTACAAGAAATTTCTCTCTAGCCCCATTATTTCTGGAGTTATTGGCCGTGGCGCTACCCACTTCTTTTTTTCGTGGTTTTTTTTGCTGGGTTCGGTCCAGCACACACGTAGCAGCCTTGGCTATTGTTGACGTACACACAGCATGGACGTATGCACCAGACATCCTCGGGGTGTCCTCACTCCGCGTTCCCTGGCATCCTCCCTGTTTATCCTGCAGCCTCAAGACCGGCATTTTCGGAAAGCCCAGGAGCAGGGCTTTCTAACAGTGTCAGACTTAACAGTTTCCCGCCAATACTGTGGGAGATAGAGCCGTTGCTAAGTCTTGTTTTCACTCTGTTACAGCTTTGTGTACAAAAGTGCCATTAGACAGGCGTTTGAAGCGCATTCGGAGCAGCCCCGCTCCCTGGTGATTTCAAGGCGGAAAATGCCCCTGGCTGGCCAAGAAAACCAGATTTTCAGATGCAGGACTATGGCAGCTAACTGCAGGTACAAGAAATATCTTCCTAGCCCCATTATTTCTGGAGTTATTGGCCGTGGCGCTACCCACTTCTTTTTTCGTGGTTTTTTTTGCTGGGTTCGGTCCAGCACACACGTAGCAGCCTTGGCTATTGTTGACGTACACACAGCATGGACGTATGCACCAGACATCCTCGGGGTGTCCTCACTCCGCGTTCCCTGGCATCCTCCCTGTTTATCCTGCAGCCTCAAGACCGGCATTTTCGGAAAGCCCAGGAGCAGGGCTTTCTAACAGTGTCAGACTTAACAGTTTCCCGCCAATACTGTGGCAGATAGAGCCGTTGCTAAGTCTTGTTTTCACTCTGTTACAGCTTTGTGTACAAAAGTGCCATTAGACAGGCGTTTGAAGCGCATTCGGAGCAGCCCCGCTCCCTGGTAATTTCAAGGCGGAAAATGCCCCTGGCTGGCCAAGAAAACCAGATTTTCAGATGCAGGACTATGGCAGCTAACTGCAGGTACAAGAAATTTCTCTCTAACCCCATTATTTCTGGAGTTATTGGCCGTGGCGCTGCCCACTTCTTTTTTCGGCGTTTTTTTGCTGGGTTCGGTCCAGCACAGACGTAGCAGCCTTGGCTATTGTTGATTGTCCTCACTCCGCGGTCCCTGGCATACTCCCTGTTTATCCTGCAGCCTCAAGACCGGCATTTTCGGAAAGCCCAGGATCAGGGCTTTCCAACAGTGTCAGACTTGTCAGTTTCCCGCCAATACTTTGGCAGATAGAGCCGTTGCTAAGTCTTGTTTTCACTCTGTTACAGCTTTGTGTACAAAAGTGCCATTAGACAGGCGTTTGAAGCGCATTCGGAGCAGCCCCGCTCCCTGGTGATTTCAAGGCGGAAAATGCCCCTAGCTGGCCAAGAAAACCAGATTTTCAGATGCGGGACTATGGCAGCTAACTGCAGGTACAAGAAATATCTCTCTAGCCCCATTATTTCTGGAATTATTGGCCGTGGCGCTGCCCACTTCTTTTTTCGGCGTTTTTTTTCTGGTTTCGGTCCAGCACACACGTAGCAGCCTTGGCTATTGTTGACGTACACACAGCATGGACGTATGCACTGGACATCCTCGGGGTGTCCTCACTCCGCGGTCCCTGGCATCCTCCCTGTTTATCCTGCAGCCTGAAGACCGGCATTTTTGGAAAGCCCAGGATCAGGGCTTTCCAACAGTGTCAGACTTGTCAGTTTCCCGCCAATACTTTGGCAGATAGAGCCGTTGCTAAATCTTGTTTTCACTCTGTTACAGCTTTGTGTACAAAAGTGCCATTAGACAGGCGTTTGAAGCGCATTCGGAGCAGCCCCGCTCCCTGGTGATTTCAAGGCGGAAAATGCCCCTGGCTGGCCAAGAAAACCAGATTTTCAGATGCAGGACTATGGCAGCTAACTGCAGGTACAAGAAATATCTTCCTAGCCCCATTATTTCTGGAGTTATTGGCCGTGGCGCTACCCACTTCTTTTTTCGTGGTTTTTTTTGCTGGGTTCGGTCCAGCACACACGTAGCAGCCTTGGCTATTGTTGACGTACACACAGCATGGACGTATGCACCAGACATCCTCGGGGTGTCCTCACTCCGCGTTCCCTGGCATCCTCCCTGTTTATCCTGCAGCCTCAAGACCGGCATTTTCGGAAAGCCCAGGAGCAGGGCTTTCTAACAGTGTCAGACTTAACAGTTTCCCGCCAATACTGTGGCAGATAGAGCCGTTGCTAAGTCTTGTTTTCACTCTGTTACAGCTTTGTGTACAAAAGTGCCATTAGACAGGCATTTGAAGCGCATTCGGAGCAGCCCCGCTCCCTGGTGTTTTCAAGGCGGAAAATGCCCCTGGCTGGCCAAGAAAACCAGATTTTCAGATGCAGGACTATGGCAGCTAACTGCAGGTACAAGAAATTTCTCTCTAACCCCATTATTTCTGGAGTTATTGGCCGTGGCGCTGCCCACTTCTTTTTTCGGCGTTTTTTTGCTGGGTTCGGTCCAGCACAGACGTAGCAGCCTTGGCTATTGTTGAGTGTCCTCACTCCGCGGTCCCTGGCATACTCCCTGTTTATCCTGCAGCCTCAAGACCGGCATTTTCGGAAAGCCCAGGATCAGGGCTTTCCAACAGTGTCAGACTTGTCAGTTTCCCGCCAATACTTTGGCAGATAGAGCCGTTGCTAAGTCTTGTTTTCACTCTGTTACAGCTTTGTGTACAAAAGTGCCATTAGACAGGCGTTTGAAGCGCATTCGGAGCAGCCCCGCTCCCTGGTGATTTCAAGGCGGAAAATGCCCCTGGCTGGCCAAGAAAACCAGATTTTCAGATGCAGGACTATGGCAGCTAACTGCAGGTACAAGAAATATCTTCCTAGCCCCATTATTTCTGGAGTTATTGGCCGTGGCGCTACCACCTTCTTTTTTCGTGGTTTTTTTTGCTGGGTTCGGTCCAGCACACACGTAGCAGCCTTGGCTATTGTTGACGTACACACAGCATGGACGTATGCACCAGACATCCTCGGGGTGTCCTCACTCCGCGTTCCCTGGCATCCTCCCTGTTTATCCTGCAGCCTCAAGACCGGCATTTTCGGAAAGCCCAGGAGCAGGGCTTTCTAACAGTGTCAGACTTAACAGTTTCCCGCCAATACTGTGGCAGATAGAGCCGTTGCTAAGTCTTGTTTTCACTCTGTTACAGCTTTGTGTACAAAAGTGCCATTAGACAGGCATTTGAAGCGCATTCGAAGCAGCCCCGCTCCCTGGTGTTTTCAAGGCGGAAAATGCCCCTGGCTGGCCAAGAAAACCAGATTTTCAGATGCAGGACTATGGCAGCTAACTGCAGGTACAAGAAATTTCTCTCTAACCCCATTATTTCTGGAGTTATTGGCCGTGGCGCTGCCCACTTCTTTTTTCGGCGTTTTTTTGCTGGGTTCGGTCCAGCACAGACGTAGCAGCCTTGGCTATTGTTGAGTGTCCTCACTCCGCGGTCCCTGGCATACTCCCTGTTTATCCTGCAGCCTCAAGACCGGCATTTTCGGAAAGCCCAGGATCAGGGCTTTCCAACAGTGTCAGACTTGTCAGTTTCCCGCCAATACTTTGGCAGATAGAGCCGTTGCTAAGTCTTGTTTTCACTCTGTTACAGCTTTGTGTACAAAAGTGCCATTAGACAGGCGTTTGAAGCGCATTCGGAGCAGCCCCGCTCCCTGGTGATTTCAAGGCGGAAAATGCCCCTAGCTGGCCAAGAAAACCAGATTTTCAGATGCGGGACTATGGCAGCTAACTGCAGGTACAAGAAATATCTCTCTAGCCCCATTATTTCTGGAATTATTGGCCGTGGCGCTGCCCACTTCTTTTTTCGGCGTTTTTTTCTGGTTTCGGTCCAGCACACACGTAGCAGCCTTGGCTATTGTTGACGTACACACAGCATGGACGTATGCACTGGACATCCTCGGGGTGTCCTCACTCCGCGGTCCCTGGCATCCTCCCTGTTTATCCTGCAGCCTGAAGACCGGCATTTTTGGAAAGCCCAGGATCAGGGCTTTCCAACAGTGTCAGACTTGTCAGTTTCCCGCCAATACTTTGGCAGATAGAGCCGTTGCTAAATCTTGTTTTCACTCTGTTACAGCTTTGTGTACAAAAGTGCCATTAGACAGGCGTTTGAAGCGCATTCGGAGCAGCCCCGCTCCCTGGTGATTTCAAGGCGGAAAATGCCCCTGGCTGGCCAAGAAAACCAGATTTTCAGATGCAGGACTATGGCAGCTAACTGCAGGTACAAGAAATTTCTCTCTAGCCCTATTATTTCTGGAGTTATTGGCCGTGGCGCTACCCACTTCTTTTTTTCGTGGTTTTTTTTGCTGGGTTCGGTCCAGCACACACGTAGCAGCCTTGGCTATTGTTGACGTACACACAGCATGGACGTATGCACCAGACATCCTCGTGGTGTCCTCACTCCGCGTTCCCTGGCATCCTCCCTGTTTATCCTGCAGCCTCAAGACCGGCATTTTCGGAAAGCCCAGGAGCAGGGCTTTCTAACAGTGTCAGACTAAACAGTTTCCCGCCAATACTGTGGGAGATAGAGCCGTTGCTAAGTCTTGTTTTCACTCTGTTACAGCTTTGTGTACAAAAGTGCCATTAGACAGGCGTTTGAAGCGCATTCGGAGCAGCCCCGCTCCCTGGTGATTTCAAGGCGGAAAATGCCCCTGGCTGGCCAAGAAAACCAGATTTTCAGATGCAGGACTATGGCAGCTAACTGCAGGTACAAGAAATATCTTCCTAGCCCCATTATATCTGGAGTTATTGGCCGTGGCGCTACCCACTTCTTTTTTCGTGGTTTTTTTTGCTGGGTTCGGTCCAGCACACACGTAGCAGCCTTGGCTATTGTTGACGTACACACAGCATGGACGTATGCACCAGACATCCTCGGGGTGTCCTCACTCCGCGTTCCCTGGCATCCTCCCTGTTTATCCTGCAGCCTCAAGACCGGCATTTTCGGAAAGCCCAGGAGCAGGGCTTTCTAACAGTGTCAGACTTAACAGTTTCCCGCCAATACTGTGGCAGATAGAGCCGTTGCTAAGTCTTGTTTTCACTCTGTTACAGCTTTGTGTACAAAAGTGCCATTAGACAGGCATTTGAAGCGCATTCGGAGCAGCCCCACTCCCTGGTGTTTTCAAGGCGGAAAATGCCCCTGGCTGGCCAAGAAAACCAGATTTTCAGATGCAGGACTATGGCAGCTAACTGCAGGTACAAGAAATTTCTCTCTAACCCCATTATTTCTGGATTTATTGGCCGTGGCGCTGCCCACTTCTTTTTTCGGCGTTTTTTTGCTGGGTTCGGTCCAGCACAGACGTAGCAGCCTTGGCTATTGTTGAGTGTCCTCACTCCGCGGTCCCTGGCATACTCCCTGTTTATCCTGCAGCCTCAAGACCGGCATTTTCGGAAAGCCCAGGATCAGGGCTTTCCAACAGTGTCAGACTTGTCAGTTTCCCGCCAATACTTTGGCAGATAGAGCCGTTGCTAAGTCTTGTTTTCACTCTGTTACAGCTTTGTGTACAAAAGTGCCATTAGACAGGCGTTTGAAGCGCATTCGGAGCAGCCCCGCTCCCTGGTGATTTCAAGGCGGAAAATGCCCCTGGCTGGCCAAGAAAACCAGATTTTCAGATGCGGGACTATGGCAGCTAACTGCAGGTACAAGAAATATCTCTCTAGCCCCATTATTTCTGGAATTATTGGCCGTGGCGCTGCCCACTTCTTTTTTCGGCGTTTTTTTTCTGGTTTCGGTCCAGCACACACGTAGCAGCCTTGGCTATTGTTGACGTACACACAGCATGGACGTATGCACTGGACATCCTCGGGGTGTCCTCACTCCGCGGTCCCTGGCATCCTCCCTGTTTATCCTGCAGCCTGAAGACCGGCATTTTTGGAAAGCCCAGGATCAGGGCTTTCCAACAGTGTCAGACTTGTCAGTTTCCCGCCAATACTTCGGGAGATAGAGCCGTTGCTAAATCTTGTTTTCAGTCTGTTACAGCTTTGTGTACAAAAGTGCCATTAGACAGGCGTTTGAAGCGCATTCGGAGCAGCCCCGCTCCCTGGTGATTTCAAGGCGGAAAATGCCCCTGGCTGGCCAAGAAAACCAGATTTTTAGATGCAGGACTATGGCAGCTAACTGCAGGTACAAGAAATATCTCTCTAGCCCCATTATTTCTGGAGTTATTGGCCGTGGCGCTGCCCACTTCTTTTTCGGCGTTTTTTCTGGTTTCGGTCCTGCACACATTAGGAGCCTTGGCTATTGTTGACGTACACACAGCATGGACGTATGCACTGGACATCCTCGGGGTGTCCTCACTCCGCGGTCCCTGGCATCCTCACTGTTTATTCTGCAGCCTCAAGACCGGCATTTTCGGAAAGCCCAGGATCTAGGCTTTCCAACAGTGTCAGACTTGTCAGTTTCTCGCCAATACTTCGGGAGATAGAGCCGTTGCTAAATCTTGTTTTCACTCTGTTACAGCTTTGTGTACAAAAGTGCCATTAGACAGGCGTTTGAAGCGCATTCGGAGCAGCCCCGGTCCCTGGTGATTTCAAGGCGGAAAATGCCCCTGGCTGGCCAAGAAAACCAGATTTTCAGATGCAGGACTATGGCAGCTAACTGCAGGTACAAGAAATTTCTCTCTAGCCCCATTATTTCTGGAGTTATTGGCCGTGGCGCTGCCCACTTCTTTTTTCGGCGTTTTTTTTTTGCTGGGTTCGGTCCAGCACACACGTAGCGGCCTTGGCTATTGTTGACATACACACAGCATGGCCGTATGCACTGAACATCCTCGGGGTGTCCTCTCTCCGCCTTCCCTGGCATCCTCCCTGTTTATCCCGCAGCCTCAAGACCGGCATTTTCGAAAAGCCCATGAGCAGGGCTTTCCAACAGTGTCAAACTTGTCAGTTTCCCGCCAATACTTTGGGAGATAGAGCCGTTGCTAAGTCTTGTTTTCACTCTGTTACAGCTTTGTGTACAAAAGTGCAATTAGACAGGCGTTTGAAGCTCATTCGGAGCAGCCCCGCTCCCTGGTGGATTTCAAGGCGGAAAATGCCCCTGGCTGGCCAAGAAAACCAGATTTTCAGATGCAGGACTATGGCAGCTAACTGCAGGTATAAGAAAATTCTCTTTAGCCCCATTATTTCTGGAGTTATTGGCCGTGGCGCTGCCCACTTTTTTTTTCGGCGTTTTTTTCTGGCTGCGGTCCAGCACACACGTAGCAGCCTTGGCTATTGTTGACGTACACACAGCATGGACGTATGCACTGGACATCCTCGGGGTGTCCTCACTCCGCGGTCCCTGGCATCCTCCCTGTTTCTCCTGCAGCCTCAAGACCGGCATTTTCAAAAAGCCCAGGATCAGGGCTTTCCAACAGTGTCAGACTTGTCAGTTTCCCGCCAATACTTTGGGAGATAGAGCCGTTGCTAAGTCTTGTTTTCACTCTTTTACAGCTTTGTGTACAAAAGTGCCCTTAGACAGGCGTTTGAAGCGCATTCGGAGCAGCCCCGGTCCCTGGTGATTTCAAGGCGGAAAATGCCCCTGGCTGGCCAAGAAAACCAGATTTTCAGATGCAGGACTATGGCAGCTAACTGCAGGTACATAAAAATTTTTCTCTAGCCCCATTATTTCTGGAGTTATTGGCCGTGGCGCTGCCCACTTCTTTTTTCGGCGTTTTTTTTTCTGGCTTCGGTCCAGCACACACGTAGCAGCCTTGGCTATTGTTGACGTACACACAGCATGGACGTATGCACTGGACATCCTCGGGGTGTCCTCACTCCGCGGTCCCTGGCATCCTCCCTGTTTATTCTGCAGCCTCAAGACCGGCATTTTCGGAAAGCCCAGGATCAGGGCTTTCCAACAGTGTCAGACTTGTCAGTTTCCCGCCAATACTTTGGCAGATAGAGCCGTTGCTAAATCTTGTTTTCACTCTGTTACAGCTTTGTGTACAAAAATGCCATTAGACAGGCGTTTGAAGCGCATTCGGAGCAGCCCCGCTCCCTGGTGATTTCAAGGCGGAAAATGCCCCTGGCTGGCCAAGAAAACCAGATTTTCAGATGAAGGACTATGGCAGCTAACTGCAGGTATAAGAAATTTCTCTCTAGCCCCATTATTTCTGGAGTTATTGGCCGTGGCGCTGCCCACTTTTTTTTTCGGCGTTTTTTTCTGGCTTTGGTCCAGCACACACGTAGCATCCTTGGCTATTGTTGACGTACACACAGCATGGACGTATGCACTGGACATCCTCGGGGTGTCCTCACTCCGCGGTCCCTGGCATCCTCCCTGCTTATCCTGCAGCCTCAAGACCGGCATCTTCGGAAAGCCCAGGATCAAGGCTTTCCAACAATGTCAGACTTGCCAGTTTCCCGTCAATACTTTGGGAGATAGAGCCGTTGCTAAGTCTTGTTTTCACTCTGTTACAGCTTTGTGTACAAAAGTGCCATTAGACAGGCGTTTGAAGCGCATTCGGAGCAGCCCCGCTCCCTGGTGATTTCAAGGCGGAAAATGCCCCTGGCTGGCCAAGAAAACCAGATTTTCAGATGCAGGACTATGGCAGCTAACTGCAGGTACAAGAAATTTCTCTCTAGCCCCATTATTTCTGGAGTTATTGGAAGTGGCGATGCCCACTTCTTTTTTCGGCGTTTTTTTTTTGCTGGGTTCGGTCCAGCACACCCGTAGATGCCTTGGCTATTGTTGACGTACAAACAGCATGGACGTATGCACTGAACATCCTCGGGGTGTCCTCTCTCCGCCTTCCCTTTGCATCCTCCCTGTTTATCCCGCAGCCTCAAGACCAGCATTTTCGGAAAGGCCATGAGCAGGGCTTTCCAACAGTGTCAGACTTGTCAGTTTCCCGCCTATACTTTGGGATATAGAGCCGTTGCTAAGTCTTGTTTTCACTCTGTTACAGCTTTGTGTACAAAAGTGCCAATAGACAGACGTTTGAAGCGCATTCGGAGCAGCCCCGCTCCCTGGTGATTTCAAGGCTGAAAATGCCCCTGGCTGGCCAAGAAAACCAGATTTTCAGATGCAGGACTATGGCAGCTAACTGCAGGTACAAGAAATTTCTCTCTAGCCCCATTATTTCTGGAGTTATTGACCGTGGTGCTGCCCACTTCTTTTTTCGGCGTTTTTTTTTTTCTGGCTTCAGTACAGCACACACGTAGCAGCCTTGGCTATTGTTGACGTACACACAGCATGGACGTATGCACTGGACATCCTCGGGGTGTCCTCACTCCGCGGTTCCTAGCATCCTCCCTGTTTATCCTGCAGCCTCAAGACCGGCATTTTCGGAAAGCCCAGGATCAGGGCTTTCCAACAGTGTCAGACTTGTCAGTTTCCCGCCAATACTTTGGGAGATAGAGCCGTTGCTAAGTCTTGTTTTCACTCTGTTACAGCTTTGTGTACAAAAGTGCCATTAGACAGGCGTTTGAAGCGCATTCGGAGCAGCCCCGCTCCCTGGTGATTTCAAGGCGGAAAATGCCCCTGGCTGGCCACGAAAACCAGATTTTCAGATGCAGGACTATGGCAGCTAACTGCAGGTACAAGAAATTTCTCTCTAGCCCCATTATTTCTGGAGTTATTGGCCGTGGCGCTGCCCACTTCTTTTTTCGGCGTTTTTTTCTGGCTTCGGTCCAGCACACACGTAGCAGCCTTGGCTATTGTTGACGTACACACAGCATGGCCGTATGCACTGAACATCCTCGGGGTGTCCTCTCTCCGCCTTCCCTGGCATCCTCCCTGTTTATCCCGTAGCCTCCAGACCGGCATTTTCGGAAAGCCCATGAGCAGGGCTTTCCAACAGTGTCAGACTTGTCAGTTTCCCGCCAATACTTTGGCAGATAGAGCCGTTGCTAAATCTTGTTTTCACTCTGTTACAGCTTTGTGTACAAAAGTGCCATTAGACAGGCGTTTGAAGCGCATTCGGAGCAGACCCGCTCCCTGGTGTTTTCAAGGCGGAAAATGCCCCTGGCTGGCCAAGAAAACCAGATTTTCAGATGCAGGACTATGGCAGCTAACTGCAGGTACAAGAAATTTCTCTCTAACCCCATTATTTCTGGAGTTATTGGCCGTGGCGCTGCCCACTTCTCTTTTCGGCGTTTTTTTGCTGGGTTCGGTCCAGCACACACGTAGCAGCCTTGGCTATTGTTGACGTACACACAGCATGGACGTATGCACTGAACATCCTCGGGGTGTCCTCACTCCGAAGTCCCTGGCATCCTCCCTGTTTATCCTGCAGCCTCAAGACCGGCATTTTCGGAAAGCCCATGAGCAGGGCTTTCCAACAGTGTCAGACTTGTTAGTTTCCCGCCAATACTGTGGGAGATAGAGCCGTTGCTAAGTCTTGTTTTCACTCTGTTACAGCTTTGTGTACAAAAGTGCCCTTAGACAGGCGTTTGAAGCGCATTCGGAGCAGCCCCGCTCCCTGGTGATTTCAAGGCGGAAAATGCCCCTGGCTGGCCAAGAAAACCAGATTTTCAGATGCAGGACTATGGCAGCTAACTGCAGGTACAAGAAATATCTCTCTAGCCCCATTATTTCTGGAGTTATTGGCCGTGGCGCTACCCACTTCTTTTTTCGTGGTTTTTTTTGCTGGGTTCGGTCCAGCACACAATTAGCAGCCTTGGCTATTGTTGACGTACACACAGCATGGACGTCTGCACTGGACATCCTCGGGGTGTCCTCACTCCGCGGTCCCTGGCATCCTCCCTGTTTATCCTGCAGCCTCAAAACCGGCATTTTCGGAAAGCCCAGGATCAGGGCTTTCCAACAGCATTAGACTTGTCAGTTTCCCGCCAATACTTTGGGAGATAGAGCCGTTGCTAAGTCTTGTTTTCACTCTGTTACAGCTTTGTGTACAAAAGTGCCATTAGACAGGCGTTTGAAGCGCATTCGGAGCAGCCCCGCTCCCTGGTGTTTTCAAGGCGGAAAATGCCCCTGGCTGGCCAAGAAAACCAGATTTTCAGATGCAGGACTATGGCAGCTAACTGCAGGTACAAGAAATTTCTCTCTAGCCCCATTATTTCTGGAGTTATTGGCCGTGGCGCTGCCCACTTCTTTTTTTCGGCGTTTTTTTGCTGGGTTCGGTCCAGCACACACGTAGCAGCCTTGGCTATTGTTGACGTACACACAGCATGGACGTATGCACTGAACATCCTCGGGGTGTCCTCACTCCGAAGTCCCTGGCATCCTCCCTGTTTATCCTGCAGCCTCAAGACCGGCATTTTCGGAAAGCCCAGGATCAGGGCTTTCCAACAGTGTCAGACTTGTCAGTTTCCCGCCAATACTGTGGGAGATAGAGCCGTTGCTAAGTCTTGTTTTCACTCTGTTACAGCTTTGTGTACAAAAGTGCCATTAGACAGGCGTTTGAAGCGCATTCGGAGCAGCCCCGCTCCCTGGTAATTTCAAGGCGGAAAATGCCCCTGGCTGGCCAAGAAAACCAGATTTTCAGATGCAGGACTATGGCAGCTAACTGCAGGTACAAGAAATTTCTCTCTAGCCCCATTATTTCTGGAGTTATTGGCCGTGGCGCTGCCCACTTCTTTTTTCGGTGTTTTTTTGCTGGGTTCGGTCCAGCACACACGTAGCAGCCTTGGCTATTGTTGACGTACACACAGCATGGCCGTATGCACTGAACATCCTCGGGGTGTCCTCTCTCCGCCTTCCCTGGCATCCTCCCTGTTTATCCCGCAGCCTCCAGACCGGCATTTTCGGAAAGCCCATGAGCAGGGCTTTCCAACAGTGTCAGACTTGTCAGTTTCCCGCCAATACTTTGGGAGATAGAGCCGTTGCTAAGTCTTGTTTTCACTCTGTTACAGCTTTGTGTACAAAAGTGCCATTAGACAGGCGTTTGAAGCGCATTCGGAGCAGACCCGCTCCCTGGTGAATTCAAGGCGACAAATGCCCCTGGCTGGCCAAGAAAACCAGATTTTCAGATGCAGGACTATGGCAGCTAACTGCAGGTACAAGAAATTTCTCTCTAGCCCCATTATTTCTGGAGTTATTGGACGTGGCGCTGCCCACTTCTTTTTTCGGCGTTTTTTTTCTGGCTTCGGTCCAGCACACACGTAGCAGCCTTGGCTATTGTTGACGTACACACAGCACGAACGTATGCACTGGACATCCTCGGGGTGTCCTCACTCCGCAGTCCCCGGCATCCTCCCTGTTTATCCTGCAGCCTCAAGACCTGCATTTTCGGAAAGCCCAGGATCAGGGCTTTCCAACAGTGTCAGACTTGTCAGTTTCCCGCCAATACTTTGGCAGATAGAGCCGTTGCTAAATCTTGTTTTCACTCTGTTACAGCTTTGTGTACAAAAGTGCCATTAGACAGGCGTTTGAAGCGCATTCGGAGCAGACCCGCTCCCTGGTGTTTTCAAGGCGGAAAATGCCCCTGGCTGGCCAAGAAAACCAGATTTTCAGATGCAGGACTATGGCAGCTAACTGCAGGTACAAGAAATTTCTCTCTAACCCCATTATTTCTGGAGTTATTGGCCGTGGCGCTGCCCACTTCTTTTTTTCGGCGTTTTTTTTGCTGGGTTCGTTCCAGCACACACGTAGCAGCCTTGGCTATTGTTGACGTACACACAGCATGGACGTATGCACTGAACATCCTCGGGGTGTCCTCACTCCGAAGTCCCTGGCATCCTCCCTGTTTATCCTGCAGCCTCAAGACTGGCATTTTCAAAAAGCCCAGGATCAGGGCTTTCCAACAGTGTCAGACTTGTCAGTTTCCCGCCAATACTTTGGGAGATAGAGCCGTTGCTAAGTCTTGTTTTCACTCTTTTACAGCTTTGTGTACAAAAGTGCCCTTAGACAGGCGTTTGAAGCGCATTCGGAGCAGCCCCGGTCCCTGGTGATTTCAAGGCGGAAAATGCCCCTGGCTGGCCAAGAAAACCAGATTTTCAGATGCAGGACTATGGCAGCTAACTGCAGGTACATAAAAATTTTTCTCTAGCCCCATTATTTCTGGAGTTATTGGCCGTGGCGCTGCCCACTTCTTTTTTCGGCGTTTTTTTTTCTGGCTTCGGTCCAGCACACACGTAGCAGCCTTGGCTATTGTTGACGTACACACAGCATGGACGTATGCACTGGACATCCTCGGGGTGTCCTCACTCCGCGGTCCCTGGCATCCTCCCTGTTTATTCTGCAGCCTCAAGACCGGCATTTTCGGAAAGCCCAGGATCAGGGCTTTCCAACAGTGTCAGACTTGTCAGTTTCCCGCCAATACTTTGGCAGATAGAGCCGTTGCTAAATCTTGTTTTCACTCTGTTACAGCTTTGTGTACAAAAATGCCATTAGACAGGCGTTTGAAGCGCATTCGGAGCAGCCCCGTTCCCTGGTGATTTCAAGGCGGAAAATGCCCCTGGCTGGCCAAGAAAACCAGATTTTCAGATGAAGGACTATGGCAGCTAACTGCAGGTATAAGAAATTTCTCTCTAGCCCCATTATTTCTGGAGTTATTGGCCGTGGCGCTGCCCACTTTTTTTTTCGGCGTTTTTTTCTGGCTGCGGTCCAGCACACACGTAGCATCCTTGGCTATTGTTGACGTACACACAGCATGGACGTATGCACTGGACATCCTCGGGGTGTCCTCACTCCGCGGTCCCTGGCATCCTCCCTGCTTATCCTGCAGCCTCAAGACCGGCATCTTCGGAAAGCCCAGGATCAAGGCTTTCCAACAATGTCAGACTTGCCAGTTTCCCGTCAATACTTTGGGAGATAGAGCCGTTGCTAAGTCTTGTTTTCACTCTGTTACAGCTTTGTGTACAAAAGTGCCATTAGACAGGCGTTTGAAGCGCATTCGGAGCAGCCCCGCTCCCTGGTGATTTCAAGGCGGAAAATGCCCCTGGCTGGCCAAGAAAACCAGATTTTCAGATGCAGGACTATGGCAGCTAACTGCAGGTACAAGAAATTTCTCTCTAGCCCCATTATTTCTGGAGTTATTGGAAGTGGCGATGCCCACTTCTTTTTTCGGCGTTTTTTTTTTGCTGGGTTCGGTCCAGCACACCCGTAGATGCCTTGGCTATTGTTGACGTACAAACAGCATGGACGTATGCACTGAACATCCTCGGGGTGTCCTCTCTCCGCCTTCCCTTTGCATCCTCCCTGTTTATCCCGCAGCCTCAAGACCAGCATTTTCGGAAAGGCCATGAGCAGGGCTTTCCAACAGTGTCAGACTTGTCAGTTTCCCGCCTATACTTTGGGATATAGAGCCGTTGCTAAGTCTTGTTTTCACTCTGTTACAGCTTTGTGTACAAAAGTGCCAATAGACAGACGTTTGAAGCGCATTCGGAGCAGCCCCGCTCCCTGGTGATTTCAAGGCTGAAAATGCCCCTGGCTGGCCAAGAAAACCAGATTTTCAGATGCAGGACTATGGCAGCTAACTGCAGGTACAAGAAATTTCTCTCTAGCCCCATTATTTCTGGAGTTATTGACCGTGGTGCTGCCCACTTCTTTTTTCGGCGTTTTTTTTTTCTGGCTTCAGTACAGCACACACGTAGCAGCCTTGGCTATTGTTGACGTACACACAGCATGGACGTATGCACTGGACATCCTCGGGGTGTCCTCACTCCGCGGTTCCTAGCATCCTCCCTGTTTATCCTGCAGCCTCAAGACCGGCATTTTCGGAAAGCCCAGGATCAGGGCTTTCCAACAGTGTCAGACTTGTCAGTTTCCCGCCAATACTTTGGGAGATAGAGCCGTTGCTAAGTCTTGTTTTCACTCTGTTACAGCTTTGTGTACAAAAGTGCCATTAGACAGGCGTTTGAAGCGCATTCGGAGCAGCCCCGCTCCCTGGTGATTTCAAGGCGGAAAATGCCCCTGGCTGGCCACGAAAACCAGATTTTCAGATGCAGGACTATGGCAGCTAACTGCAGGTACAAGAAATTTCTCTCTAGCCCCATTATTTCTGGAGTTATTGGCCGTGGCGCTGCCCACTTCTTTTTTCGGCGTTTTTTTCTGGCTTCGGTCCAGCACACACGTAGCAGCCTTGGCTATTGTTGACGTACACACAGCATGGCCGTATGCACTGAACATCCTCGGGGTGTCCTCTCTCCGCCTTCCCTGGCATCCTCCCTGTTTATCCCGTAGCCTCCAGACCGGCATTTTCGGAAAGCCCATGAGCAGGGCTTTCCAACAGTGTCAGACTTGTCAGTTTCCCGCCAATACTTTGGCAGATAGAGCCGTTGCTAAATCTTGTTTTCACTCTGTTACAGCTTTGTGTACAAAAGTGCCATTAGACAGGCGTTTGAAGCGCATTCGGAGCAGACCCGCTCCCTGGTGTTTTCAAGGCGGAAAATGCCCCTGGCTGGCCAAGAAAACCAGATTTTCAGATGCAGGACTATGGCAGCTAACTGCAGGTACAAGAAATTTCTCTCTAACCCCATTATTTCTGGAGTTATTGGCCGTGGCGCTGCCCACTTCTCTTTTCGGCGTTTTTTTGCTTGGTTCGGTCCAGCACACACGTAGCAGCCTTGGCTATTGTTGACGTACACACAGCATGGACGTATGCACTGAACATCCTCGGGGTGTCCTCACTCCGAAGTCCCTGGCATCCTCCCTGTTTATCCTGCAGCCTCAAGACCGGCATTTTCGGAAAGCCCATGAGCAGGGCTTTCCAACAGTGTCAGACTTGTCAGTTTCCCGCCAATACTGTGGGAGATAGAGCCGTTGCTAAGTCTTGTTTTCACTCTGTTACAGCTTTGTGTACAAAAGTGCCCTTAGACAGGCGTTTGAAGCGCATTCGGAGCAGCCCCGCTCCCTGGTGATTTCAAGGCGGAAAATGCCCCTGGCTGGCCAAGAAAACCAGATTTTCAGATGCAGGACTATGGCAGCTAACTGCAGGTACAAGAAATATCTCTCTAGCCCCATTATTTCTGGAGTTATTGGCCGTGGCGCTACCCACTTCTTTTTTCGTGGTTTTTTTTGCTGGGTTCGGTCCAGCACACAATTAGCAGCCTTGGCTATTGTTGACGTACACACAGCATGGACGTCTGCACTGGACATCCTCGGGGTGTCCTCACTCCGCGGTCCCTGGCATCCTCCCTGTTTATCCTGCAGCCTCAAAACCGGCATTTTCGGAAAGCCCAGGATCAGGGCTTTCCAACAGCATTAGACTTGTCAGTTTCCCGCCAATACTTTGGGAGATAGAGCCGTTGCTAAGTCTTGTTTTCACTCTGTTACAGCTTTGTGTACAAAAGTGCCATTAGACAGGCGTTTGAAGCGCATTCGGAGCAGCCCCGCTCCCTGGTGTTTTCAAGGCGGAAAATGCCCCTGGCTGGCCAAGAAAACCAGATTTTCAGATGCAGGACTATGGCAGCTAACTGCAGGTACAAGAAATTTCTCTCTAACCCCATTATTTCTGGAGTTATTGGCCGTGGCGCTGCCCACTTCTCTTTTCGGCGTTTTTTTGCTGGGTTCGGTCCAGCACACACGTAGCAGCCTTGGCTATTGTTGACGTACACACAGCATGGACGTATGCACTGAACATCCTCGGGGTGTCCTCACTCCGAAGTCCCTGGCATCCTCCCTGTTTATCCTGCAGCCTCAAGACCGGCATTTTCGGAAAGCCCATGAGCAGGGCTTTCCAACAGTGTCAGACTTGTCAGTTTCCCGCCAATACTGTGGGAGATAGAGCCGTTGCTAAGTCTTGTTTTCACTCTGTTACAGCTTTGTGTACAAAAGTGCCCTTAGACAGGCGTTTGAAGCGCATTCGGAGCAGCCCCGCTCCCTGGTGATTTCAAGGCGGAAAATGCCCCTGGCTGGCCAAGAAAACCAGATTTTCAGATGCAGGACTATGGCAGCTAACTGCAGGTACAAGAAATATCTCTCTAGCCCCATTATTTCTGGAGTTATTGGCCGTGGCGCTACCCACTTCTTTTTTCGTGGTTTTTTTTGCTGGGTTCGGTCCAGCACACAATTAGCAGCCTTGGCTATTGTTGACGTACACACAGCATGGACGTCTGCACTGGACATCCTCGGGGTGTCCTCACTCCGCGGTCCCTGGCATCCTCCCTGTTTATCCTGCAGCCTCAAAACCGGCATTTTCGGAAAGCCCAGGATCAGGGCTTTCCAACAGCATTAGACTTGTCAGTTTCCCGCCAATACTTTGGGAGATAGAGCCGTTGCTAAGTCTTGTTTTCACTCTGTTACAGCTTTGTGTACAAAAGTGCCATTAGACAGGCGTTTGAAGCGCATTCGGAGCAGCCCCGCTCCCTGGTGTTTTCAAGGCGGAAAATGCCCCTGGCTGGCCAAGAAAACCAGATTTTCAGATGCAGGACTATGGCAGCTAACTGCAGGTACAAGAAATTTCTCTCTAACCCCATTATTTCTGGAGTTATTGGCCGTGGCGCTGCCCACTTCTTTTTTTCGGCGTTTTTTTGCTGGGTTCGGTCCAGCACACACGTAGCAGCCTTGGCTATTGTTGACGTACACACAGCATGGACGTATGCACTGAACATCCTCGGGGTGTCCTCACTCCGAAGTCCCTGGCATCCTCCCTGTTTATCCTGCAGCCTCAAGACCGGCATTTTCGGAAAGCCCAGGATCAGGGCTTTCCAACAGTGTCAGACTTGTCAGTTTCCCGCCAATACTGTGGGAGATAGAGCCGTTGCTAAGTCTTGTTTTCACTCTGTTACAGCTTTGTGTACAAAAGTGCCATTAGACAGGCGTTTGAAGCGCATTCGGAGCAGCCCCGCTCCCTGGTAATTTCAAGGCGGAAAATGCCCCTGGCTGGCCAAGAAAACCAGATTTTCAGATGCAGGACTATGGCAGCTAACTGCAGGTACAAGAAATTTCTCTCTAGCCCCATTATTTCTGGAGTTATTGGCCGTGGCGCTGCCCACTTCTTTTTTCGGTGTTTTTTTGCTGGGTTCGGTCCAGCACACACGTAGCAGCCTTGGCTATTGTTGACGTACACACAGCATGGCCGTATGCACTGAACATCCTCGGGGTGTCCTCTCTCCGCCTTCCCTGGCATCCTCCCTGTTTATCCCGCAGCCTCCAGACCGGCATTTTCGGAAAGCCCATGAGCAGGGCTTTCCAACAGTGTCAGACTTGTCAGTTTCCCGCCAATACTGTGGGAGATAGAGCCGTTGCTAAGTCTTGTTTTCACTCTGTTACAGCTTTGTGTACAAAAGTGCCATTAGACAGGCGTTTGAAGCGCATTCGGAGCAGCCCCGCTCCCTGGTAATTTCAAGGCGGAAAATGCCCCTGGCTGGCCAAGAAAACCAGATTTTCAGATGCAGGACTATGGCAGCTAACTGCAGGTACAAGAAATTTCTCTCTAGCCCCATTATTTCTGGAGTTATTGGCCGTGGCGCTGCCCACTTCTTTTTTCGGTGTTTTTTTGCTGGGTTCGGTCCAGCACACACGTAGCAGCCTTGGCTATTGTTGACGTACACACAGCATGGCCGTATGCACTGAACATCCTCGGGGTGTCCTCTCTCCGCCTTCCCTGGCATCCTCCCTGTTTATCCCGCAGCCTCCAGACCGGCATTTTCGGAAAGCCCATGAGCAGGGCTTTCCAACAGTGTCAGACTTGTCAGTTTCCCGCCAATACTTTGGGAGATAGAGCCGTTGCTAAGTCTTGTTTTCACTCTGTTACAGCTTTGTGTACAAAAGTGCCATTAGACAGGCGTTTGAAGCGCATTCGGAGCAGACCCGCTCCCTGGTGAATTCAAGGCGACAAATGCCCCTGGCTGGCCAAGAAAACCAGATTTTCAGATGCAGGACTATGGCAGCTAACTGCAGGTACAAGAAATTTCTCTCTAGCCCCATTATTTCTGGAGTTATTGGACGTGGCGCTGCCCACTTCTTTTTTCGGCGTTTTTTTTCTGGCTTCGGTCCAGCACACACGTAGCAGCCTTGGCTATTGTTGACGTACACACAGCACGAACGTATGCACTGGACATCCTCGGGGTGTCCTCACTCCGCAGTCCCCGGCATCCTCCCTGTTTATCCTGCAGCCTCAAGACCTGCATTTTCGGAAAGCCCAGGATCAGGGCTTTCCAACAGTGTCAGACTTGTCAGTTTCCCGCCAATACTTTGGCAGATAGAGCCGTTGCTAAATCTTGTTTTCACTCTGTTACAGCTTTGTGTACAAAAGTGCCATTAGACAGGCGTTTGAAGCGCATTCGGAGCAGACCCGCTCCCTGGTGTTTTCAAGGCGGAAAATGCCCCTGGCTGGCCAAGAAAACCAGATTTTCAGATGCAGGACTATGGCAGCTAACTGCAGGTACAAGAAATTTCTCTCTAACCCCATTATTTCTGGAGTTATTGGCCGTGGCGCTGCCCACTTCTTTTTTTCGGCGTTTTTTTGCTGGGTTCGGTCCAGCACACACGTAGCAGCCTTGGCTATTGTTGACGTACACACAGCATGGACGTATGCACTGGACATCCTCGGGGTGTCCTCACTCCGAAGTCCCTGGCATCCTCCCTGTTTATCCTGCAGCCTCAAGACCGGCATTTTCGGAAAGCCCAGGATCAGGGCTTTCCAACAGTGTCAGACTTGTCAGTTTCCCGCCAATACTGTGGGAGATAGAGCCGTTGCTAAGTCTTGTTTTCACTCTGTTACAGCTTTGTGTACAAAAGTGCCATTAGACAGGCGTTTGAAGCGCATTCGGAGCAGCCCCGCTCCCTGATAATTTCAAGGCGGAAAATGCCCCTGGCTGGCCAAGAAAACCAGATTTTCAGATGCAGGACTATGGCAGCTAACTGCAGGTACAAGAAATTTCTCTCTAGCCCCATTATTTCTGGAGTTATTGGCCGTGGCGCTGCCCACTTCTTTTTTCGGTGTTTTTTTGCTGGGTTCGGTCCAGCACACACGTAGCAGCCTTGGCTATTGTTGACGTACACACAGCATGGCCGTATGCACTGAACATCCTCGGGGTGTCCTCTCTCCGCCTTCCCTGGCATCCTCCCTGTTTATCCCGCAGCCTCCAGACCGGCATTTTCGGAAAGCCCATGAGCAGGGCTTTCCAACAGTGTCAGACTTGTCAGTTTCCCGCCAATACTTTGGGAGATAGAGCCGTTGCTAAGTCTTGTTTTCACTCTGTTACAGCTTTGTGTACAAAAGTGCCATTAGACAGGCGTTTGAAGCGCATTCGGAGCAGACCCGCTCCCTGGTGAATTCAAGGCGACAAATGCCCCTGGCTGGCCAAGAAAACCAGATTTTCAGATGCAGGACTATGGCAGCTAACTGCAGGTACAAGAAATTTTTCTCTAGCCCCATTATTTCTGGAGTTATTGGACGTGGCGCTGCCCACTTCTTTTTTCGGCGTTTTTTTTCTGGCTTCGGTCCAGCACACACGTAGCAGCCTTGGCTATTGTTGACGTACACACAGCACGAACGTATGCACTGGACATCCTCGGGGTGTCCTCACTCCGCAGTCCCCGGCATCCTCCCTGTTTATCCTGCAGCCTCAAGACCTGCATTTTCGGAAAGCCCAGGATCAGGGCTTTCCAACAGTGTCAGACTTGTCAGTTTCCCGCCAATACTTTGGCAGATAGAGCCGTTGCTAAATCTTGTTTTCACTCTGTTACAGCTTTGTGTACAAAAGTGCCATTAGACAGGCGTTTGAAGCGCATTCGGAGCAGCCCCGCTCCCTGGTAATTTCAAGGCGGAAAATGCCCCTGGCTGGCCAAGAAAACCAGATTTTCAGATGCAGGACTATGGCAGCTAACTGCAGGTACAAGAAATTTCTCTCTAGCCCCATTATTTCTGGAGTTATTGGCCGTGGCGCTGCCCACTTCTTTTTTCGGTGTTTTTTTGCTGCGTTCGGTCCAGCACACACGTAGCAGCCTTGGCTATTGTTGACGTACACACAGCATGGCCGTATGCACTGAACATCCTCGGGGTGTCCTCTCTCCGCCTTCCCTGGCATCCTCCCTGTTTATCCCGCAGCCTCCAGACCGGCATTTTCGGAAAGCCCATGAGCAGGGCTTTCCAACAGTGTCAGACTTGTCAGTTTCCCGCCAATACTTTGGGAGATAGAGCCGTTGCTAAGTCTTGTTTTCACTCTGTTACAGCTTTGTGTACAAAAGTGCCATTAGACAGGCGTTTGAAGCGCATTCGGAGCAGACCCGCTCCCTGGTGAATTCAAGGCGACAAATGCCCCTGGCTGGCCAAGAAAACCAGATTTTCAGATGCAGGACTATGGCAGCTAACTGCAGGTACAAGAAATTTCTCTCTAGCCCCATTATTTCTGGAGTTTTTGGACGTGGCGCTGCCCACTTCTTTTTTCGGCGTTTTTTTTCTGGCTTCGGTCCAGCACACACGTAGCAGCCTTGGCTATTGTTGACGTACACACAGCACGAACGTATGCACTGGACATCCTCGGGGTGTCCTCACTCCGCAGTCCCCGGCATCCTCCCTGTTTATCCTGCAGCCTCAAGACCTGCATTTTCGGAAAGCCCAGGATCAGGGCTTTCCAACAGTGTCAGACTTGTCAGTTTCCCGCCAATACTTTGGCAGATAGAGCCGTTGCTAAGTCTTGTTTTCACTCTGTTACAGCTTTGTGTACAAAAGTGCCATTAGACAGGCGTTTGAAGCGCATTCGGAGCAGCCCCGCTCCCTGATAATTTCAAGGCGGAAAATGCCCCTGGCTGGCCAAGAAAACCAGATTTTCAGATGCAGGACTATGGCAGCTAACTGCAGGTACAAGAAATTTCTCTCTAGCCCCATTATTTCTGGAGTTATTGGACGTGGCGCTGCCCACTTCTTTTTTCGGCGTTTTTTTTCTGGCTTCGGTCCAGCACACACGTAGCAGCCTTGGCTATTGTTGACGTACACACAGCACGAACGTATGCACTGGACATCCTCGGGGTGTCCTCACTCCGCAGTCCCCGGCATCCTCCCTGTTTATCCTGCAGCCTCAAGACCTGCATTTTCGGAAAGCCCAGGATCAGGGCTTTCCAACAGTGTCAGACTTGTCAGTTTCCCGCCAATACTTTGGCAGATAGAGCCGTTGCTAAATCTTGTTTTCACTCTGTTACAGCTTTGTGTACAAAAGTGCCATTAGACAGGCGTTTGAAGCGCATTCGGAGCAGACCCGCTCCCTGGTGTTTTCAAGGCGGAAAATGCCCCTGGCTGGCCAAGAAAACCAGATTTTCAGATGCAAGACTATGGCAGCTAACTGCAGGTACAAGAAATTTCTCTCTAACCCCATTATTTCTGGAGTTATTGGCCGTGGCGCTGCCCACTTCTTTTTTTCGGCGTTTTTTTGCTGGGTTCGGTCCAGCACACACGTAGCAGCCTTGGCTATTGTTGACGTACACACAGCATGGACGTATGCACTGAACATCCTCGGGGTGTCCTCACTCCGAAGTCCCTGGCATCCTCCCTGTTTATCCTGCAGCCTCAAGACCGGCATTTTCGGAAAGCCCAGGATCAGGGCTTTCCAACAGTGGCAGACTTGTCAGTTTCCCGCCAATACTGTGGGAGATAGAGCCGTTGCTAAGTCTTGTTTTCACTCTGTTACAGCTTTGTGTACAAAAGTGCCATTAGACAGGCGTTTGAAGCGCATTCGGAGCAGCCCCGCTCCCTGATAATTTCAAGGCGGAAAATGCCCCTGGCTGGCCAAGAAAACCAGATTTTCAGATGCAGGACTATGGCAGCTAACTGCAGGTACAAGAAATTTCTCTCTAGCCCCATTATTTCTGGAGTTATTGGCCGTGGCGCTGCCCACTTCTTTTTTCGGTGTTTTTTTGCTGGGTTCGGTCCAGCACACACGTAGCAGCCTTGGCTATTGTTGACGTACACACAGCATGGCCGTATGCACTGAACATCCTCGGGGTGTCCTCTCTCCGCCTTCCCTGGCATCCTCCCTGTTTATCCCGCAGCCTCCAGACCGGCATTTTCGGAAAGCCCATGAGCAGGGCTTTCCAACAGTGTCAGACTTGTCAGTTTCCCGCCAATACTTTGGGAGATAGAGCCGTTGCTAAGTCTTGTTTTCACTCTGTTACAGCTTTGTGTACAAAAGTGCCATTAGACAGGCGTTTGAAGCGCATTCGGAGCAGACCCGCTCCCTGGTGAATTCAAGGCGACAAATGCCCCTGGCTGGCCAAGAAAACCAGATTTTCAGATGCAGGACTATGGCAGCTAACTGCAGGTACAAGAAATTTTTCTCTAGCCCCATTATTTCTGGAGTTATTGGACGTGGCGCTGCCCACTTCTTTTTTCGGCGTTTTTTTTCTGGCTTCGGTCCAGCACACACGTAGCAGCCTTGGCTATTGTTGACGTACACACAGCACGAACGTATGCACTGGACACCCTCGGGGTGTCCTCACTCCGCAGTCCCCGGCATCCTCCCTGTTTATCCTGCAGCCTCAAGACCTGCATTTTCGGAAAGCCCAGGATCAGGGCTTTCCAACAGTGTCAGACTTGTCAGTTTCCCGCCAATACTTTGGCAGATAGAGCCGTTGCTAAATCTTGTTTTCACTCTGTTACAGCTTTGTGTACAAAAGTGCCATTAGACAGGCGTTTGAAGCGCATTCGGAGCAGCCCCGCTCCCTGATAATTTCAAGGCGGAAAATGCCCCTGGCTGGCCAAGAAAACCAGATTTTCAGATGCAGGACTATGGCAGCTAACTGCAGGTACAAGAAATTTCTCTCTAGCCCCATTATTTCTGGAGTTATTGGCCGTGGCGCTGCCCACTTCTTTTTTCGGTGTTTTTTTGCTGGGTTCGGTCCAGCACACACGTAGCAGCCTTGGCTATTGTTGACGTACACACAGCATGGCCGTATGCACTGAACATCCTCGGGGTGTCCTCTCTCCGCCTTCCCTGGCATCCTCCCTGTTTATCCCGCAGCCTCCAGACCGGCATTTTCGGAAAGCCCATGAGCAGGGCTTTCCAACAGTGTCAGACTTGTCAGTTTCCCGCCAATACTTTGGGAGATAGAGCCGTTGCTAAGTCTTGTTTTCACTCTGTTACAGCTTTGTGTACAAAAGTGCCATTAGACAGGCGTTTGAAGCGCATTCGGAGCAGACCCGCTCCCTGGTGAATTCAAGGCGACAAATGCCCCTGGCTGGCCAAGAAAACCAGATTTTCAGATGCAGGACTATGGCAGCTAACTGCAGGTACAAGAAATTTTTCTCTAGCCCCATTATTTCTGGAGTTATTGGACGTGGCGCTGCCCACTTCTTTTTTCGGCGTTTTTTTTCTGGCTTCGGTCCAGCACACACGTAGCAGCCTTGGCTATTGTTGACGTACACACAGCACGAACGTATGCACTGGACATCCTCGGGGTGTCCTCACTCCGCAGTCCCCGGCATCCTCCCTGTTTATCCTGCAGCCTCAAGACCTGCATTTTCGGAAAGCCCAGGATCAGGGCTTTCCAACAGTGTCAGACTTGTCAGTTTCCCGCCAATACTTTGGCAGATAGAGCCGTTGCTAAATCTTGTTTTCACTCTGTTACAGCTTTGTGTACAAAAGTGCCATTAGACAGGCGTTTGAAGCGCATTCGGAGCAGCCCCGCTCCCTGGTAATTTCAAGGCGGAAAATGCCCCTGGCTGGCCAAGAAAACCAGATTTTCAGATGCAGGACTATGGCAGCTAACTGCAGGTACAAGAAATTTCTCTCTAGCCCCATTATTTCTGGAGTTATTGGCCGTGGCGCTGCCCACTTCTTTTTTCGGTGTTTTTTTTGCTGGGTTCGGTCCAGCACACACGTAGCAGCCTTGGCTATTGTTGACGTACACACAGCATGGCCGTATGCACTGAACATCCTCGGGGTGTCCTCTCTCCGCCTTCCCTGGCATCCTCCCTGTTTATCCCGCAGCCTCCAGACCGGCATTTTCGGAAAGCCCATGAGCAGGGCTTTCCAACAGTGTCAGACTTGTCAGTTTCCCGCCAATACTTTGGGAGATAGAGCCGTTGCTAAGTCTTGTTTTCACTCTGTTACAGCTTTGTGTACAAAAGTGCCATTAGACAGGCGTTTGAAGCGCATTCGGAGCAGACCCGCTCCCTGGTGAATTCAAGGCGACAAATGCCCCTGGCTGGCCAAGAAAACCAGATTTTCAGATGCAGGACTATGGCAGCTAACTGCAGGTACAAGAAATTTCTCTCTAGCCCCATTATTTCTGGAGTTATTGGACGTGGCGCTGCCCACTTCTTTTTTCGGCGTTTTTTTTCTGGCTTCGGTCCAGCACACACGTAGCAGCCTTGGCTATTGTTGACGTACACACAGCACGAACGTATGCACTGGACATCCTCGGGGTGTCCTCACTCCGCAGTCCCCGGCATCCTCCCTGTTTATCCTGCAGCCTCAAGACCTGCATTTTCGGAAAGCCCAGGATCAGGGCTTTCCAACAGTGTCAGACTTGTCAGTTTCCCGCCAATACTTTGGCAGATAGAGCCGTTGCTAAATCTTGTTTTCACTCTGTTACAGCTTTGTGTACAAAAGTGCCATTAGACAGGCGTTTGAAGCGCATTCGGAGCAGCCCCGCTCCCTGATAATTTCAAGGCGGAAAATGCCCCTGGCTGGCCAAGAAAACCAGATTTTCAGATGCAGGACTATGGCAGCTAACTGCAGGTACAAGAAATTTCTCTCTAGCCCCATTATTTCTGGAGTTATTGGCCGTGGCGCTGCCCACTTCTTTTTTCGGTGTTTTTTTGCTGGGTTCGGTCCAGCACACACGTAGCAGCCTTGGCTATTGTTGACGTACACACAGCATGGCCGTATGCACTGAAAATCCTCGGGGTGTCCTCTCTCCGCCTTCCCTGGCATCCTCCCTGTTTATCCCGCAGCCTCCAGACCGGCATTTTCGGAAAGCCCATGAGCAGGGCTTTCCAACAGTGTCAGACTTGTCAGTTTCCCGCCAATACTTTGGGAGATAGAGCCGTTGCTAAGTCTTGTTTTCACTCTGTTACAGCTTTGTGTACAAAAGTGCCATTAGACAGGCGTTTGAAGCGCATTCGGAGCAGACCCGCTCCCTGGTGAATTCAAGGCGACAAATGCCCCTGGCTGGCCAAGAAAACCAGATTTTCAGATGCAGGACTATGGCAGCTAACTGCAGGTACAAGAAATTTTTCTCTAGCCCCATTATTTCTGGAGTTATTGGACGTGGCGCTGCCCACTTCTTTTTTCGGCGTTTTTTTTCTGGCTTCGGTCCAGCACACACGTAGCAGCCTTGGCTATTGTTGACGTACACACAGCACGAACGTATGCACTGGACATCCTCGGGGTGTCCTCACTCCGCAGTCCCCGGCATCCTCCCTGTTTATCCTGCAGCCTCAAGACCTGCATTTTCGGAAAGCCCAGGATCAGGGCTTTCCAACAGTGTCAGACTTGTCAGTTTCCCGCCAATACTTTGGCAGATAGAGCCGTTGCTAAATCTTGTTTTCACTCTGTTACAGCTTTGTGTACAAAAGTGCCATTAGACAGGCGTTTGAAGCGCATTCGGAGCAGCCCCGCTCCGTGGTGTTTTCAAGGCGGAAAATGCCACTGGCTGGCCAAGAAAACCAGATTTTCAGATGCAGGACTATGGCAGCTAACTGCAGGTACAAGAAATTTCTCTCTAACCCCATTATTTCTGGAGTTATTGGCCGTGGCGCTGCCCACTTCTTTTTTTCGGCGTTTTTTTGCCGGGTTCGGTCCAGCACACACGTAGCAGCCTTGGCTATTGTTGACGTACACACAGCATGGACGTATGCACTGAACATCCTCGGGGTGTCCTCACTCCGAAGTCCCTGGCATCCTCCCTGTTTATCCTGCAGCCTCAAGACCGGCATTTTCGGAAAGCCCAGGATCAGGGCTTTCCAACAGTGTCAGACTTGTCAGTTTCCCGCCAATACTGTGGGAGATAGAGCCGTTGCTAAGTCTTGTTTTCACTCTGTTACAGCTTTGTGTACAAAAGTGCCATTAGACAGGCGTTTGAAGCGCATTCGGAGCAGCCCCGCTCCCTGATAATTTCAAGGCGGAAAATGCCCCTGGCTGGCCAAGAAAACCAGATTTTCAGATGCAGGACTATGGCAGCTAACTGCAGGTACAAGAAATTTCTCTCTAGCCCCATTATTTCTGGAGTTATTGGCCGTGGCGCTGCCCACTTCTTTTTTCGGTGTTTTTTTGCTGGGTTCGGTCCAGCACACACGTAGCAGCCTTGGCTATTGTTGACGTACACACAGCATGGCCGTATGCACTGAACATCCTCGGGGTGTCCTCTCTCCGCCTTCCCTGGCATCCTCCCTGTTTATCCCGCAGCCTCCAGACCGGCATTTTCGGAAAGCCCATGAGCAGGGCTTTCCAACAGTGTCAGACTTGTCAGTTTCCCGCCAATACTTTGGGAGATAGAGCCGTTGCTAAGTCTTGTTTTCACTCTGTTACAGCTTTGTGTACAAAAGTGCCATTAGACAGGCGTTTGAAGCGCATTCGGAGCAGACCCGCTCCCTGGTGAATTCAAGGCGACAAATGCCCCTGGCTGGCCAAGAAAACCAGATTTTCAGATGCAGGACTATGGCAGCTAACTGCAGGTACAAGAAATTTTTCTCTAGCCCCATTATTTCTGGAGTTATTGGACGTGGCGCTGCCCACTTCTTTTTTCGGCGTTTTTTTTCTGGCTTCGGTCCAGCACACACGTAGCAGCCTTGGCTATTGTTGACGTACACACAGCACGAACGTATGCACTGGACATCCTCGGGGTGTCCTCACTCCGCAGTCCCCGGCATCCTCCCTGTTTATCCTGCAGCCTCAAGACCTGCATTTTCGGAAAGCCCAGGATCAGGGCTTTCCAACAGTGTCAGACTTGTCAGTTTCCCGCCAATACTTTGGCAGATAGAGCCGTTGCTAAATCTTGTTTTCACTCTGTTACAGCTTTGTGTACAAAAGTGCCATTAGACAGGCGTTTGAAGCGCATTCGGAGCAGCCCCGCTCCCTGGTAATTTCAAGGCGGAAAATGCCCCTGGCTGGCCAAGAAAACCAGATTTTCAGATGCAGGACTATGGCAGCTAACTGCAGGTACAAGAAATTTCTCTCTAGCCCCATTATTTCTGGAGTTATTGGCCGTGGCGCTGCCCACTTCTTTTTTCGGTGTTTTTTTGCTGGGTTCGGTCCAGCACACACGTAGCAGCCTTGGCTATTGTTGACGTACACACAGCATGGCCGTATGCACTGAACATCCTCGGGGTGTCCTCTCTCCGCCTTCCCTGGCATCCTCCCTGTTTATCCCGCAGCCTCCAGACCGGCATTTTCGGAAAGCCCATGAGCAGGGCTTTCCAACAGTGTCAGACTTGTCAGTTTCCCGCCAATACTTTGGGAGATAGAGCCGTTGCTAAGTCTTGTTTTCACTCTGTTACAGCTTTGTGTACAAAAGTGCCATTAGACAGGCGTTTGAAGCGCATTCGGAGCAGACCCGCTCCCTGGTGAATTCAAGGCGACAAATGCCCCTGGCTGGCCAAGAAAACCAGATTTTCAGATGCAGGACTATGGCAGCTAACTGCAGGTACAAGAAATTTCTCTCTAGCCCCATTATTTCTGGAGTTATTGGACGTGGCGCTGCCCACTTCTTTTTTCGGCGTTTTTTTTCTGGCTTCGGTCCAGCACACACGTAGCAGCCTTGGCTATTGTTGACGTACACACAGCACGAACGTATGCACTGGACATCCTCGGGGTGTCCTCACTCCGCAGTCCCCGGCATCCTCCCTGTTTATCCTGCAGCCTCAAGACCTGCATTTTCGGAAAGCCCAGGATCAGGGCTTTCCAACAGTGTCAGACTTGTCAGTTTCCCGCCAATACTTTGGCAGATAGAGCCGTTGCTAAATCTTGTTTTCACTCTGTTACAGCTTTGTGTACAAAAGTGCCATTAGACAGGCGTTTGAAGCGCATTCGGAGCAGACCCGCTCCCTGGTGTTTTCAAGGCGGAAAATGCCCCTGGCTGGCCAAGAAAACCAGATTTTCAGATGCAGGACTATGGCAGCTAACTGCAGGTACAAGAAATTTCTCTCTAACCCCATTATTTCTGGAGTTATTGGCCGTGGCGCTGCCCACTTCTTTTTTTCGGCGTTTTTTTGCTGGGTTCGGTCCAGCACACACGTAGCAGCCTTGGCTATTGTTGACGTACACACAGCATGGACGTATGCACTGAACATCCTCGGGGTGTCCTCACTCCGAAGTCCCTGGCATCCTCCCTGTTTATCCTGCAGCCTCAAGACCGGCATTTTCGGAAAGCCCAGGATCAGGGCTTTCCAACAGTGTCAGACTTGTCAGTTTCCCGCCAATACTGTGGGAGATAGAGCCGTTGCTAAGTCTTGTTTTCACTCTGTTACAGCTTTGTGTACAAAAGTGCCATTAGACAGGCGTTTGAAGCGCATTCGGAGCAGCCCCGCTCCCTGATAATTTCAAGGCGGAAAATGCCCCTGGCTGGCCAAGAAAACCAGATTTTCAGATGCAGGACTATGGCAGCTAACTGCAGGTACAAGAAATTTCTCTCTAGCCCCATTATTTCTGGAGTTATTGGCCGTGGCGCTGCCCACTTCTTTTTTCGGTGTTTTTTTGCTGGGTTCGGTCCAGCACACACGTAGCAGCCTTGGCTATTGTTGACGTACACACAGCATGGCCGTATGCACTGAACATCCTCGGGGTGTCCTCTCTCCGCCTTCCCTGGCATCCTCCCTGTTTATCCCGCAGCCTCCAGACCGGCATTTTCGGAAAGCCCATGAGCAGGGCTTTCCAACAGTGTCAGACTTGTCAGTTTCCCGCCAATACTTTGGGAGATAGAGCCGTTGCTAAGTCTTGTTTTCACTCTGTTACAGCTTTGTGTACAAAAGTGCCATTAGACAGGCGTTTGAAGCGCATTCGGAGCAGACCCGCTCCCTGGTGAATTCAAGGCGACAAATGCCCCTGGCTGGCCAAGAAAACCAGATTTTCAGATGCAGGACTATGGCAGCTAACTGCAGGTACAAGAAATTTTTCTCTAGCCCCATTATTTCTGGAGTTATTGGACGTGGCGCTGCCCACTTCTTTTTTCGGCGTTTTTTTTCTGGCTTCGGTCCAGCACACACGTAGCAGCCTTGGCTATTGTTGACGTACACACAGCACGAACGTATGCACTGGACATCCTCGGGGTGTCCTCACTCCGCAGTCCCCGGCATCCTCCCTGTTTATCCTGCAGCCTCAAGACCTGCATTTTCGGAAAGCCCAGGATCAGGGCTTTCCAACAGTGTCAGACTTGTCAGTTTCCCGCCAATACTTTGGCAGATAGAGCCGTTGCTAAATCTTGTTTTCACTCTGTTACAGCTTTGTGTACAAAAGTGCCATTAGACAGGCGTTTGAAGCGCATTCGGAGCAGCCCCGCTCCGTGGTGTTTTCAAGGCGGAAAATGCCACTGGCTGGCCAAGAAAACCAGATTTTCAGATGCAGGACTATGGCAGCTAACTGCAGGTACAAGAAATTTCTCTCTAACCCCATTATTTCTGGAGTTATTGGCCGTGGCGCTGCCCACTTCTTTTTTTCGGCGTTTTTTTGCCGGGTTCGGTCCAGCACACACGTAGCAGCCTTGGCTATTGTTGACGTACACACAGCATGGACGTATGCACTGAACATCCTCGGGGTGTCCTCACTCCGAAGTCCCTGGCATCCTCCCTGTTTATCCTGCAGCCTCAAGACCGGCATTTTCGGAAAGCCCAGGATCAGGGCTTTCCAACAGTGTCAGACTTGTCAGTTTCCCGCCAATACTATGGGAGATAGAGCCGTTGCTAAGTCTTGTTTTCACTCTGTTACAGCTTTGTGTACAAAAGTGCCATTAGACAGGCGTTTGAAGCGCATTCGGAGCAGCCCCGCTCCCTGGTAATTTCAAGGCGGAAAATGCCCCTGGCTGGCCAAGAAAACCAGATTTTCAGATGCAGGACTATGGCAGCTAACTGCAGGTACAAGAAATTTCTCTCTAGCCCCATTATTTCTGGAGTTATTGGCCGTGGCGCTGCCCACTTCTTTTTTCGGCGTTTTTTTGCTGGGTTCGGTCCAGCACACACGTAGCAGCCTTGGCTATTGTTGACGTACACACAGCATGGCCGTATGCACTGAACATCCTCGGGGTGTCCTCTCTCCGCCTTCCCTGGCATCCTCCCTGTTTATCCCGCAGCCTCCAGACCGGCATTTTCGGAAAGCCCATGAGCAGGGCTTTCCAACAGTGTCAGACTTGTCAGTTTCCCGCCAATACTTTGGGAGATAGAGCCGTTGCTAAGTCTTGTTTTCACTCTGTTACAGCTTTGTGTACAAAAGTGCCATTAGACAGGCGTTTGAAGCGCATTCGGAGCAGACCCGCTCCCTGGTGAATTCAAGGCGACAAATGCCCCTGGCTGGCCAAGAAAACCAGATTTTCAGATGCAGGACTATGGCAGCTAACTGCAGGTACAAGAAATTTCTCTGTAGCCCCATTATTTCTGGAGTTATTGGACGTGGCGCTGCCCACTTCTTTTTTCGGCGTTTTTTTTCTGGCTTCGGTCCAGCACACACGTAGCAGCCTTGGCTATTGTTGACGTACACACAGCACGAACGTATGCACTGGACATCCTCGGGGTGTCCTCACTCCGCAGTCCCCGGCATCCTCCCTGTTTATCCTGCAGCCTCAAGACCTGCATTTTCGGAAAGCCCAGGATCAGGGCTTTCCAACAGTGTCAGACTTGTCAGTTTCCCGCCAATACTGTGGGAGATAAAGCCGTTGCTAAATCTTGTTTTCACTCTGTTACAGCTTTGTGTACAAAAGTGCCATTAGACAGGCGTTTGAAGCGCATTCGGAGCAGCCCCGCTCCCTGGTGATTTCAAGGCGGAAAATGCCCCTGGCTGGCCAAGAAAACCAGATTTTCAGATGCAGGACTATGGCAGCTAACTGCAGGTACAAGAAATTTCTCTCTAGCCCCATTATTTCTGGAGTTATTGGCCGTGGCGCTACCCACTTCTTTTTTCGTGGTTTTTTTTGCTGGGTTCGGTCCAGCACACACGTAGCAGCCTTGGCTATTGTTGACGTACACACAGCATGGACGTATGCACCAGACATCCTCGGGGTGTCCTCACTCCGCCTTCCCTGGCATCCTCCCTGTTTATCCTGCAGCCTCAAGACCGGCATTTTCGGAAAGCCCAGGATCAGGGCTTTCCAACAGTGTCAGACTTAACAGTTTCCCGCCAATACTTTGGCAAATAGAGCCGTTGCTAAGTCTTGTTTTCACTCTGTTACAGCTTTGTGTACAAAAGTGCCATTAGACAGGCGTTTGAAGCGCATTCGGAGCAGCCCCGCTCCCTGGTGATTTCAAGGCGGAAAATGCCCCTGGCTGGCCAAGAAAACCAGATTTTCAGGTGCAGGACTATGGCAGCTAACTGCAGGTACAAGAAATATCTTCCTAGCCCCATTATTTCTGGAGTTATTGGCCGTGGCGCTACCCACTTCTTTTTTCGTGGTTTTTTTTGCTGGGTTCGGTCCAGCACACACGTAGCAGCCTTGGCTATTGTTGACGTACACACAGCATGGACGTATGCACCAGACATCCTCGGGGTGTCCTCACTCCGCGTTCCCTGGCATCCTCCCTGTTTATCCTGCAGCCTCAAGACCGGCATTTTCGGAAAGCCCAGGAGCAGGGCTTTCTAACAGTGTCAGACTTAACAGTTTCCCGCCAATACTGTGGCAGATAGAGCCGTTGCTCAGTCTTGTTTTCACTCTGTTACAGCTTTGTGTACAAAAGTGCCATTAGACAGGCATTTGAAGCGCATTCGGAGCAGCCCCGCTCCCTGGTGAATTCAAGGCGACAAATGCCCCTGGCTGGCCAAGAAAACCAGATTTTCAGATGCAGGACTATGGCAGCTAACTGCAGGTACAAGAAATTTCTCTCTAGCCCCATTATTTCTGGAGTTATTGGACGTGGCGCTGCCCACTTCTTTTTTCGGCGTTTTTTTTCTGGCTTCGGTCCAGCACACACGTAGCAGCCTTGGCTATTGTTGACGTACACAGCACGAACGTATGCACTGGACATCCTCGGGGTGTCCTCACTCCGCAGTCCCCGGCATCCTCCCTGTTTATCCTGCAGCCTCAAGACCTGCATTTTCGGAAAGCCCAGGATCAGGGCTTTCTAACAGTGTCAGACTTGTCAGTTTCCCGCCAATACTTTGGCAGATAGAGCCGTTGCTAAATCTTGTTTTCACTCTGTTACAGCTTTGTGTACAAAAGTGCCATTAGACAGGCGTTTGAAGCGCATTCGGAGCAGCCCCGCTCCCTGGTGTTTTCAAGGCGGAAAATGCCCCTGGCTGGCCAAGAAAACCAGATTTTCAGATGCAGGACTATGGCAGCTAACTGCAGGTACAAGAAATTTCTCTCTAGCCCCATTATTTCTGGAGTTATTGGCCGTGGCGCTGCCCACTTCTTTTTTTCGGCGGTTTTTTGCTGGGTTCGGTCCAGCACACACGTAGCAGCCTTGGCTATTGTTGACATACACACAGCATGGACGTATGCACTGAACATCCTCGGGGTGTCCTCACTCCGAAGTCCCTGGCATCCTCCCTGTTTATCCTGCAGCCTCAAGACCGGCATTTTCGGAAAGCCCATGAGCAGGGCTTTCCAACAGTGTCAGACTTGTCAGTTTCCCGCCAATACTGTGGGAGATAGAGCCGTTGCTAAATCTTGTTTTCACTCTGTTACAGCTTTGTGTACAAAAGTGCCATTAGACAGGCGTTTGAAGCGCATTCGGAGCAGCCCCGCTCCCTGGTGATTTCAAGGCGGAAAATGCCCCTGGCTGGCCAAGAAAACCAGATTTTCAGATGCAGGACTATGGCAGCTAACTGCAGGTACAAGAAATTTCTCTCTAGCCCCATTATTTCTGGAGTTATTGGCCTTGGCGCTACCCACTTCTTTTTTCGTGGTTTTTTTTGCTGGGTTCGGTCCAGCACACACGTGGCAGCCTTGGCTATTGTTGACGTACACACAGCATGGACGTATGCACCAGACATCCTCGGGGTGTCCTCACTCAGCGTTCCCTGGCATCCTCCCTGTTTATCCTGCAGCCTCAAGACCGGCATTTTCGGAAAGCCCAGGAGCAGGGCTTTCTAACAGTGTCAGACTTAACAGTTTCCCGCCAATACTATGGCAAATAGAGCCGTTGCTAAGTCTTGTTTTCACTCTGTTACAGCTTTGTGTACAAAAGTGCCATTAGACAGGCGTTTGAAGCGCATTCGGAGCAGCCCCGCTCCCTGGTGTTTTCAAGGCGGAAAATGCCCCTGGCTGGCCAAGAAAACCAGATTTTCAGATGCAGGACTATAGCAGCTAACTGCAGGTACAAGAAATTTCTCTCTAACCCCATTATTTCTGGAGTTATTGGCCGTGGCGCTACCCACTTCTTTTTTCGTGGTTTTTTTTGCTGGGTTCGGTCCAGCACACACGTAGCAGCCTTGGCTATTGTTGACGTACACACAGCATGGACGTATGCACCAGACATCCTCGGGGTGTCCTCACTCCGCGTTCCCTGGCATCCTCCCTGTTTATCCTGCAGCCTCAAGACCGGCATTTTCGGAAAGCCCAGGAGCAGGGCTTTCTAACAGTGTCAGACTTAACAGTTTCCCGCCAATACTGTGGGAGATAGAGCCGTTGCTAAGTCTTGTTTTCACTCTGTTACAGCTTTGTGTACAAAAGTGCCATTAGACAGGCATTTGAAGCGCATTCGGAGCAGCCCCGCTCCCTGGTGATTTCAAGGCGGAAAATGCCCCTGGCTGGCCAAGAAAACCAGATTTTCAGATGCAGGACTATGGCAGCTAACTGCAGGTACAAGAAATTTCTCTCTAACCCCATTATTTCTGGAGTTATTGGCCGTGGCGCTGCCCACTTCTTTTTTCGGCGTTTTTTTGCTGGGTTCGGTCCAGCACAGACGTAGCAGCCTTGGCTATTGTTGACGTACACACAGCATGGACGTATGCACTGGACATCCTCGGGGTGTCCTCACTCCGCAGTCCCTGGCATCCTCCCTGTTTATCCTGCAGCCTCAAGACCGGCAATTTCGGAAAGCCCATGAGCAGGGCTTTCCAACAGTGTCAGACTTGTCAGTTTCCCGCCAATACTTTGGGAGATAGAGCCGTTGCTAAGTCTTGTTTTCACTCTGTTACAGCTTTGTGTAAAAAAGTGCCATTAGACAGGCGTTTGAAGCGCATTCGGAGCAGCCCCGCTCCGTGGTGATTTCAAGGCGGAAAATGCCCCTGGCTGGCCAAGAAAACCAGATTTTCAGATGCAGGACTATGGCAGCTAACTGCAGGTACAAGAAATATCTCTCTAGCTCCATTATTTCTGGAGTTATTGGCCGTGGCGCTACCCACTTCTTTTTTCGTGTTTTTTTTTGCTGGGTTCGGTCCAGCACACACGTAGCAGCCTTGGCTATTGTTGACGTACACACAGCATGGACGTATGCACTGGACATCCTCGGGGTGTCCACAATGCGCGGTCCCTGGCATCCTCCCTGTTTATTCTGCAGCCTCAAGACCGGCATTTTTGGAAAGCCCAGGATCAGGGCTTTCCAACAGTGTCAGACTTGTCAGTTTCCCGCCAATACTTTGAGAGATAGAGCCGTTGCTAAATCTTGTTTTCACTCTGTTACAGCTTTGTGTACAAAAGTGCCATTAGACAGGCGTTTGAAGCGCATTCGGAGCAGCCCCGCTTCCTGGTGATTCAAGGCGGAAAATGCCCCTGGCTGGCCAAGAAAACCAGATTTTCAGATGCAGGACTATGGCAGCTAACTGCAGGTACAAGAAATTTCTCTCTAGCCCTATTATTTCTGGAGTTATTGGCCGTGGCGCTGCCCACTTCTTTTTTCGGCGTTTTTTTTCTGGCTTCGGTCCAGCACACACCTAGCAGCCTTGGCTATTGTTGACGTACACACAGCATGGACGTATGCACTGGACATCCTCGGGGTGTCCTCACTCCGCGGTCCCTGGCATCCTCCCTGTTTATCCTGCAGCCTCAAGACCGGCATTTTCGGAAAGCCCAGGATCAGGGCTTTCCAACAGTGTCAGACTTGTCAGTTTCCCGCCAATACTTTGGCAGATAGAGCCGTTGCTAAATCTTGTTTTCACTCTGTTACAACTTTGTGTACAAAAGTGTCATTAGACAGGCGTTTGAAGCGCATTCGGAGCAGACCCGCTCCCTGGTGATTTCAAGGCGGAAAATGCCCCTGGCTGGCCAAGAAAACCAGATTTTCAGATGCAGGACTATGGCAGCTAACTGCAGGTACAAGAAATTTCTCTCTAGCCCCATTATTTCTGGAGTTATTGGCCGTGGCGCTGCCCACTTCTTTTTTCGGCGTTTTTTTTTTTTTTTGCTTGGTTCGGTCCAGCACACACGAAGCGGCCTTGGCTATTGTTGACGTACACACAGCATGGCCGTATGCACTGAACATCCTCGGGGTGTCCTCTCTCCGCCTTCCCTGGCATCCTCCCTGTTTATCCTGCAGCCTCAAGACCGGCATTTTCGGAAAGCCCAGGAGCAGGGCTTTCTAACAGTGTCAGACTTGTCAGTTTCCCGCCAATACTTTGGGAGATAGAGCCGTTGCTATGTCTTGTTTTCACTCTGTTACAGCTTTGTGTACAAAAGTGCCATTAGACAGTTGTTTGAAGCGCATTCGGAGCAGCCCCGCTCCCTGGTGATTTCAAGGCGGAAAATGCCCCTGGCTAGCCATGAAAACCAGATTTTCAGATGCAGGACAATGGCAGCTAACTGCAGGTACAAGAAATTTCTCTCTAGCCCCATTATTTCTGGAGTTATTGGCCGTGGCGCTGCCCACTTCTTTTTTCGGCGGTTTTTTTTCTGGCTTCGGTCCAGCACACACGTAGCAGCCTTGGCTATTGTTGATGTACACACAGCATGGACGTATGCACTGGACATCCTCAGGGTGTCCTCACTCCGCGGTCCCTGGCATCCTCCCTGTTTTTTCTGCAGCCTCAAGACCGGCATTTTCGGAAAGCCCAGGATCAGGGCTTTCCAACAGTGTCAGACTTGTCAGTTTCCCGCCAATACTTTGGCAGATAGAGCCGTTGCTAAATCTTGTTTTCACTCTGTTACAGCTTTGTGTACAAAAGTGCCATTAGACAGGCGTTTGAAGCGCATTCGGAGCAGCCCCGCTCCCTGGTGATTTCAAGGCGGAAAATGCCCCTGGCTGGCCAAGAAAACCAGATTTTCAGATGCAGGACTATGGCAGCTAACTGCAGGTACAAGAAATTTCTCTCTAGCCCCATTATTTCTGGAGTTATTGGCCGTGGCGCTGCCCACTTCTTTTTTCGGCGTTTTTTTCTGGCTTCGGTCCAGCACACACGTAGCAGCCTTGGGTATTGTTGACGTACACACAGCATGGACGTATGCACCAGACATCCTCGGGGTGTCCTCACTCCGCGTTCCCTGGCATCCTCCCTGTTTATTCTGCAGCCTCAAGACCGGCATTTTCGGAAATCCCAGGAGCAGGGCTTTCTAACAGTGTCAGACTTGTCAGTTTCCCGCCAATACTTTGAGAGATAGAGCCGTTGCTATGTCTTGTTTTCACTCTGTTACAGCTTTGTGTACAAAAGTGCCATTAGACAGTTGTTTGAAGCGCATTCGGAGCAGCCCCGCTCCCTGGTGATTTCAAGGCGGAAAATGCCCCTGGCTGGCCATGAAAACCAGATTTTCAGATGCAGGACTATGGCAGCTAACTGCAGGTACAAGAAATTTCTCTCTAGCCCCATTATTTCTGGAGTTATTGGCCGTGGCGCTGCCCAATTCTTTTTTCGGCGTTTTTTTTTTCTGGCTTCGGTCCAGCACACACGTAGCAGCCTTGGCTATTGTTGACGTACACACAGCATGGACGTATGCACTGGACATCCTCGGGGTGTCCTCACTCCGCCTTCCTTGGCATCCTTCCTGTTTATCCTGCAGCCTCAAGACCGGCATTTTCGGAAAGCCCAGGAGCAGGGCTTTCCAACAGTGTCAGACTTGTCAGTTTCCCGCAAATACTTTGGGAAATAGAGCCGTTGCTAAGTCTTGTTTTCACTCTGTTACAGCTTTGTGTACAAAAGTGCCATTAGACAGGCGTTTGAAGCGCATTCGGAGCAGCCCCGCTCCCTGGTGATTTCAAGGCGGAAAATGCCCCTGGCTAGCCATGAAAACCAGATTTTCAGATGCAGGACAATGGCAGCTAACTGCAGGTACAAGAAATTTCTCTCTAGCCCCATTATTTCTGGAGTTATTGGCCGTGGCGCTGCCCACTTCTTTTTTCGGCGTTATTTTTCTGGCTTCGGTACAGCACACACGTAGCAGCCTTGGCTATTGTTGACGTACACACAGCATGGACGTATGCACTGGACATCCTCGGGGTGTCCTTTCTCCGCGGTCCCTGGCATCCTCCCTGTTTTTTCTGCAGCCTCAAGACCGGCATCATATGAATTCCCTTGGGGAACTTAACGAACTGCGCGGCCACACACACAGCGCGCGAGCGCAAAACGACAAAAAGAAGGAAATAAAGGCCACTTTTTTGACAAGATCTTGTCATAACAAATCAACCGCTTATGCTATCATTTTCGTTCGTTCTCCTTCAGACAGTTTGATTTGTACACTATTCTATCATATAAATTGTTTGTTTTTTTAAATATATTTGTCCCCGGCATTTCGTCAAAGTTAAAAAGAAAACCGTTTTCCTCTGCCCATACTCCCGCGTGCAAAGCACAAAATGTGCCCTCGAAATATCTCGCATTCATACTGCATGTTCTCTTGTAACTCGGCAACCATTGTGACGAAACGTTCCGTTCGCGCGGGATACGAAATTACCAAGCCTTGCCTATTACTATTCCAAAACTCATTGCAATTGGTCAACATTAACCACCGGCACTTTGACGATAACTATTTCTTGACCAACCAAAACTTATTTTAGAAACGTAAAACCGCCTATTGATCACACACGTTTCGTGATAAAACTGCACTGACAGACATGGTAGTAGCTCTCCGTATTTAGGTAAGTTTCTCCTCGTTGAGTCTACCAATTGTATATTTAGTTATATGGTAAGAAAGCTGAAAACTTGTAGATTATATTTTGATATTCATTTGGTTATTGATGTTCCTTAATCTTTAGTAAGAGTAAAAGAAATACGGTACAAAGTTTGGTCTGCAATCCACAAGCTTGCACAGTGAGCCTGAAAAGTTTTGTTTGACCATTCCATTTCGTTTTGGGTATGACCTACTTTTAACACGCACTTTATCAAGAGCTCACAACCGTCATGACTGTTAGTTTTGTTTCTGTTATTGATGACTGTGATAATAATTTATGGAATAACAATTCACATTTTGTGTCTATTTCCAGAAAATTGTGTACATTTCCTATTTCTTTTCAACAAACTAACCTGAGGGTCAGGGTCATTATTTATTTGAATTTTTCATTTATATAAAAATATAATTTATACCATGCAGCCACCACACTTTTGCTGCCAAACGACAAATTTCCCCTCATGTATTTTCAATTGAAGACAAATCCATTAACCTTTAAAACTGAATTCATATCGAGAGAATTAGTTGTTTCAGGCCACATTTCAAGTAACATTATCTATGGACTACTGAGCTTAGCCTTAGGATTTAATAGGCTTAGGCTTTACTTGTATACCAGTAATTTTGTTGTGTTCATGTTATTTTTTCTTTAGATGGAATTACGGAAGAACCCAAAACCTAATTATCGCCAGCTATAAAGGGGAGGACGTGGTACCTCAAAGTCAAAGTGGGTGGTTTGTGAAAGATGATAAACGGCCTACAGCTAAACTTTGGAGATTGGACATTATTGGAGAGAGACTACATGAGAATGAAGAACAGATTTAAGAAAAGTAACAAAATGAAAATGTTATAGGCTCCCACAAGGCCCATATGTTTTTCCACTCTGTTTTCCAATAAGACTAGTGAAAATGAGTTACTTGATCAAATGGTAATTTCAAATATGATTGTATGCCTGCTGTTTTTACAAAATGTGTTAATTGTATGTTCTCAAAGTTTGAATCTATAAACGAAGAATATCACTGTTTTCAAGTTCAAGAATTTGTTAAAATGTTTTCATTAGTTCTTTTGAAAAATTCCTGCAGGACAATCAATTCACTTGATTTTAGGATGTTTTAATCTTTTTAAATGTTTTTCAATAATGTAATACAAATGAATTACTTCAAAAGTTTAAATTTCTGCTAATATGAAAGCTATGGTAAACAAAGATTCCTTGTACAGAAAGATTGAGTTATTTATGTGCAATTTTTAACATGTTAATTACATTTCACTTAAGATGAATTAAATGAACCGTTTGGTGCTAAACTTATTATTAACAAAGGAATGAAAACGTTATTGGCTAAAATTATTCCGTTTATTGTTTCTCCCCTCATTTTACCCAATCGCTAGAACCTCCCCGTCGGCACAATGGTATTGGCCTTGTTTGTGACAGTGCTGTGTGGGGGGCCGCGCGCGCTGTGTGAGAGCGTGCATTTTTACTTTGTACGTGGAGGATGCATTTTGTGTGGGAAATATAGTAATACAATTTTGTGCAAGACAAATTCATATGTTCGGAAAGCCCAGGATCAGGGCTTTCCAACAGTGTCAGACTTGTCAGTTTCCCGCCAATACTTTGAGAGATAGAGCCGTTGCTAAATCTTGTTTTCACTCTGTTACAGCTTTGTGTACAAAAGTGCCATTAGACAGGCGTTTGAAGCGCATTCGGAGCAGCCCCGCTCCCTGGTGGTTTCAAGGCGGAAAATGCCCCTGGCTGGCCATGAAAACCAGATATTCAGATGCAGGACTATGGCAGCTAACTGCAGGTATAAGAAATTTCTCTCTAGCCCCATTATTTCTGGAGTTATTGGCCGTGGACCTGCCCACTTCTTTTTTCGGCGTTTTTTTTCACGCTTCGGTCCAGCACACACGTAGCACCCTTGGCTATTGTTGACGTACACACAGCATGGACGTATACACTGGACATCCTCGGGGTGTCCTCACTCCGCGGTCCCTGGCATCCTCCCTGTTTATCCTGCAGCCTCAAGACCGGCATTTTCGGAAAGCCCAGGAGCAGGGCTTTCCAACAGTGTCAGACTTGTCAGTTTCCCGCCAATACTTTGGGAGATAGAGCCGTTGCTAAATCTTGTTTTCACTCTGTTACAGCTTTGTGTACAAAAGTGCCATTAGACAGGCGTTTGAAGCGCATTCGGAGCTGCCCCGCTCCCTGGTGGATTCCAGACGGAAAATGCCCCTGGCTGGCCAAGAAAACCAGATTTTCAGATGCAGGACTATGGCAGGTAACTGCAGGTACAAGAAATTTCTCTCTAGCCCCATTATTTCTGGAGTTATTGGCCGTGGCGCTGCCCAATTCTTTTTTCGGCGTTTTTTTTTCTGGCTTCAGTCCAGCACACACATAGCAGCCTTGGCTTTTGTTGACGTACACACAGCATGGTCGTATGCACTGGACATCCTCGGGGTGTCCTCACTCCGCGGTCCCTGGCATCCTCCCTGTTTATCCTGCAGCCTCAAGACCGGCATTTTCGGAAAGCCCAGGATCAGGGCTTTCCAACAGTGTCAGACTTGTCAGTTTCCCGCCAATACTTTGAGAGATAGAGCCGTTGCTAAATCTCGTTTTCACTCTGTTACAGCTTTGTGTACAAAAGTGCCATTAGACAGGCGTTTGAAGCGCATTCGGAGATGCCCCGCTCCCTGGTGATTTCAAGGCGGAAAATGCCCCTGGCTGGCCAAGAAAACCAGATTTTCAGATGCAGGACTATGGCAGCTAACTGCAGGTACAAGAAATTTCTCTCTAGCCCCATTATTTCTGGAGTTATTGGCCGTGGCGCTGCCCACTTCTTTTTTCGGCGTTTTTTTTCTGGCTTCGGTACAGCACACACGTAGCAGCCTTGGCTATTGTTGACGTACACACAGCATGGACGTATGCACTGGACATCCTCGGGGTGTCCTTTCTCCGCGGTCCCTGGCATCCTCCCTGTTTTTTCTGCAGCCTCAAGACCGGCATTTTCGGAAAGCCCAGGATCAGGGCTTTCCAACAGTGTCAGACTTGTCAGTTTCCCGCCAATACTTTGAGAGATAGAGCCGTTGCTAAATCTTGTGTTCACTCTGTTACAGCTTTGTGTACAAAAGTGCCATTAGACAGGCGTTTGAAGCGCATTCGGAGCAGCCCCGCTCCCTGGTGGTTTCAAGGCGGAAAATGCCCCTGGCTGGCCATGAAAACCAGATATTCAGATGCAGGACTATGGCAGCTAACTGCAGGTATAAGAAATTTCTCTCTAGCCCCATTATTTCTGGAGTTATTGGCCGTGGACCTGCCCACTTCTTTTTTCGGCGTTTTTTTTCACGCTTCGGTCCAGCACACACGTAGCACCCTTGGCTATTGTTGACGTACACACAGCATGGACGTATACACTGGACATCCTCGGGGTGTCCTCACTCCGCGGTCCCTGGCATCCTCCCTGTTTATTCTGCAGCCTCAAGACCGGCATTTTCGGAAAGCCCAGGAGCAGGGCTTTCCAACAGTGTCAGACTTGTCAGTTTCCCGCCAATACTTTGGGAGATAGAGCCGTTGCTAAATCTTGTTTTCACTCTGTTACAGCTTTGTGTACAAAAGTGCCATTAGACAGGCGTTTGAAGCGCATTCGGAGCAGCCCCGCTCCCTGGTGGATTCCAGACGGAAAATGCCCCTGGCTGGCCAAGAAAACCAGATTTTCAGATGCAGGACTATGGCAGGTAACTGCAGGTACAAGAAATTTCTCTCTAGCCCCATTATTTCTGGAGTTATTGGCCGTGGCGCTGCCCAATTCTTTTTTCGGCGTTTTTTTTTCTGGCTTCGGTCCAGCACACACATAGCAGCCTTGGCTTTTGTTGACGTACACACAGCATGGTCGTATGCACTGGACATCCTCGGGGTGTCCTCACTCCGCGGTCCCTGGCATCCTCCCTGTTTATCCTGCAGCCTCAAGACCGGCATTTTCGGAAAGCCCTGGATCAGGGTTTTCCAACAGTGTTAGACTTGTCAGTTTCCCGCCAATACTTTGAGAGATAGAGCCGTTGCTAAATTTTGTTTTCACTCTGTTACAGCTTTGTGTACAAAAGTGCCATTAGACAGGCGTTTGAAGCGCCTTCGGAGCAGCCCCGCTCCCTGGTGGTTTCAAGGCGGAAAATGCCCCTGGCTGGCCATGAAAACCAGATATTCAGATGGAGGACTATGGCAGCTAACTGCAGGTATAAAAAATTTCTCTCTAGCCCCATTATTTCTGGAGTTATTGGCCGTGGCGCTGCCCACTTCTTTTTTCGGCGTTTTTTTTCACGCTTCGGTCCAGCACACACGTAGCACCCTTGGCTATTGTTGACGTACACACAGCATGGACGTATGCACTGGACATCCTCGGGGTGTCCTCACTCCGCGGTCCCTGGCATCCTCCCTGTTTATCCTGCAGCCTCAAGACCGGCATTTTCGGAAAGCCCAGGATCAGGGCTTTCCAACAGTGTCAGACTTGTCAGTTTCCCGCCAATACTTTGGGAGATAGAGCCGTTGCTAAATCTTGTTTTCACTCTGTTACAGCTTTGTGTACAAAAGTGCCATTAGACAGGCGTTTGAAGCACATTCGGAGCAGCCCCGCTCCCTGGTGGATTCAAGACGGAAAATGCCCCTGGCTGGCCAAGAAAACCAGATTTTCAGATGCAGGACTATGGCAGCTAACTGCAGGTACAAGAAATTTCTCTCTAGCCCCATTATTTCTGGAGTTATTGGCCGTGGCGCTGCCCACTTCTTTTTTCGGCGGTTTTTTTTTCTGGCTTCGGTCCAGCACACACGTAGCAGCCTTGGCTATTGTTGACGTACACACAGCATGGACGTATGCACTGGACATCCTCGGGGTGTCCTCACTCCGCGGTCCCTGGCATCCTCCCTGTTTATCCTGCAGCCTCAAGACCGGCATTTTCGGAAAGCCCAGGAGCAGGGCTTTCCAACAGTGTCAGACTTGTCAGTTTCCCGCCAATACTTTGGGAGATAGAGCCGTTGCTAAATCTTGTTTTCACTCTGTTACAGCTTTGTGTACAAAAGTGCCATTATACAGGCGTTTGAAGCGCATTCGGAGCAGCCCCGCTCCCTGGTGATTTCAAGGCGGAAAATGCCCCTGGCTGGCCAAGAAAACCAGATTTTCAGATACAGGACTATGGCAGCTAACTGCAGGTACAAGAAATTTCTCTCTAGCCCCATTATTTCTGGAGCTATTGGCCGTGGCGCTGCCCACTTCTTTTTTCGGCGTTTTTTTTCACGCTTCGGTCCAGCACACACGTAGCAGCCTTGGCTATTGTTGACGTACACACAGCATGGACGTATGCACTGGACATCTTCGGGGTGTCCTCACTCCGCCTTCCCTGGCATCCTCCCTGTTTATCCTGCAGCCTCAAGACCGGCATTTTCGGAAAGCCCAGGAGCAGGGCTTTCCAACAGTGTTAGATTTGTCAGTTTCCCGAAAATACTGTGGGAGATAGAGCCGTTGCTAAATCTTGTTTTCACTCTGTTACAGCTTTGTGTACAAAAGTGCCATTAGACAGGCGTTTGAAGCACATTCGGAGCAGCCCCGCTCCCTGGTGGATTCAAGACGGAAAATGCCCCTGGCTGGCCAAGAAAACCAGATTTTCAGATGCAGGACTATGGCAGCTAACTGCAGGTACAAGAAATTTCTCTCTAGCCCCATTATTTCTGGAGTTATTGGCCGTGGCGCTGCCCACTTCTTTTTTCGGCGGTTTTTTTTTCTGGCTTCGGTCCAGCACACACGTAGCAGCCTTGGCTATTGTTGACGTACACACAGCATGGACGTATGCACTGGACATCCTCGGGGTGTCCTCACTCCGCGGTCCCTGGCATCCTCCCTGTTTATCCTGCAGCCTCAAGACCGGCATTTTCGGAAAGCCCAGGAGCAGGGCTTTCCAACAGTGTCAGACTTGTCAGTTTCCCGCCAATACTTTGGGAGATAGAGCCGTTGCTAAATCTTGTTTTCACTCTGTTACAGCTTTGTGTACAAAAGTGCCATTATACAGGCGTTTGAAGCGCATTCGGAGCAGCCCCGCTCCCTGGTGATTTCAAGGCGGAAAATGCCCCTGGCTGGCCAAGAAAACCAGATTTTCAGATGCAGGACTATGGCAGCTAACTGCAGGTACAAGAAATTTCTCTCTAGCCCCATTATTTCTGGAGCTATTGGCCGTGGCGCTGCCCACTTCTTTTTTCGGCGTTTTTTTTCACGCTTCGGTCCAGCACACACGTAGCAGCCTTGGTTATTGTTGACGTACACACAGCATGGACGTATGCACTGGACATCTTCGGGGTGTCCTCACTCCGCCTTCCCTGGCATCCTCCCTGTTTATCCTGCAGCCTCAAGACCGGCATTTTTGGAAAGCCCAGGAGCAGGGCTTTCCAACAGTGTCAGACTTGTCAGTTTCCCGCCAATACTTTGGGAAATAGATCCGTTGCTAAGTCTTGTTTTCACTCTGTTACAGCTTTGTGTACAAAAGTGCCATTAGACAGGCGTTTGAAGCGCATTCGGAGCAGCCCCGCTCCCTGGTGATTTCAAGGCAGAAAATGCCCCTGGCTGGCCAAGAAAACCAGATTTTCAGATGCAGGACTATGGCAGCTAACTGCAGGTACAAGAAATTTCTCTCTAGCCCCATTATTTCTGGAGTTATTGGCCGTGGCGCTGCCCACTTCTTTTTTCGGCGTTTTTTTTTTGGCTTCGGTCCAGCACACACCTAGCAGCTAAGGCTAATGTTGACGTACACACAGATTGGACGTATGCACTGGACATCCTCGGGGTGTCCTCACTCCGCGGTCCCTGGCATCCTCCCTGTTTATCCTGCAGCCTCAAGACCGGCATTTTCGGAAAGCCCTGGATCAGGGCTTTCCAACAGTGTTAGGCTTGTCAGTTTCCCGCCAATACTTTGAGAGATAGAGCCGTTGCTAAGTCTTGTTTTCACTCTGTTACAGCTTTGTGTACAAAAGTGCCATTAGACAGGCGTTTGAAGCGCATTCGGAGCAGCCCCGCTCCCTGGTGATTTCAAGGCGGAAAATGCCCCTGGCTGGCCAAGAAAACCAGATTTTCAGATGCAGGACTATGGCAGCTAACTGCAGGTACAAGAAATTTCTCTCTAGCCCAATTATTTCTGGAGTTATTGGCCGTGGCGCTGCCCACTTCTTTTTTCGGCGGTTTTTTTCTGGCTTCGGTCCAGCACACACGTAGCAGCCTTGGCTATTGTTGACGTACACACAGCATGGACGTATGCACTGGACATCCTCGGGGTGTCCTCACTCCGCGGTCCCTGGCATCCTCCCTGTTTATCCTGCAGCCTCAAGACCGGCATTTTCGGAAAGAACTGGATCAGGGCTTTCCAACAGTGTTAGACTTGTCAGTTTCCCGCCAATATTGTGAGAGATAGAGCCGTTGCTAAATCTTGTTTTCACTCTGTTACAGCTTTGTGTACAAAAGTGCCATTAGACAGGCGTTTGAAGCGCATTCGGAGCAGCCCCGCTCCCTGGTGATTTCAAGGCGGAAAATGCCCCTGGCTGGACAAGAAAACCAGATTTTCAGATGCAGGACTATGGCAGCTAACTGCAGGTACAAGAAATTTCTCTCTAGCCCCATTATTTCTGGAGTTATTGGCCGTGGCGCTGCCCACTTCTTTTTTCGGCGGTTTTTTTTTCTGGCTTCGGTCCAGCACACACATAGCAGCCTTGGCTATTGTTGACGTACACACAGCATGGTCGTATGCACTGGACATCCTCGGGGTGTCCTCACTCCGCGGTCCCTGGCATCCTCCCTGTTTATCCTGCAGCCTCAAGACCGGCATTTTCGGAAGGCCCAGGAGCAGGGCTTTCCAACAGTGTCAGACTTGTCAGTTTCCCGCCAATACTTTGGGAGATAGAGCCGTTGCTAAATCTCGTTTTCACTCTGTTACAGCTTTGTGTACAAAAGTGCCATTAGACAGGCGTTTGAAGCGCATTCGGAGCAGCTCCGCTCCCTGGTGATTTCAAGGCGGAAAATGCCCCTGGCTGGCCATGAAAACCAGATTTTCAGATGCAGGACTATGGCAGCTAACTGCAGGTACAAGAAATTTCTCTCTAGCCCCATTATTTCTGGAGTTATTGGCCGTGGCGCTGCCCACTTCTTTTTTCGGCGGTTTTTTTTCCGGCTTCGGACCAGCACACACGTAGCACCCTTGGCTATTGTTGACGTACACACAGCATGGACGTATGCACTGGACATCCTCGGGGTGTCCTCACTCCGCGGTCCCTGGCATCCTCCCTGTTTATCCTGCAGCCTCAAGACCGGCATTTTCGGAAAGCCCAGGAGCAGGGCTTTCCAACAGTGTCAGACTTGTCAGTTTCCCGCCAATACTTTGGGAGATAGAGCCGTTGCTAAATCTTGTTTTCACTCTGTTACAGCTTTGTGTACAAAAGTGCCATTAGACAGGCGTTTGAAGCGCATTCGGAGCAGCCCCGCTCCCTGGTGGTTTCAAGGCGGAAAATGCCCCTGGCTGGCCATGAAAACTAGATATTCAGATGCAGGACTATGGCAGCTAACTGCAGGTATAAGAAATTTCTCTCTAGCCCCATTATTTCTGGAGTTATTGGCCGTGGTGCTGCCCACTTCTTTTTTCGGCGTTTTTTTACACGCTTCGGTCCAGCACACACGTAGCAGCCTTGGCTATTGTTGACGTACACACAGCATGGACGTATGCACTGGACATCTTCGGGGTGTCCTCACTCCGCCTTCCCTGGCATCCTCCCTGTTTATCCTGCAGCCTCAAGACCGGCATTTTCGGAAAGCCCAGGAGCAGGGCTTTCCAACAGTGTCAGACCTGTCAGTTTCCCGCCAATACTTTGGGAAATAGATCCGTTGCTAAGTCTTGTTTTCACTCTGTTACAGCTTTGTGTACAAAAGTGCCATTAGACAGGCGTTTGAAGCGCATTCGGAGCAGCCCCGCTCCCTGGTGATTTCAAGGCGGAAAATGCCCCTGGCTGGCCAAGAAAACCAGATTTTCAGATGCAGGACTATGGCAGCTAACTGCAGGTACAAGAAATTTCTCTCTAGCCCCATTATTTCTGGAGTTATTGGCCGTGGCGCTGCCCACTTCTTTTTTCGGCGTTTTTTTCTGGCTTCGGTCCAGCACACACGTAGCAGCCTTGGCTATTGTTGATGTACACACAGCATGGACGTATGCACTGGACATCCTCGGGGTGTCCTCACTCCGCGGTCCCTGGCATCCTCCCTGTTATTTCTGCAGCCTCAAGACCGGCATTTTCAGAAAGCCCAGGATCAGGGCTTTCCAACAGTGTCAGACTTGTCAGTTTCCCGCCAATACTTTGAGAGTTAGAGCCGTTGCTAAATCTTGTTTTCACTCTGTTACAGCTTTGTGTACAAAAGTGCCATTAGACAGGCGTTTGAAGCGCATTCGGAGCAGCCCCGCTCCCTGGTGATTTCAAGGCGGAAAATGCCCCTGGCTGGCCAAGAAAACCAGATTTTCAGATGCAGGACTATGGCAGCTAACTGCAGGTACAAGGAATTTCTCTCTAGCCCCATTATTTCTGGAGTTATTGGCCGTGGCGCTGCCCACTTCTTTTTCGGCGGTTTTTTTTTCTGGCTTCGGTCCAGCACACACGTAGCAGCCTTGGCTATTGTTGACGTACACACATCATGGACGTATGCACTGGACATCCTCGGGGTGTCCTCACTCCGCGGTCCCTGGCATCCTCCCTGTTTATCCTGCAGCCTCAAGACCGGCATTTTCGGAAAGCCCAGGAGCAGGGCTTTCCAACAGTGTTAGACTTGTCAGTTTCCCGCCAATACTTTGGGAAATAGAGCCGTTGCTAAATCTTGTTTTCACTCTGTTACAGCTTTGTGTACAAAAGTGCCATTAGACAGGCGTTCGAAGCGCATTCGGAGCAGCCCCGCTCCCTGGTGGTTTCAAGGCGGAAAATGCCCCTGGCTGGCCATGAAAACTAGATATTCAGATGCAGGACTATGGCAGCTAACTGCAGGTATAAGAAATTTCTCTCTAGCCCCATTATTTCTGGAGTTATTGGCCGTGGTGCTGCCCACTTCTTTTTTCGGCGTTTTTTTACACGCTTCGGTCCAGCACACACGTAGCAGCCTTGGCTATTGTTGACGTACACACAGCATGGACGTATGCACTGGACATCTTCGGGGTGTCCTCACTCCGCCTTCCCTGGCATCCTCCCTGTTTATCCTGCAGCCTCAAGACCGGCATTTTCGGAAAGCCCAGGAGCAGGGCTTTCCAACAGTGTCAGACCTGTCAGTTTCCCGCCAATACTTTGGGAAATAGATCCGTTGCTAAGTCTTGTTTTCACTCTGTTACAGCTTTGTGTACAAAAGTGCCATTAGACAGGCGTTTGAAGCGCATTCGGAGCAGCCCCGCTCCCTGGTGATTTCAAGGCGGAAAATGCCCCTGGCTGGCCAAGAAAACCAGATTTTCAGATGCAGGACTATGGCAGCTAACTGCAGGTACAAGAAATTTCTCTCTAGCCCCATTATTTCTGGAGTTATTGGCCGTGGCGCTGCCCACTTCTTTTTTCGGCGTTTTTTTCTGGCTTCGGTCCAGCACACACGTAGCAGCCTTGGCTATTGTTGATGTACACACAGCATGGACGTATGCACTGGACATCCTCGGGGTGTCCTCACTCCGCGGTCCCTGGCATCCTCCCTGTTATTTCTGCAGCCTCAAGACCGGCATTTTCAGAAAGCCCAGGATCAGGGCTTTCCAACAGTGTCAGACTTGTCAGTTTCCCGCCAATACTTTGAGAGTTAGAGCCGTTGCTAAATCTTGTTTTCACTCTGTTACAGCTTTGTGTACAAAAGTGCCATTAGACAGGCGTTTGAAGCGCATTCGGAGCAGCCCCGCTCCCTGGTGATTTCAAGGCGGAAAATGCCCCTGGCTGGCCAAGAAAACCAGATTTTCAGATGCAGGACTATGGCAGCTAACTGCAGGTACAAGGAATTTCTCTCTAGCCCCATTATTTCTGGAGTTATTGGCCGTGGCGCTGCCCACTTCTTTTTCGGCGGTTTTTTTTTCTGGCTTCGGTCCAGCACACACGTAGCAGCCTTGGCTATTGTTGACGTACACACATCATGGACGTATGCACTGGACATCCTCGGGGTGTCCTCACTCCGCGGTCCCTGGCATCCTCCCTGTTTATCCTGCAGCCTCAAGACCGGCATTTTCGGAAAGCCCAGGAGCAGGGCTTTCCAACAGTGTTAGACTTGTCAGTTTCCCGCCAATACTTTGGGAAATAGAGCCGTTGCTAAATCTTGTTTTCACTCTGTTACAGCTTTGTGTACAAAAGTGCCATTAGACAGGCGTTCGAAGCGCATTCGGAGCAGCCCCGCTCCCTGGTGATTTCAAGGCGGAAAATGCCCCTGGCTGGCCAAGAAAACCAGATTTTCAGCTGCAGGACTATGGCAGCTAACTGCAGGTACAAGAAATTTCTCTCTAGCCCCATTATTTCTGGAGCTATTGGCCGTGGCGCTGCCCACTTCTTTTTTCGGCGTTTTTTCTGGCTTCGGTCCAGCACACACGTAGTAGCCTTGGCTATTGTTGACGTACACACAGCATGGACGTATGCACTGGACATCCTCGGGGTGTCCTCACTCCGCCTTCCCTGGCATCCTCCCTGTTTATCCTGCAGCCTCAAGACCGGCATTTTCGGAAAGCCCAGGAGCAGGGCTTTCCAACAGTGTCAGACTTGTCAGTTTCCCGCCAATACTTTGGGAAATAGAGCCGTTGCTAAGTCTTGTTTTCACTCTGTTACAGCTTTGTGTACAAAAGTGCCATTAGACAGGCGTTTGAAGCGCATTCGGAGCAGCCCCGCTCCCTGGTAATTTCAAGGCAGTAATTGCCCCTGGCTGGCCATGAAAACCAGATTTTCAGATGCAGGACTATGGCAGCTAACTGCAGGTACAAGAAATTTCTCTCTAGCCCCATTATTTCTGGAGTTATTGGCCGTGGCGCTGCCCACTTCTTTTTTCGGCGTTTTTTTCTGGCTTCGGTCCAGCACACACATAGCAGCCTTGGCTATTGTTGACGTACACACAGCATGGACGTATGCACTGGACATCCTCGGGGTGTCCTCACTCCGCCTTCCCTGGCATCCTCCCTGTTTATCCTGCAGCCTCAAGACCGGCATTTTCGGAAAGCCCTGGATCAGGGCTTTCCAACAGTGTTAGACTTGTCAGTTTCCCGCCAATACTTTGAGAGACAGAGCCGTTGCTAAATCTCGTTTTCACTCTGTTACAGCTTTGTGTACAAAAGTGCCATTAGACAGGCGTTTGAAGCGCATTCGGAGATGCCCCGCTCCCTGGTGATTTCAAAGCGGAAAATGCCCCTGGCTGGCCAAGAAAACCAGATTTTCAGATGCAGGACTATGGCAGCTAACTGCAGGTATAAGAAATTTCTCTCTAGCCCCATTATTTCTGGAGTTATTGGCCGTGGCGCTGCCCACTTCTTTTTTCGGCGTTTTTTTCTGGCTTCGGTCCAGCACACACGTAGCAGCCTTGGCTATTGTTGACGTACACACAGCATGGACGTATGCACTGGACATCCTCGGGGTGTCCTCACTCCGCGGTCCCTGGCATCCTCCCTGTTTATCCTGTAGCCTCAAGACCGGCATTTTCGGAAAGCCCAGGAGCAGTGTCAGACTTGTCAGTTTCCCGCCAATACTTTGGGAGATAGAGCCGTTGCTAAATCTCGTTTTCACTCTGTTAAAGCTTTGTGTACAAAATTGCCATTAGACAGGCGTTTGAAGCGCATTCGGAGCAGCCCCGCTCCCAGGTGATTTCAAGGCGGAAAATGCCCCTGGCTGGCCATGAAAACCAGATTTTCAGATGCAGGACTATGGCAGCTAACTGCAGGTACAAGAAATTTCTCTCTAGCCCCATTATTTCTGGAGTTATTGGCCGTGGCGCTGCCCACTTCTTTTTTCGGCTTTTTTTTCTGGCTTCGGTCCAGCACACACGTAGCAGCCTTGGCTATTGTTGACGTACACACAGCATGGACGTATGCACTGGACATCCTCGGGGTGTCCTCACTCCGCGGTCCCTGGAATCCTCCCTGTTTATCCTGCAGCCTCAAGACCGGCATTTTCGGAAAGCCCAGGAGCAGGGCTTTCCAACAGTGTCAGACTTGTCAGTTTCCCGCCAATACTTTGGGAAATAGATCCGTTGCTAAGTCTTGTTTTCACTCTGTTACAGCTTTGTGTACAAAAGTGCCATTAGACAGGCGTTTGAAGCGCATTCGGAGCAGCCCCGCTCCCTGGTGATTTCAAGGCGGAAAATGCCCCTGGCTGGCCAAGAAAACCAGATTTTCAGCTGCAGGACTATGGCAGCTAACTGCAGGTACAAGAAATTTCTCTCTAGCCCCATTATTTCTGGAGCTATTGGCCGTGGCGCTGCCCACTTCTTTTTTCGGCGTTTTTTCTGGCTTCGGTCCAGCACACACGTAGTAGCCTTGGCTATTGTTGACGTACACACAGCATGGACGTATGCACTGGACATCCTCGGGGTGTCCTCACTCCGCCTTCCCTGGCATCCTCCCTGTTTATCCTGCAGCCTCAAGACCGGCATTTTCGGAAAGCCCAGGAGCAGGGCTTTCCAACAGTGTCAGACTTGTCAGTTTCCCGCCAATACTTTGGGAAATAGAGCCGTTGCTAAGTCTTGTTTTCACTCTGTTACAGCTTTGTGTACAAAAGTGCCATTAGACAGGCGTTTGAAGCGCATTCGGAGCAGCCCCGCTCCCTGGTGATTTCAAGGCGGAAAATGCCCCTGGCTGGCCAAGAAAACCAGATTTTCAGATGCAGGACTATGGCAGCTAACTGCAGGTACAAGAAATTTCTCTCTAGCCCCATTATTTCTGGAGCTATTGGCCGTGGCGCTGCCCACTTCTTTTTTCGGCGGTTTTTTTCTGGCTTCGGTCCAGCACACACGTAGCAGCCTTGGCTATTGTTGACGTACACACAGCATGGACGTATGCACTGGACATCCTCGGGGTGTCCTCACTCCGCGGTCCCTGGCATCCTCCCTGTTTATCCTGCAGCCTCAAGACCGGCATTTTCGGAAAGAACTGGATCAGGGCTTTCCAACAGTGTTAGACTTGTCAGTTTCCCGCCAATATTGTGAGAGATAGAGCCGTTGCTAAATCTTGTTTTCACTCTGTTACAGCTTTGTGTACAAAAGTGCCATTAGACAGGCGTTTGAAGCGCATTCGGAGCAGCCCCGCTCCCTGGTGATTTCAAGGCGGAAAATGCCCCTGGCTGGCCAAGAAAACCAGATTTTCAGATGCAGGACTATGGCAGCTAACTGCAGGTACAAGAAATTTCTCTCTAGCCCCATTATTTCTGGAGTTATTGGCCGTGGCGCTGCCCACTTCTTTTTTCGGCGGTTTTTTTTTCTGGCTTCGGTCCAGCACACACATAGCAGCCTTGGCTATTGTTGACGTACACACAGCATGGTCGTATGCACTGGACATCCTCGGGGTGTCCTCACTCCGCGGTCCCTGGCATCCTCCCTGTTTATCCTGCAGCCTCAAGACCGGCATTTTCGGAAGGCCCAGGAGCAGGGCTTTCCAACAGTGTCAGACTTGTCAGTTTCCCGCCAATACTTTGGGAGATAGAGCCGTTGCTAAATCTCGTTTTCACTCTGTTACAGCTTTGTGTACAAAAGTGCCATTAGACAGGCGTTTGAAGCGCATTCGGAGCAGCTCCGCTCCCTGGTGATTTCAAGGCGGAAAATGCCCCTGGCTGGCCAAGAAAACCAGATTTTCAGATGCAGGACTATGGCAGCTAACTGCAGGTACAAGAAATTTCTCTCTAGCCCCATTATTTCTGGAGTTATTGGCCGTGGCGCTGCCCACTTCTTTTTTCGGCGGTTTTTTTTCTGGCTTCGGACCAGCACACACGTAGCAGCCTTGGCTATTGTTGACGTACACACAGCATGGACGTATGCACTGGACATCCTCGGGGTGTCCTCACTCCGCGGTCCCTGGCATCCTCCCTGTTTATCCTGCAGCCTCAAGACCGGCATTTTCGGAAAGCCCAGGAGCAGGGCTTTCCAACAGTGTCAGACTTGTCAGTTTCCCGCCAATACTTTGGGAGATAGAGCCGTTGCTAAATCTTGTTTTCACTCTGTTACAGCTTTGTGTACAAAAGTGCCATTAGACAGGCGTTTGAAGCGCATTCGGAGCAGCCCCGCTCCCTGGTGGTTTCAAGGCAGTAATTGCCCCTGGCTGGCCATGAAAACCAGATATTCAGATGCAGGACTATGGCAGCTAACTGCAGGTATAAGAAATTTCTCTCTAGCCCCATTATTTCTGGAGTTATTGGCCGTGGTGCTGCCCACTTCTTTTTTCGGCGTTTTTTTACACGCTTCGGTCCAGCACACACGTAGCAGCCTTGGCTATTGTTGACGTACACACAGCATGGACGTATGCACTGGACATCTTCGGGGTGTCCTCACTCCGCCTTCCCTGGCATCCTCCCTGTTTATCCTGCAGCCTCAAGACCGGCATTTTCGGAAAGCCCAGGAGCAGGGCTTTCCAACAGTGTCAGACCTGTCAGTTTCCCGCCAATACTTTGGGAAATAGATCCGTTGCTAAGTCTTGTTTTCACTCTGTTACAGCTTTGTGTACAAAAGTGCCATTAGACAGGCGTTTGAAGCGCATTCGGAGCAGCCCCGCTCCCTGGTGATTTCAAGGCGGAAAATGCCCCTGGCTGGCCAAGAAAACCAGATTTTCAGATGCAGGACTATGGCAGCTAACTGCAGGTACAAGAAATTTCTCTCTAGCCCCATTATTTCTGGAGTTATTGGCCGTGGCGCTGCCCACTTCTTTTTTCGGCGTTTTTTTCTGGCTTCGGTCCAGCACACACGTAGCAGCCTTGGCTATTGTTGATGTACACACAGCATGGACGTATGCACTGGACATCCTCGGGGTGTCCTCACTCCGCGGTCCCTGGCATCCTCCCTGTTATATCTGCAGCCTCAAGACCGGCATTTTCAGAAAGCCCAGGATCAGGGCTTTCCAACAGTGTCAGACTTGTCAGTTTCCCGCCAATACTTTGAGAGTTAGAGCCGTTGCTAAATCTTGTTTTCACTCTGTTACAGCTTTGTGTACAAAAGTGCCATTAGACAGGCGTTTGAAGCGCATTCGGAGCAGCCCCGCTCCCTGGTGATTTCAAGGCGGAAAATGCCCGTGGCTGGCCAAGAAAACCAGATTTTCAGATGCAGGACTATGGCAGCTAACTGCAGGTACAAGGAATTTCTCTCTAGCCCCATTATTTCTGGAGTTATTGGCCGTGGCGCTGCCCACTTCTTTTTCGGCGGTTTTTTTTTCTGGCTTCGGTCCAGCACACACGTAGCAGCCTTGGCTATTGTTGACGTACACACATCATGGACGTATGCACTGGACATCCTCGGGGTGTCCTCACTCCGCGGTCCCTGGCATCCTCCCTGTTTATCCTGCAGCCTCAAGACCGGCATTTTCGGAAAGCCCAGGAGCAGGGCTTTCCAACAGTGTTAGACTTGTCAGTTTCCCGCCAATACTTTGGGAAATAGAGCCGTTGCTAAATCTTGTTTTCACTCTGTTACAGCTTTGTGTACAAAAGTGCCATTAGACAGGCGTTCGAAGCGCATTCGGAGCAGCCCCGCTCCCTGGTGATTTCAAGGCGGAAAATGCCCCTGGCTGGCCAAGAAAACCAGATTTTCAGCTGCAGGACTATGGCAGCTAACTGCAGGTACAAGAAATTTCTCTCTAGCCCCATTATTTCTGGAGCTATTGGCCGTGGCGCTGCCCACTTCTTTTTTCGGCGTTTTTTCTGGCTTCGGTCCAGCACACACGTAGTAGCCTTGGCTATTGTTGACGTACACACAGCATGGACGTATGCACTGGACATCCTCGGGGTGTCCTCACTCCGCCTTCCCTGGCATCCTCCCTGTTTATCCTGCAGCCTCAAGACCGGCATTTTCGGAAAGCCCAGGAGCAGGGCTTTCCAACAGTGTCAGACTTGTCAGTTTCCCGCCAATACTTTGGGAAATAGAGCCGTTGCTAAGTCTTGTTTTCACTCTGTTACAGCTTTGTGTACAAAAGTGCCATTAGACAGGCGTTTGAAGCGCATTCGGAGCAGCCCCGCTCCCTGGTAATTTCAAGGCAGTAATTGCCCCTGGCTGGCCATGAAAACCAGATTTTCAGATGCAGGACTATGGCAGCTAACTGCAGGTACAAGAAATTTCTCTCTAGCCCCATTATTTCTGGAGTTATTGGCCGTGGCGCTGCCCACTTCTTTTTTCGGCGTTTTTTTCTGGCTTCGGTCCAGCACACACGTAGCAGCCTTGGCTATTGTTGACGTACACACAGCATGGACGTATGCACTGGACATCCTCGGGGTGTCCTCACTCCGCGGTCCCTGGAATCCTCCCTGTTTATTCCGCAACCTCAACACCGGCATTTTCGGAAAGCCTAGGATCAGGGCTTTCCAACAGTGTCAGACTTGTCAGTTTCCCGCCAATACTTTGAGATAGAGCCGTTGTTAAATCTTGTTTTCACTCTTTTACAGCTTTGTGTACAAAAGTGCCATTAGACAGGCGTTTGAAGCGCATTCGGAGCAGCCCCGCTCCCTGGTAATTTCAAGGCGGAAAATGCCCCTGGCTGGCCAAGAAAACCAGATTTTCAGATGCAGGACTATGGCAGCTAACTGCAGGTACAAGAAATTTCTCTCTAGCCCCATTATTTCTGGAGTTATTGGCCGTGGCGCTGCCCACTTCTTTTTTCGGCGGTTTTTTTCTGGCTTCGGTCCAGCACACACGTAGCAGCCTTGGCTATTGTTGACGTACACACAGCATGGTCGTATGCCATGGACATCCTCGGAGTGTCCTCACTCCGCCTTCCCTGGCATCCTCCCTGTTTATCCTGCAGCCTCAAGACCGGCATTTTCGGAAAGCCCAGGAGCAGGGCCTTCCAACAGTGTCAGACTTGTCAGTTTCCCGCCAATACTTTGGGAGATAGAGCCGTTGCTAAATCTTGTTTTCACTCTGTTACAGCTTTGTGTACAAAAGTGCCATTAGACAGGCTTTGAAGCGCATTCGGAGCAGCCCCGCTCCCTGGTGATTTCAAGGCGGAAAATGCCCCTGGCTGGCCAAGAAAACCAGATTTTTAGATGCAGGACTATGGCAGCTAACTGCAGGTACAAGAAATTTCTCTCTAGCCCCATTATTTCTGGAGTAATTGGCCGTGGCGCTGCCCACTTCTTTTTTCGGCGTTTTTTTTCACGCTTCGGTCCAGCACACACGTAGCAGCCTTCGCTATTGTTGACGTACACACAGCATGGACGTATGCACTGGACATCCTCGGGGTGTCCTCACTCCGCGGTCCCTGGCATCCTCCCTGTTTATCCTGCAGCCTCACGACCGGCATTTTCGGAAAGCCCAGGAGCAAGGCTTTCCAACAGTGTCAGACTTGTCAGTTTCCCGCCAATACTTTGGGAAATAGAGCCGTTGCTAAATCTCGTTTTCACTCTGTTACAGCTTTGTGTACAAAAGTGCCATTATACAGGCGTTTGAAGCGCATTCGGAGCAGCCCCGCTCCCTGGTGATTTCAAGGCGGAAAATGCCCCTGGCTGGCCAAGAAAACCAGATTTTCAGATGCAGGACTATGGCAGCTAACTGCAGGTACAAGACATTTCTCTCTAGCCCCATTATTTTTGGAGTTATTGGCCGTGGCGCTGCCCACTTCTTTTTTCGGCGTTTTTTTTCTGGCTTCGGTCCAGCACACACGTAGCAGCCTTGGCTATTGTTGACGTACACACAGCATGGACGTATGCACTGGACATCCTCGGGGTGTCCTCACTCCGCGGTCCCTGGCATCCTCCCTGTTTATCCTGCAGCCTCAAGACCGGCATTTTCGGAAAGACCTGGATCAGGGCTTTCCAACAGTGTTAGACTTGTCAGTTTCCCGCCAATATTGTGAGAGATAGAGCCGTTGCTAAATCTTGTTTTCACTCTGTTACAGCTTTGTGTACAAAAGTGCCATTAGACAGGCGTTTGAAGCGCATTCGGAGCAGCCCCGCTCCCTGGTGATTTCAAGGCTGAAAATGCCGCTGGCTGGCCAAGAAAACCAGATTTTCAGATGCAGGACTATGGCAGCTAACTGCAAGTACAAGAAATTTCTCTCTACCCCATTATTTCTGGAGGTATTGGCCGTGGCGCTGCCCACTTCTTTTTCGGCGGGTTTTTTTCTGGCTTCGGTCCAGCACACACGTAGCAGCCTTGGCTATTGTTGACGTACACACATCATGGACGTATGCACTGGACATCCTCGGGGTGTCCTCACTCCGCGGTCCCTGGCATCCTCCCTGTTTATCCTGCAGCCTCAAGACCGGCATTTGCGGAAAGCCCAGGAGCAGGGCTTTCCAACAGTGTCAGACTTGTCAGTTTCCCGCCAATACTTTGAGAGATAGAGCCGTTGCTCAATCTTGTTTTCACTCTGTTACAGCTTTGTGTACAAAAGTGCCATTAGACAGGCTTTGAAGCGCATTCGGAGCAGCCCCGCTCCCTGGTGATTTCAAGGCGGAAAATGCCCCTGGCTAGCCAAGAAAACCAGATTTTCAGATGCAGGACTATGGCAGCTAACTGCAGGTACAAGAAATTTCTCTCTAGTCCCATTATTTCTGGAGTTATTGGCCGTGGCGCTGCCCATTTCTTTTTTTCGGCGTTGTTTTTCTGGCTTCGGTCCAGCACACACGTAGCAGCCTTGGCTATTGTTGACGTACACACATCATGGACGTATGCACTGGACATCCTCTGGGTGTCCTCACTCCGCCTTCCCTGGCATCCTCCCTGTTTATCCTGCAGCCTCAAGACCGGCATTTTCGGAAAGCCCTGGATCAGGGCTTTCCAGCAGTGTTAGACTTGTCAGTTTCCCGCCAATACTTTGAGAGATAGAGCCGTTGCTAAATCTTGTTTTCATTCTGTTACAGCTTTGTGTACAAAAGTGCCATTAGACAGGCGTTTGAAGCGCATTCGGAGCAGCCCCGCTCCCTGGTGATTTCAAGGCGGAAAATGCCCCTGGCTGGCCAAGAAAACCAGATATTCAGCTGCAGGACTATGGCAGCTAACTGCAGGTATAAGAAATTTCTCTCTAGCCCCATTATTTCTGGAGTTATTGGCCGTGGCGCTGCCCACTTCTTTTTTCGGCGTTTTTTTTTTTGGGCTTCGGTCCAGCACACACGTAGCAGCCTTGGCTATTGTTGACGTACACACAGCATGGACGTATGCACTGGACATCCTCGGGGTGTCCTCACTCCGCGGTCCCTAGCATCCTCCCTGTTTATCCTGCAGCCTCAAGACCGGCATTTTCGGAAAGCCCAGGATCAGGGCTTTCCAACAGTGTTAGAATTGTCAGTTTCCCGCCAATACTTTGGGAGATAGAGCCGTTGCTAAATCTTGTTTTCACTCTGTTACAGCTTTGTGTACAAAAGTGCCATTAGACAGGCGTTTGAAGCGCATTCGGAGGAGCCCCGCTCCCTGGTGATTTCAAGGCGGAAAATGCCCCTGGCTGGCCAAGAAAACCAGATATTCAGATGCAGGACTATGGCAGCTAACTGCAGGTATAAGAAATTTCTCTCTAGCCCCATTATTTCTGGAGTTATTGGCCGTGGCGCTGCCCACTTCTTTTTTCGGCGTTTTTTTTTTGGGCTTCGGTCCAGCACACACGTAGCAGCCTTGGCTATTGTTGACGTACACACAGCATGGACGTATGCACTGGACATCCTCGGGGTGTCCTCACTCCGCGGTCCCTAGCATCCTCCCTGTTTATCCTGCAGCCTCAAGACCGGCATTTTCGGAAAGCCCAGGATCAGGGCTTTCCAACAGTGTTAGAATTGTCAGTTTCCCGCCAATACTTTGGGAGATAGAGCCGTTGCTAAATCTTGTTTTCACTCTGTTACAGCTTTGTGTACAAAAGTGCCATTAGACAGGCGTTTGAAGCGCATTCGGAGCAGCCCCGCTCCCTGGTGATTTCAAGGCGGAAAATGCCCCTGGCTGGCCAAGAAAACCAGATATTCAGATGCAGGACTATGGCAGCTAACTGCAGGTATAAGAAATTTCTCTCTAGCCCCATTATTTCTGGAGTTATTGGCCGTGGCGCTGCCCACTTCTTTTTTCGGCGTTTTTTTCACACTTCGGTCCAGCACACACGTAGCAGCCTTGGCTATTGTTGACGTACACACAGCATGGACGTATGCACTGGACATCCTCGGGGTGTCCTCACTCCGCGTTCCCTGGCATCCTCCCTGTTTATCCTGCAGCCTCAAGACCGGCATTTTCGGAAAGCCCAGGAGCAGGGCTTTCCAACAGTGTCAGACTTGTCAGTTTCCCGCCAATACTTTGGGAAATAGATCCGTTGCTAAGTCTTGTTTTCACTCTGTTACAGCTTTGTGTACAAAAGTGCGATTAGACAGGTGTTTGAAGCGCATTCGGAGCAGCCCCGCTCCCTGGTAATTTCAAGGCAGAAAATGCCCCTGGCTGGCCAAGAAAACCAGATTTTCAGATGCAGGACTATGGCAGCTAACTGCAGGTACAAGAAATTACTCTCAAGCCCCATTATTTCTGGAGTTATTGGCCGTGGCGCTGCCCACTTCTTTTTTCGGCGTTTTTTTTTTTGGCTTCGGTCCAGCACACACGTAGCAGCCTTGGCTATTGTTGACGTACACACAGCATGGACGTATGCACTGGACATCCTCGGGGTGTCCTCACTCCGCGGTCCCTAGCATCCTCCCTGTTTATCCTGCAGCCTCAAGACCGGCATTTTCGGAAAGCCCTGGATCAGGGCTTTCCAACAGTGTTAGACTTGTCAGTTTCCCGCCAATACTTTGAGAGATAGAGCCGTTGCTAAATCTTGTTTTCACTCTGTTACAGCTTTGTGTACAAAAGTGCCATTAGACAGGCGTTTGAAGCGCATTCGGAGCAGCCCCGCTCCCTGGTGGTTTCAAGGCGGAAAATGCCCCTGGCTGGCCAAGAAAACCAGATATTCAGCTGCAGGACTATGGCAGCTAACTGCAGGTATAAGAAATTTCTCTCTAGCCCCATTATTTCTGGAGTTATTGGCCGTGGCGCTGCCCACTTCTTTTTTCGGCGTTTTTTTTCTGGCTTCGGTCCAGCACACACGTAGCAGCCTTGGCTATTGTTGACGTACACACAGCATGGACGTATGAACTGGACATCCTCGGGGTGTCCTCACTCCGCGGTCCCTGGCATCCTCCCTGTTTATTCTGCAGCCTCAAGACCGGCATTTTCGGAAAGCCCAGGATCAGGGCTTTCCAACAGTGTTAGACTTGTCAGTTTCCCGCCAATACTTTGGGAGATAGTGCCGTTGCTAAATCTTGTTTTCACTCTGTTACAGCTTTGTGTACAAAAGTGTCATTAGACAGGCGTTTGAAGCGCATTCGGAGCAGCCCCGCTCCCTGGTGATTTCAAGGCGGAAAATGCCCCTGGCTGGCCAAGAAAACCAGATATTCAGCTGCAGGACTATGGCAGCTAACTGCAGGTACAAGAAATTTCTCTCTAGCCCCATTATTTCTGGAGTTATTGGCCGTGGCGCTGCCCACTTCTTTTTTTGGCGTTTTTTTTTCACACTTCGGTCCAGCACACACGTAGCAGCCTTCGCTATTGTTGACGTACACACAGCATGGACGTATGCACTGGACATCCTCGGGGTGTCCTCACTCCGCGGTCCCTGGCATCCTCCCTGTTTATCCTGCAGCCTCAAGACCGGCATTTTCGGAAAGCCCAGGAGCAGGGCTTTCCAACAGTGTCAGACTTGTCAGTTTCCTGCGAATACTTTGGGAGATAGAGCCGTTGCTAAATCTTGTTTTCACTCTTTTACAGCTTTGTGTACAAAAGTGCCATTAGACAGGCGTTTGAAGCGCATTCGGAGCAGCCCCGCTCCCTGGTGATTTCAAGGCGGAAAATGCCCCTGGCTGGCCAAGAAAACCAGATATTCAGATGCAGGACTATGGCAGCTAACTGCAGGTATAAGAAATTTCTCTCTAGCCCCATTATTTCTGGAGTTATTGGCCGTGGCGCTGCCCACTTCTTTTTTCGGCGTTTTTTTTTCACACTTCGGTCCAGCACACACGTAGCAGCTTTGGCTATTGTTGACGTACACACAGCATGGACGTATGCACTGGACATCTTCGGGGTGTCCTCACTCCGTGGTCCCTGGCATCCTCCCTGTTTATTCTGCAGCCTCAATACCGGCATTTTCGGAAAGCCCAGGATCAGGACTTTCCAACAGTGTCAGACTTGTCAGTTTCCCGCCAATACTTTGGGAGATAGAGCCGTTGCTAAATCTTGTTTTCACTCTGTTACAGCTTTTTGTACAAAAGTGCCATTAGACAGGCGTTTGAAGCGCATTCGGAGCAGCCCCGCTCCCTGGTGATTTCAAGACGGAAAATACCCCTGGCTGGCCAAGAATACCAGATTTTCAAATGCAGGACTATGGCAGCTAACTGCAGGTACAAGAAATTTCTTTCTAGCCCCATTATTTCTGGAGTTATTGGCCGTGGCGCTGCCCACTTCTTTTTTCGGCGTTTTTTTTTCTGGCTTCTGTCCAGCACACACGTAGCAGCCTTGCCTATTGTTGACGTACACACAGCATGAACGTATGCACTGGACATCCTCGGGGTGTCCTCACTCCGCAGTCCCTGGCATCCTCCCTGTTTATCCTGCAGCCTCAAGACCGGCATTTTCGGAAAGCCCAGGATCAGGGCTTTCCAACAGTGTCAGACTTGTCAGTTTCCCGCCAATACTTTGGGAGATAGAGCCGTTGCTAAATCTTGTTTTCACTCTGTTACAGCTTTTTGTACAAAAGTGCCATTAGACAGGCGTTTGAAGCGCATTCGGAGCAGCCCCGCTCCCTGGTGATTTCAAGGCGGAAAATGCCCCTGGCTGGCCAAGAAAACCAGATATTCAGATGCAGGACTATGGCAGCTAACTGCAGGTACAAGAAATTTCTCTCTAGCACCATTATTTCTGGAGTTATTGGCCGTGGCGCTGCCCACTTCTTTTTCGGCGTTTTTTTTCTGGCTTCGGTCCAGCACACACGTAGCAGCCTTGGCTATTGTTGACGTACACACAGCATGGACGTATGCACTGGACATCCTCGGGGTGTCCTCACTCCGCGGTCCCTGGCATCCTCCCTGTTTATCCTGCAGCCTCAAGACCGGCATTTTCGGAAAGCCCTGGATCAGGGCTTTCCAACAGTGTTAGACTTGTCAGTTTCCCGCCAATACTTTGAGAGATAGAGCCGTTGCTAAATCTTGTTTTCACTCTGTTACAGCTTTGTGTACAAAAGTGCCATTAGACAGGCGTTTGAAGCGCATTCGGAGCAGCCCCGCTCCCTGGTGGTTTCAAGGCGGAAAATGCCCCTGGCTGGCCAAGAAAACCAGATATTCAGCTGCAGGACTATGGCAGCTAACTGCAGGTATAAGAAATTTCTCTCTAGCCCCATTATTTCTGGAGTTATTGGCCGTGGCGCTGCCCACTTCTTTTTTCGGCGTTTTTTTGCTGTGTTCGGTCCAGCACACACGTAGCAGCCTTGGCTACTGTTGACGTACACACAGCATGGACGTATGCACTGGACATCCTCGGGGTGTCCTCACTCCGTGGTCCCTGGCATCCTCCCTGTTTATTCTGCAGCCTCAATAACGGCATTTTCGGAAAGCCCAGGATCAGGGCTTTCCAACAGTGTCAGACTTGTCAGTTTCCCGCCAATACTTTGGGAGATAGAGCCGTTGCTAAATCTTGTTTTCACTCTGTTACAGCTTTGTGTACAAAAGTGCCATTAGACAGGCGTTTGAAGCGCATTCGGAGCAGCCCCGCTCCCTGGTGATTTCAAGACGGAAAATGACCCTGGCTGGTCAAGAAAACCAGATTTTCAGATGCAGGACTATGGCAGCTAACTGCAGGTACAAGAAATTTCTCTCTAGCCCCATTATTTCTGGAGTTATTGGCCGTGGCGCTGCCCACTTCTTTTTTCGGCGTTTTTTTTCTGGCTTCGGTCCAGCACACACGTAGCAGCCTTCGCTATTGTTGACGTACACACAGCATGGACGTATGCACTGGACATCCTCGGGGTGTCCTCACTCCGCGGTCCCTGAAATCCTCCCTGTTTATCCTGCAGCCTCAAGACCGGCATTTTCGGAAAGCCCAGGAGCAGGGCTTTCCAACAGTGTCAGACTTGTCAGTTTCCCGCGAATACTTTGGGAGATAGAGCCGTTGCTAAATCTTGTTTTCACTCTGTTACAGCTTTGTGTACAAAAGTGCCATTAGACAGGCGTTTGAAGCGCATTCGGAGCAGCCCCGCTCCCTGGTGATTTCAAGGCGGAAAATGCCCCTGGCTGGCCAAGAAAACCAGATATTCAGATGCAGGACTATGGCAGCTAAATGCAGGTATAAGAAATTTCTCTCTAGCCCCATTATTTCTGGAGTTATTGGCCGTGGCGCTGCCCACTTCTTTTTTCGGCGTTTTTTTCACACTTCGGTCCAGCACACACGTAGCAGCCTTGGCTATTGTTGACGTACACACAGCATGGACGTATGCACTGGACATCCTCGGGGTGTCCTCACTCCGCGTTCCCTGGCATCCTCCCTGTTTATCCTGCAGCCTCAAGACCGGCATTTTCGGAAAGCCCAGGAGCAGGGCTTTCCAACAGTGTCAGACTTGTCAGTTTCCCGCCAATACTTTGGGAAATAGATCCGTTGCTAAGTCTTGTTTTCACTCTGTTACAGCTTTGTGTACAAAAGTGCCATTAGACAGGTGTTTGAAGCGCATTCGGAGCAGCCCCGCTCCCTGGTAATTTCAAGGCAGAAAATGCCCCTGGCTGGCCAAGAAAACCAGATTTTCAGATGCAGGACTATGGCAGCTAACTGCAGGTACAAGAAATTACTCTCAAGCCCCATTATTTCTGGAGTTATTGGCCGTGGCGCTGCCCACTTCTTTTTTCGGCGTTTTTTTTTTGGCTTCGGTCCAGCACACACGTAGCAGCCTTGGCTATTGTTGACGTACACACAGCATGGACGTATGCACTGGACATCCTCGGGGTGTCCTCACTCCGCGGTCCCTAGCATCCTCCCTGTTTATCCTGCAGCCTCAAGACCGGCATTTTCGGAAAGCCCTGGATCAGGGCTTTCCAACAGTGTTAGACTTGTCAGTTTCCCGCCAATACTTTGAGAGATAGAGCCGTTGCTAAATCTTGTTTTCACTCTGTTACAGCTTTGTGTACAAAAGTGCCATTAGACAGGCGTTTGAAGCGCATTCGGAGCAGCCCCGCTCCCTGGTGGTTTCAAGGCGGAAAATGCCCCTGGCTGGCCAAGAAAACCAGATATTCAGCTGCAGGACTATGGCAGCTAACTGCAGGTATATAAAATTTCTCTCTAGCCCCATTATTTCTGGAGTTATTGGCCGTGGCGCTGCCCACTTCTTTTTTCGGCGTTTTTTTTCTGGCTTCGGTCCAGCACACACGTAGCAGCCTTGCCTATTGTTGACGTACACACAGCATGGACGTATGAACTGGACATCCTCGGGGTGTCCTCACTCCGCGGTCCCTGGCATCCTCCCTGTTTATTCTGCAGCCTCAAGACCGGCATTTTCGGAAAGCCCAGGATCAGGGCTTTCCAACAGTGTTAGACTTGTCAGTTTCCCGCCAATACTTTGGGAGATAGTGCCGTTGCTAAATCTTGTTTTCACTCTGTTACAGCTTTGTGTACAAAAGTGTCATTAGACAGGCGTTTGAAGCGCATTCGGAGCAGCCCCGCTCCCTGGTGATTTCAAGGCGGAAAATGCCCCTGGCTGGCCAAGAAAACCAGATATTCAGATGCAGGACTATGGCAGCTAACTGCAGGTACAAGAAATTTCTCTCTAGCCCCATTATTTCTGGAGTTATTGGCCGTGGCGCTGCCCACTTCTTTTTTTGGCGTTTTTTTTTCACACTTCGGTCCAGCACACACGTAGCAGCCTTCGCTATTGTTGACGTACACACAGCATGGACGTATGCACTGGACATCCTCGGGGTGTCCTCACTCCGCGGTCCCTGGAATCCTCCCTGTTTATCCTGCAGCCTCAAGACCGGCATTTTCGGAAAGCCCAGGAGCAGGGCTTTCCAAGAGTGTCAGACTTGTCAGTTTCCCGCCAATACTTTGGGAAATAGATCCGTTGCTAAGTCTTGTTTTCACTCTGTTACAGCTTTGTGTACAAAAGTGCCATTAGACAGGTGTTTGAAGCGCATTCGGATCAGCCCCGCTCCCTGGTAATTTCAAGGCAGAAAATGCCCCTGGCTGGCCAAGAAAACCAGATTTTCAGATGCAGGACTATGGCAGCTAACTGCAGGTACAAGAAATTACTCTCAAGCCCCATTATTTCTGGAGTTATTGGCCGTGGCGCTGCCCACTTCTTTTTTCGGCGTTTTTTTTTTGGCTTCGGTCCAGCACACACGTAGCAGCCTTGGCTATTGTTGACGTACACACAGCATGGACGTATGCACTGGACATCCTAGGGGTGTCCTCACTCCGCGGTCCCTAGCATCCTCCCTGTTTATCCTGCAGCCTCAAGACCGGCATTTTCGGAAAGCCCAGGATCAGGGCTTTCCAACAGTGTCAGACTTGTCAGTTTCCCGCCAATACTTTGGGAGATATAGCCGTTGCTAAATCTTGTTTTCACTCTGTTACAGCTTTGTGTACAAAAGTGCCATTAGACAGGCGTTTGAAGCGCATTCGGAGCAGCCCCGCTCCCTGGTGATTTCAAGACGGAAAATGCCCCTGGCTGGCCAAGAAAACCAGATATTCAGATGCAGGACTATGGCAGCTAACTGCAGGTACAAGAAATTTCTCTCTAGCCCCATTATTTCTGGAGTTATTGGCCGTGGCGCTGCCCACTTCTTTTTCGGCGTTTTTTTTCTGGCTTCGGTCCAGCACACACGTAGCAGCCTTCGCTATTGTTGACGTACACACAGCATGGACGTATGCACTGGACATCCTCGGGGTGTCCTCACTCCGCGGTCCCTGGCATCCTCCCTGTTTATCCTGCAGCCTCAAGACCGGCATTTTCGGAAAGCCCAGGAGCAGGGCTTTCCAACAGTGTCAGACTTGTCAGTTTCCCGCAAATACTTTGGGAGATAGAGCCGTTGCTAAATCTTGTTTTCACTCTGTTACAGCTTTGTGTACAAAAGTGCCATTAGACAGGCGTTTGAAGCGCATTCGGAGCAGCCCCGCTCCCTGGTGATTTCAAGGCGGAAAATGCCCCTGGCTGGCCAAGAAAACCAGATATTCAGATGCAGGACTATGGCAGCTAACTGCAGGTATAAGAAATTTCTCTCTAGCCCCATTATTTCTGGAGTTATTGGCCGTGGCGCTGCCCACTTCTTTTTTCGGCGTTTTTTTCACACTTCGGTCCAGCACACACGTAGCAGCCTTGGCTATTGTTGACGTACACACAGCATGGACGTATGCACTGGACATCCTCGGGGTGTCCTCACTCCGCGTTCCCTGGCATCCTCCCTGTTTATCCTGCAGCCTCAAGACCGGCATTTTCGGAAAGCCCAGGAGCAGGGCTTTCCAACAGTGTCAGACTTGTCAGTTTCCCGCCAATACTTTGGGAAATAGATCCGTTGCTAAGTCTTGTTTTCACTCTGTTACAGCTTTGTGTACAAAAGTGCCATTAGACAGGTGTTTGAAGCGCATTCGGAGCAGCCCCGCTCCCTGGTAATTTCAAGGCAGAAAATGCCCCTGGCTGGCCAAGAAAACCAGATTTTCAGATGCAGGACTATGGCAGCTAACTGCAGGTACAAGAAATTACTCTCAAGCCCCATTATTTCTGGAGTTATTGGCCGTGGCGCTGCCCACTTCTTTTTTCGGCGTTTTTTTTTTGGCTTCGGTCCAGCACACACGTAGCAGCCTTGGCTATTGTTGACGTACACACAGCATGGACGTATGCACTGGACATCCTCGGGGTGTCCTCACTCCGCGGTCCCTAGCATCCTCCCTGTTTATCCTGCAGCCTCAAGACCGGCATTTTCGGAAAGCCCTGGATCAGGGCTTTCCAACAGTGTTAGACTTGTCAGTTTCCCGCCAATACTTTGAGAGATAGAGCCGTTGCTAAATCTTGTTTTCACTCTGTTACAGCTTTGTGTACAAAAGTGCCATTAGACAGGCGTTTGAAGCGCATTCGGAGCAGCCCCGCTCCCTGGTGGTTTCAAGGCGGAAAATGCCCCTGGCTGGCCAAGAAAACCAGATATTCAGCTGCAGGACTATGGCAGCTAACTGCAGGTATAAGAAATTTCTCTCTAGCCCCATTATTTCTGGAGTTATTGGCCGTGGCGCTGCCCACTTCTTTTTTCGGCGTTTTTTTTCTGGCTTCGGTCCAGCACACACGTAGCAGCCTTGCCTATTGTTGACGTACACACAGCATGGACGTATGAACTGGACATCCTCGGGGTGTCCTCACTCCGCGGTCCCTGGCATCCTCCCTGTTTATTCTGCAGCCTCAAGACCGGCATTTTCGGAAAGCCCAGGATCAGGGCTTTCCAACAGTGTTAGACTTGTCAGTTTCCCGCCAATACTTTGGGAGATAGTGCCGTTGCTAAATCTTGTTTTCACTCTGTTACAGCTTTGTGTACAAAAGTGTCATTAGACAGGCGTTTGAAGCGCATTCGGAGCAGCCCCGCTCCCTGGTGATTTCAAGGCGGAAAATGCCCCTGGCTGGCCAAGAAAACCAGATATTCAGATGCAGGACTATGGCAGCTAACTGCAGGTACAAGAAATTTCTCTCTAGCCCCATTATTTCTGGAGTTATTGGCCGTGGCGCTGCCCACTTCTTTTTTTGGCGTTTTTTTTTCACACTTCGGTCCAGCACACACGTAGCAGCCTTCGCTATTGTTGACGTACACACAGCATGGACGTATGCACTGGACATCCTCGGGGTGTCCTCACTCCGCGGTCCCTGGAATCCTCCCTGTTTATCCTGCAGCCTCAAGACCGGCATTTTCGGAAAGCCCAGGAGCAGGGCTTTCCAAGAGTGTCAGACTTGTCAGTTTCCCGCCAATACTTTGGGAAATAGATCCGTTGCTAAGTCTTGTTTTCACTCTGTTACAGCTTTGTGTACAAAAGTGCCATTAGACAGGTGTTTGAAGCGCATTCGGAGCAGCCCCGCTCCCTGGTAATTTCAAGGCAGAAAATGCCCCTGGCTGGCCAAGAAAACCAGATTTTCAGATGCAGGACTATGGCAGCTAACTGCAGGTACAAGAAATTACTCTCAAGCCCCATTATTTCTGGAGTTATTGGCCGTGGCGCTGCCCACTTCTTTTTTCGGCGTTTTTTTTTTGGCTTCGGTCCAGCACACACGTAGCAGCCTTGGCTATTGTTGACGTACACACAGCATGGACGTATGCACTGGACATCCTCGGGGTGTCCTCACTCCGCGGTCCCTAGCATCCTCCCTGTTTATCCTGCAGCCTCAAGACCGGCATTTTCGGAAAGCCCAGGATCAGGGCTTTCCAACAGTGTCAGACTTGTCAGTTTCCCGCCAATACTTTGGGAGATATAGCCGTTGCTAAATCTTGTTTTCACTCTGTTACAGCTTTGTGTACAAAAGTGCCATTAGACAGGCGTTTGAAGCGCATTCGGAGCAGCCCCGCTCCCTGGTGATTTCAAGACGGAAAATGCCCCTGGCTGGCCAAGAAAACCAGATATTCAGATGCAGGACTATGGCAGCTAACTGCAGGTACAAGAAATTTCTCTCTAGCCCCATTATTTCTGGAGTTATTGGCCGTGGCGCTGCCCACTTCTTTTTCGGCGTTTTTTTTCTGGCTTCGGTCCAGCACACACGTAGCAGCCTTCGCTATTGTTGACGTACACACAGCATGGACGTATGCACTGGACATCCTCGGGGTGTCCTCACTCCGCGGTCCCTGGCATCCTCCCTGTTTATCCTGCAGCCTCAAGACCGGCATTTTCGGAAAGCCCAGGAGCAGGGCTTTCCAACAGTGTCAGACTTGTCAGTTTCCCGCAAATACTTTGGGAGATAGAGCCGTTGCTAAATCTTGTTTTCACTCTTTTACAGCTTTGTGTACAAAAGTGCCATTAGACAGGCGTTTGAAGCGCATTCGGAGCAGCCCCGCTCCCTGGTGATTTCAAGGCGGAAAATGCCCCTGGCTGGCCAAGAAAACCAGATATTCAGATGCAGGACTATGGCAGCTAACTGCAGGTATAAGAAATTTCTCTCTAGCCCCATTATTTCTGGAGTTATTGGCCGTGGCGCTGCCCACTTCTTTTTTCGGCGTTTTTTTTTCACACTTCGGTCCAGCACACACGTAGCAGCTTTGGCTATTGTTGACGTACACACAGCATGGACGTATGCACTGGACATCTTCGGGGTGTCCTCACTCCGTGGTCCCTGGCATCCTCCCTGTTTATTCTGCAGCCTCAATACCGGCATTTTCGGAAAGCCCAGGATCAGGACTTTCCAACAGTGTCAGACTTGTCAGTTTCCCGCCAATACTTTGGGAGATAGAGCCGTTGCTAAATCTTGTTTTCACTCTGTTACAGCTTTTTGTACAAAAGTGCCATTAGACAGGCGTTTGAAGCGCATTCGGAGCAGCCCCGCTCCCTGGTGATTTCAAGACGGAAAATACCCCTGGCTGGCCAAGAATACCAGATTTTCAAATGCAGGACTATGGCAGCTAACTGCAGGTACAAGAAATTTCTTTCTAGCCCCATTATTTCTGGAGTTATTGGCCGTGGCGCTGCCCACTTCTTTTTTCGGCGGTTTTTTTTCTGGCTTCTGTCCAGCACACACGTAGCAGCCTTGCCTATTGTTGACGTACACACAGCATGAACGTATGCACTGGACATCCTCGGGGTGTCCTCACTCCGCAGTCCCTGGCATCCTCCCTGTTTATCCTGCAGCCTCAAGACCGGCATTTTCGGAAAGCCCAGGATCAGGGCTTTCCAACAGTGTCAGACTTGTCAGTTTCCCGCCAATACTTTGGGAGATAGAGCCGTTGCTAAATCTTGTTTTCACTCTGTTACAGCTTTGTGTACAAAAGTGCCGATAGACAGGCGTTTGAAGCGCATTCGGAGCAGCCCCGCTCCCTGGTGATTTCAAGGCGGAAAATGCCCCTGGCTGGCCAAGAAAACCAGATATTCAGATGCAGGACTATGGCAGCTAACTGCAGGTACAAGAAATTTCTCTCTAGCACCATTATTTCTGGAGTTATTGGCCGTGGCGCTGCCCACTTCTTTTTCGGCGTTTTTTTTCTGGCTTCGGTCCAGCACACACGTAGCAGCCTTGGCTATTGTTGACGTACACACAGCATGGACGTATGCACTGGACATCCTCGGGGTGTCCTCACTCCGCGGTCCCTGGCATCCTCCCTGTTTATCCTGCAGCCTCAAGACCGGCATTTTCGGAAAGCCCTGGATCAGGGCTTTCCAACAGTGTTAGACTTGTCAGTTTCCCGCCAATACTTTGAGAGATAGAGCCGTTGCTAAATCTTGTTTTCACTCTGTTACAGCTTTGTGTACAAAAGTGCCATTAGACAGGCGTTTGAAGCGCATTCGGAGCAGCCCCGCTCCCTGGTGGTTTCAAGGCGGAAAATGCCCCTGGCTGGCCAAGAAAACCAGATATTCAGCTGCAGGACTATGGCAGCTAACTGCAGGTATAAGAAATTTCTCTCTAGCCCCATTATTTCTGGAGTTATTGGCCGTGGCGCTGCCCACTTCTTTTTTCGGCGTTTTTTTGCTGGGTTCGGTCCAGCACACACGTAGCAGCCTTGGCTATTGTTGACGTACACACAGCATGGACGTATGCACTGGACATCCTCGGGGTGTCCTCACTCCGTGGTCCCTGGCATCCTCCCTGTTTATTCTGCAGCCTCAATAACGGCATTTTCGGAAAGCCCAGGATCAGGGCTTTCCAACAGTGTCAGACTTGTCAGTTTCCCGCCAATACTTTGGGAGATAGAGCCGTTGCTAAATCTTGTTTTCACTCTGTTACAGCTTTGTGTACAAAAGTGCCATTAGACAGGCGTTTGAAGCGCATTCGGAGCAGCCCCGCTCCCTGGTGATTTCAAGACGGAAAATGACCCTGGCTGGTCAAGAAAACCAGATTTTCAGATGCAGGACTATGGCAGCTAACTGCAGGTACAAGAAATTTCTCTCTAGCCCCATTATTTCTGGAGTTATTGGCCGTGGCGCTGCCCACTTCTTTTTTCGGCGTTTTTTTTCTGGCTTCGGTCCAGCACACACGTAGCAGCCTTCGCTATTGTTGACGTACACACAGCATGGACGTATGCACTGGACATCCTCGGGGTGTCCTCACTCCGCGGTCCCTGAAATCCTCCCTGTTTATCCTGCAGCCTCAAGACCGGCATTTTCGGAAAGCCCAGGAGCAGGGCTTTCCAACAGTGTCAGACTTGTCAGTTTCCCGCCAATACTTTGGGAGATAGAGCCGTTGCTAAATCTTGTTTTCACTCTGTTACAGCTTTGTGTACAAAAGTGCCATTAGACAGGCGTTTGAAGCGCATTCGGAGCAGCCCCGCTCCCTGGTGATTTCAAGACGGAAAATGACCCTGGCTGGTCAAGAAAACCAGATTTTCAGATGCAGGACTATGGCAGCTAACTGCAGGTACAAGAAATTTCTCTCTAGCCCCATTATTTCTGGAGTTATTGGCCGTGGCGCTGCCCACTTCTTTTTTCGGCGTTTTTTTTCTGGCTTCGGTCCAGCACACACGTAGCAGCCTTCGCTATTGTTGACGTACACACAGCATGGACGTATGCACTGGACATCCTCGGGGTGTCCTCACTCCGCGGTCCCTGAAATCCTCCCTGTTTATCCTGCAGCCTCAAGACCGGCATTTTCGGAAAGCCCAGGAGCAGGGCTTTCCAACAGTGTCAGACTTGTCAGTTTCCCGCGAATACTTTGGGAGATAGAGCCGTTGCTAAATCTTGTTTTCACTCTGTTACAGCTTTGTGTACAAAAGTGCCATTAGACAGGCGTTTGAAGCGCATTCGGAGCAGCCCCGCTCCCTGGTGATTTCAAGGCGGAAAATGCCCCTGGCTGGCCAAGAAAACCAGATATTCAGATGCAGGACTATGGCAGCTAACTGCAGGTATAAGAAATTTCTCTCTAGCCCCATTATTTCTGGAGTTATTGGCCGTGGCGCTGCCCACTTCTTTTTTCGGCGTTTTTTTTCACACTTCGTTCCAGCACACACGTAGCAGCTTTGGCTATTGTTGACGTACACACAGCATGGACGTATGCACTGGACATCCTCGGGGTGTCCTCACTCCGTGGTCCCTGGCATCCTCCCTGTTTATTCTGCAGCCTCAATACCGGCATTTTCGGAAAGCCCAGGATCAGGACTTTCCAACAGTGTCAGACTTGTCAGTTTCCCGCCAATACTTTGGGAGATAGAGCCGTTGCTAAATCTTGTTTTCACTCTGTTACAGCTTTTTGTACAAAAGTGCCATTAGACAGGCGTTTGAAGCGCATTCGGAGCAGCCCCGCTCCCTGGTGATTTCAAGACGGAAAATACCCCTGGCTGGCCAAGAATACCAGATTTTCAGATGCAGGACTATGGCAGCTAACTGCAGGTACAAGAAATTTCTCTCTAGCCCCATTATTTCTGGAGTTATTGGCCGTGGCGCTGCCCACTTCTTTTTTCGGCGTTTTTTTTCTGGCTTCTGTCCAGCACACACGTAGCAGCCTTGCCTATTGTTGACGTACACACAGCATGAACGTATGCACTGGACATCCTCGGGGTGTCCTAACTTCGCAGTCCCTGGCATCCTCCCTGTTTATTCTGCAGCCTCAAGACCGGCATTTTCGGAAAGCTCAGGATCAGGGCTTTCCAACAGTGTCAGACTTGTCAGTTTCCCGCCAATACTTTGGGAGATAGAGCCGTTGCTAAATCTTGTTTTCACTCTGTTACAGCTTTGTGTACAAAAGTGCCATTAGACAGGCGTTTGAAGCGCATTCGGAGCAGCCCCGCTCCCTGGTGATTTCAAGGCGGAAAATGCCCCTGGCTGGCCAAGAAAACCAGATATTCAGATGCAGGACTATGGCAGCTAACTGCAGGTACAAGAAATTTCTCTCTAGCACCATTATTTCTGGAGTTATTGGCCGTGGCGCTGCCCACTTCTTTTTCGGCGTTTTTTTTCTGGCTTCGGTCCAGCACACACGTAGCAGCCTTGGCTATTGTTGACGTACACACAGCATGGACGTATGCACTGGACATCCTCGGGGTGTCCTCACTCCGCGGTCCCTGGCATCCTCCCTGTTTATCCTGCAGCCTCAAGACCGGCATTTTCGGAAAGCCCTGGATCAGGGCTTTCCAACAGTGTTAGACTTGTCAGTTTCCCGCCAATAATTTGAGAGATAGAGCCGTTGCTAAATCTTGTTTTCACTCTGTTACAGCTTTGTGTACAAAAGTGCCATTAGACAGGCGTTTGAAGCGCATTCGGAGCAGCCCCGCTCCCTGGTGGTTTCAAGGCGGAAAATGCCCCTGGCTGGCCAAGAAACCAGATATTCAGCTGCAGGACTATGGCAGCTAACTGCAGGTATAAGAAATTTCTCTCTAGCCCCATTATTTCTGGAGTTATTGGCCGTGGCGCTGCCCACTTCTTTTTTCGGCGTTTTTTTGCTGGGTTCGGTCCAGCACACACGTAGCAGCCTTGGCTATTGTTGACGTACACACAGCATGGACGTATGCACTGGACATCCTCGGGGTGTCCTCACTCCGTGGTCCCTGGCATCCTCCCTGTTTATTCTGCAGCCTCAATAACGGCATTTTCGGAAAGCCCAGGATCAGGGCTTTCCAACAGTGTCAGACTTGTCAGTTTCCCGCCAATACTTTGGGAGATAGAGCCGTTGCTAAATCTTGTTTTCACTCTGTTACAGCTTTGTGTACAAAAGTGCCATTAGACAGGCGTTTGAAGCGCATTCGGAGCAGCCCCGCTCCCTGGTGATTTCAAGACGGAAAATGACCCTGGCTGGTCAAGAAAACCAGATTTTCAGATGCAGGACTATGGCAGCTAACTGCAGGTACAAGAAATTTCTCTCTAGCCCCATTATTTCTGGAGTTATTGGCCGTGGCGCTGCCCACTTCTTTTTTCGGCGTTTTTTTTCACGCTTCGGTCCAGCACACACGTAGCAGCCTTGGCTATTGTTGACGTACACACAGCATGGACGTATGCACTGGACATCCTCGGGGTGTCCTCACTCCGTGGTCCCTGGCATCCTCCCTGTTTATTCTGCAGCCTCAATAACGGCATTTTCGGAAAGCCCAGGATCAGGGCTTTCCAACAGTGTCAGACTTGTCAGTTTCCCGCCAATACTTTGGGAGATAGAGCCGTTGCTAAATCTTGTTTTCACTCTGTTACAGCTTTGTGTACAAAAGTGCCATTAGACAGGCGTTTGAAGCGCATTCGGAGCAGCCCCGCTCCCTGGTGATTTCAAGACGGAAAATGACCCTGGCTGGTCAAGAAAACCAGATTTTCAGATGCAGGACTATGGCAGCTAACTGCAGGTACAAGAAATTTCTCTCTAGCCCCATTATTTCTGGAGTTATTGGCCGTGGCGCTGCCCACTTCTTTTTTCGGCGTTTTTTTTCTGGCTTCGGTCCAGCACACACGTAGCAGCCTTCGCTATTGTTGACGTACACACAGCATGGACGTATGCACTGGACATCCTCGGGGTGTCCTCACTCCGCGGTCCCTGGAATCCTCCCTGTTTATCCTGCAGCCTCAAGACCGGCATTTTCGGAAAGCCCAGGAGCAGGGCTTTCCAACAGTGTCAGACTTGTCAGTTTCCCGCGAATACTTTGGGAGATAGAGCCGTTGCTAAATCTTGTATTCACTCTGTTACAGCTTTGTGTACAAAAGTGCCATTAGACAGGCGTTTGAAGCGCATTCGGAGCAGCCCCGCTCCCTGGTGATTTCAAGGCGGAAAATGCCCCTGGCTGGCCAAGAAAACCAGATATTCAGATGCAGGACTATGGCAGCTAACTGCAGGTATAAGAAATTTCTCTCTAGCCCCATTATTTCTGGAGTTATTGGCCGTGGCGCTGCCCACTTCTTTTTTCGGCGTTTTTTTTTCACACTTCGGTCCAGCACACACGTAGCAGCTTTGGCTATTGTTGACGTACTCACAGCATGGACGTATGCACTGGACATCCTCGGGGTGTCCTCACTCCGTGGTCCCTGGCATCCTCCCTGTTTATTCTGCAGCCTCAATACCGGCATTTTCGGAAAGCCCAGGATCAGGACTTTCCAACAGTGTCAGACTTGTCAGTTTCCCGCCAATACTTTGGGAGATAGAGCCGTTGCTAAATCTTGTTTTCACTCTGTTACAGCTTTTTGTACAAAAGTGCCATTAGACAGGCGTTTGAAGCGCATTCGGAGCAGCCCCGCTCCCTGGTGATTTCAAGACGGAAAATACCCCTGGCTGACCAAGAATACCAGATTTTCAGATGCAGGACTATGGCAGCTAACTGCAGGTACAAGAAATTTCTCTCTAGCCCCATTATTTCTGGAGTTATTGGCCGTGGCGCTGCCCACTTCTTTTTTCGGCGTTTTTTTTCTGGCTTCTGTCCAGCACACACGTAGCAGCCTTGCCTATTGTTGACGTACACACAGCATGAACGTATGCACTGGACATCCTCGGGGTGTCCTCACTCCGCAGTCCCTGGCATCCTCCCTGTTTATTCTGCAGCCTCAAGACCGGCATTTTCGGAAAGCTCAGGATCAGGGCTTTCCAACAGTGTCAGACTTGTCAGTTTCCCGCCAATACTTTGGGAGATAGAGCCGTTGCTAAATCTTGTTTTCACTCTGTTACAGCTTTGTGTACAAAAGTGCCATTAGACAGGCGTTTGAAGCGCATTTGGAGCAGCCCCGCTCCCTGGTGATTTCAAGGCGGAAAATGCCCCTGGCTGGCCAAGAAAACCAGATATTCAGATGCAGGACTATGGCAGCTAACTGCAGGTACAAGAAATTTCTCTCTAGCACCATTATTTCTGGAGTTATTGGCCGTGGCGCTGCCCACTTCTTTTTCGGCGTTTTTTTTCTGGCTTCGGTCCAGCACACACGTAGCAGCCTTGGCTATTGTTGACGTACACACAGCATGGACGTATGCACTGGACATCCTCGGGGTGTCCTCACTCCGCGGTCCCTGGCATCCTCCCTGTTTATCCTGCAGCCTCAAGACCGGCATTTTCGGAAAGCCCTGGATCAGGGCTTTCCAACAGTGTTAGACTTGTCAGTTTCCCGCCAATACTTTGAGAGATAGAGCCGTTGCTAAATCTTGTTTTCACTCTGTTACAGCTTTGTGTACAAAAGTGCCATTAGACAGGCGTTTGAAGCGCATTCGGAGCAGCCCCGCTCCCTGGTGGTTTCAAGGCGGAAAATGCCCCTGGCTGGCCAAGAAACCAGATATTCAGCTGCAGGACTATGGCAGCTAACTGCAGGTATAAGAAATTTCTCTCTAGCCCCATTATTTCTGGAGTTATTGGCCGTGGCGCTGCCCACTTCTTTTTTCGGCGTTTTTTTGCTGGGTTCGGTCCAGCACACACGTAGCAGCCTTGGCTATTGTTGACGTACACACAGCATGGACGTATGCACTGGACATCCTCGGGGTGTCCTCACTCCGTGGTCCCTGGCATCCTCCCTGTTTATTCTGCAGCCTCAATAACGGCATTTTCGGAAAGCCCAGGATCAGGGCTTTCCAACAGTGTCAGACTTGTCAGTTTCCCGCCAATACTTTGGGAGATAGAGCCGTTGCTAAATCTTGTTTTCACTCTGTTACAGCTTTGTGTACAAAAGTGCCATTAGACAGGCGTTTGAAGCGCATTCGGAGCAGCCCCGCTCCCTGGTGATTTCAAGACGGAAAATGACCCTGGCTGGTCAAGAAAACCAGATTTTCAGATGCAGGACTATGGCAGCTAACTGCAGGTACAAGAAATTTCTCTCTAGCCCCATTATTTCTGGAGTTATTGGCCGTGGCGCTGCCCACTTCTTTTTTCGGCGTTTTTTTTCTGGCTTCGGTCCAGCACACACGTAGCAGCCTTGGCTATTGTTGACGTACACACAGCATGGACGTATGCACTGGACATCCTCGGGGTGTCCTCACTCCGCGGTCCCTGGCATCCTCCCTGTTTATCCTGCAGCCTCAAGACCGGCATTTTCGGAAAGCCCTGGATCAGGGCTTTCCAACAGTGTTAGACTTGTCAGTTTCCCGCCAATACTTTGAGAGATAGAGCCGTTGCTAAATCTTGTTTTCACTCTGTTACAGCTTTGTGTACAAAAGTGCCATTAGACAGGCGTTTGAAGCGCATTCGGAGCAGCCCCGCTCCCTGGTGGTTTCAAGGCGGAAAATGCCCCTGGCTGGCCAAGAAAACCAGATATTCAGCTGCAGGACTATGGCAGCTAACTGCAGGTATAAGAAATTTCTCTCTAGCCCCATTATTTCTGGAGTTATTGGCCGTGGCGCTGCCCACTTCTTTTTTCGGCGTTTTTTTTTCACGCTTCGGTCCAGCACACACGTAGCAGCCTTGGCTATTGTTGACGTACACACAGCATGGACGTATGCACTGGACATCCTCGGGGTGTCCTCACTCCGCGGTCCCTGGCATCCTCCCTGTTTATTCTGCAGCCTCAAGACCGGCATTTTCGGAAAGCCCAGGATCAGGGCTTTCCAACAGTGTCAGACTTGTCAGTTTCCCGCCAATACTTTGGGAGATAGAGCCGTTGCTAAATCTTGTTTTCACTCTGTTACAGCTTTGTGTACAAAAGTGCCATTAGACAGGCGTTTGAAGCGCATTCGGAGCAGCCCCGCTCCCTGGTGATTTCAAGGCGGAAAATGCCCCTGGCTGGCCAAGAAAACCAGATATTCAGATGCAGGACTATGGCAGCTAACTGCAGGTACAAGAAATTTCTCTCTAGCCCCATTATTTCTGGAGTTATTGGCCGTGGCGCTGCCCACTTCTTTTTCGGCGTTTTTTTTTTCTGGCTTCGGTCCAGCACACACGTAGCAGCCTTCGCTATTGTTGACGTACACACAGCATGGACGTATGCACTGGACATCCTCGGGGTGTCCTCACTCCGCGGTCCCAGGCATCCTCCCTGTTTATCCTGCAGCCTCAAGACCGGCATTTTCGGAAAGCCCAGGAGCAGGGCTTTCCAACAGTGTCAGACTTGTCAGTTTCCCGCCAATACTTTGGGAAATAGAGCCGTTGCTAAGTCTTGTTTTCACTCTGTTACAGCTTTGTGTACAAAAGTGCCATTAGACAGGCGTTTGAAGCACATTCGGAGCAGCCCCGCTCCCTGGTAATTTCAAAGCAGAAAATGCCCCTGGCTGGCCAAGAAAACCAGATTTTCAGATGCAGGACTATGGCAGCTAACTGCAGGTACAAGAAATTTCTCTCTAGCCCCATTATTTCTGGAGTTATTGGCCGTGGCGCTGCCCACTTCTTTTTTCGGCGTTTTTTTTTTTGGCTTCGGTCCAGCACACACGTAGCAGCCTTGGCTATTGTTGACGTGCACACAGCATGGACGTATGCACTGGACATCCTCGGGGTGTCCTCACTCCGCGGTCCCTAGCATCCTCCCTGTTTATCCTGCAGCCTCAAGACCGGCATTTTCGGAAAGCCCTGGATCAGGGCTTTCCAACAGTGTCGGACTTGTCAGTTTCCCGCCAATACTTTGGGAGATAGAGCCGTTGCTAAATCTTGTTTTCACTCTGTTACAGCTTTGTGTACAAAAGTGCCATTAGACAGGCGTTTGAAGCGCATTCGGAGCAGCCCCGCTCCCTGGTGGTTTCAAGGCGGAAAATGCCCCTGGCTGGCCAAGAAAACCAGATATTCAGCTGCAGGACTATGGCAGCTAACTGCAGGTATAAGAAATTTCTCTCTAGCCCCATTATTTCTGGAGTTATTGGCCGTGGCGCTGCCCACTTCTTTTTTCGGCGTTTTTTTTTCACGCTTCGGTCCAGCACACACGTAGCAGCCTTGGCTATTGTTGACGTACACACAGCATGGACGTATGCACTGGACATCCTCGGGGTGTCCTCACTCCGCGGTCCCTGGCATCCTCCCTGTTTATTCTGCAGCCTCAAGACCGGCATTTTCGGAAAGCCCAGGATCAGGGCTTTCCAACAGTGTCAGACTTGTCAGTTTCCCGCCAATACTTTGGGAGATAGAGCCGTTGCTAAATCTTGTTTTCACTCTGTTACAGCTTTGTGTACAAAAGTGCCATTAGACAGGCGTTTGAAGCGCATTCGGAGCAGCCCCGCTCCCTGGTGATTTCAAGGCGGAAAATGCCCCTGGCTGGCCAAGAAAACCAGATATTCAGATGCAGGACTATGGCAGCTAACTGCAGGTACAAGAAATTTCTCTCTAGCCCCATTATTTCTGGAGTTATTGGCCGTGGCGCTGCCCACTTCTTTTTCGGCGTTTTTTTTTCTGGCTTCGGTCCAGCACACACGTAGCAGCCTTCGCTATTGTTGACGTACACACAGCATGGACGTATGCACTGGACATCCTCGGGGTGTCCTCACTCCGCGGTCCCTGGCATCCTCCCTGTTTATCCTGCAGCCTCAAGACCGGCATTTTCGGAAAGCCCAGGAGCAGGGCTTTCCAACAGTGTCAGACTTGTCAGTTTCCCGCCAATACTTTGGGAAATAGAGCCGTTGCTAAGTCTTGTTTTCACTCTGTTACAGCTTTGTGTACAAAAGTGCCATTAGACAGGCGTTTGAAGCACATTCGGAGCAGCCCCGCTCCCTGGTAATTTCAAAACAGAAAATGCCCCTGGCTGGCCAAGAAAACCAGATTTTCAGATGCAGGACTATGGCAGCTAACTGCAGGTACAAGAAATTTCTCTCTAGCCCCATTATTTCTGGAGTTATTGGCCGTGGCGCTGCCCACTTCTTTTTTCGGCGTTTTTTTTTTTGGCTTCGGTCCAGCACACACGTAGCAGCCTTGGCTATTGTTGACGTGCACACAGCATGGACGTATGCACTGGACATCCTCGGGGTGTCCTCACTCCGCGGTCCCTAGCATCCTCCCTGTTTATCCTGCAGCCTCAAGACCGGCATTTTCGGAAAGCCCTGGATCAGGGCTTTCCAACAGTGTCGGACTTGTCAGTTTCCCGCCAATACTTTGGGAGATAGAGCCGTTGCTAAATCTTGTTTTCACTCTGTTACAGCTTTGTGTACAAAAGTGCCATTAGACAGGCGTTTGAAGCGCATTCGGAGCAGCCCCGCTCCCTGGTGATTTCAAGACGGAAAATGCCCCTGGCTGGCCAAGAAAACCAGATTTTCAGATGCAGGACTATGGCAGCTAACTGCAGGTACAAGAAATTTCTCTCTAGCCCCGTTATTTCTGGAGTTATTGGCCGTGGCGCTGCCCACTTCTTTTTTCGGCGTTTTTTTTCTGGCTTCGGTCCAGCACACACGTAGCAGCCTTCGCTATTGTTGACGTACACACAGCATGGACGTATGCACTGGACATCCTCGGGGTGTCCTCACTCCGCGGTCCCTGGCATCCTCCCTGTTTATCCTGCAGCCTCAAGACCGGCATTTTCGGAAAGCCCTGGATCAGGGCTTTCTAACAGTGTTAGACTTGTCAGTTTCCCGCCAATACTTTGAGAGATAGAGCCGTTGCTAAATCTTGTTTTCACTCTGTTACAGCTTTGTGTACAAAAGTGCCATTAGACAGGCGTTTGAAGCGCATTCGGAGCAGCCCCGCTCCCTGGTGGTTTCAAGGCGGAAAATGCCCCTGGCTGGCCAAGAAAACCAGATATTCAGCTGCAGGACTATGGCAGCTAACTGCAGGTATAAGAAATTTCTCTCTAGCCCCATTATTTCTGGAGTTATTGGCCGTGGCGCTGCCCACTTCTTTTTTCGGCGTTTTTTTTCACGCTTCGGTCCAGCACACACGTAGCAGCCTTGGCTATTGTTGACGTACACACAGCATGGACGTATGCACTGGACATCCTCGGGGTGTCCTCACTCCGCGGTCCCTGGCATCCTCCCTGTTTATTCTGCAGCCTCAAGACCGGCATTTTCGGAAAGCCCAGGATCAGGGCTTTCCAACAGTGTCAGACTTGTTAGTTTCCCGCCAATACTTTGGGAGATAGAGCCGTTGCTAAATCTTGTTTTCACTCTGTTACAGCTTTGTGTACAAAAGTGCCATTAGACAGGCGTTTGAAGCGCATTCGGAGCAGCCCCGCTCCCTGGTGATTTCAAGGCGGAAAATGCCCCTGGCTGGCCAAGAAAACCAGATATTCAGATGCAGGACTATGGCAGCTAACTGCAGGTACAAGAAATTTCTCTCTAGCCCCATTATTTCTGGAGTTATTGGCCGTGGCGCTGCCCACTTCTTTTTCGGCGTTTTTTTTTTCTGGCTTCGGTCCAGCACACACGTAGCAGCCTTCGCTATTGTTGACGTACACACAGCATGGACGTATGCACTGGACATCCTCGGGGTGTCCTCACTCCGCGGTCCCTGGCATCCTCCCTGTTTATTCTGCAGCCTCAAGACCGGCATTTTCGGAAAGCCCAGGACCAGGGCTTTCCAACAGTGTTAGACTTGTCAGTTTCCCGCCAATACTTTGGGAAATAGAGCCGTTGCTAAATCTTGTTTTCACTCTGTTACAGCTTTGTGTACAAAAGTGCCAATATACAGGCGTTTGAAGCGCATTCGGAGCAGCCCCGCTCCCTGGTGATTTCAAGGCGGAAAATGCCCCTGGCTGGCCAAGAAAACCAGATTTTCAGATGCAGGACTATGGCAGCTAACTGCAGGTATAAGAAATTTCTCTCTAGCCCCATTATTTCTGGAGTTATTGGCCGTGGCGCTGCCCACTTCTTTTTTCGGCGTTTTTTTCACGCTTTGGTCCAGCACACACGTAGCAGCATTGGCTATTGTTGACGTACACACAGCATGGACGTATGCACTGGACATCCTCGGGGTGTCCTCACTCCGCGGTCCCTGGCATCCTCCCTGTTTATTCTGCAGCCTCAAGACCGGCATTTTCGGAAAGCCCAGGATCAGGGCTTTCCAACAGTGTCAGACTTGTCAGTTTCCCGCCAATACTTTGGGAGATAGAGCCGTTGCTAAATCTTGTTTTCACTCTGTTACAGCTTTGTGTACAAAAGTGCCAATATACAGGCGTTTGAAGCGCATTCGGAGCAGCCCCGCTCCCTGGTGATTTCAAGGCGGAAAATGCCCCTGGCTGGCCAAGAAAACCAGATTTTCAGATGCAGGACTATGGCAGCTAACTGCAGGTATAAGAAATTTCTCTCTAGCCCCATTATTTCTGGAGTTATTGGCCGTGGCGCTGCCCACTTCTTTTTTCGGCGTTTTTTTTCACGCTTCGGTCCAGCACACACGTAGCAGCCTTGCCTATTGTTGACGTACACACAGCATGGACGTATGCACTGGAAATCCTCGGGGTGTCCTCACTCCGCAGTCCCTGGCATCCTCCCTGTTTATTCTGCAGCCTCAAGACCGGCATTTTCGGAAAGCCCAGGATCAGGGCTTTCTAACAGTGTCAGACTTGTCAGTTTCCCGCCAATACTTTGGGAGATAGAGCCGTTGCTAAATCTCGTTTTCACTCTGTTACAGCTTTGTGTACAAAAGTGCCATTAGACAGGCGTTTGAAGCGCATTCGGAGCAGCCCCGCTCCCTGGTGGTTTCAAGGCGGAAAATGCCCCTGGCTGGCCAAGAAAACCAGATATTCAGCTGCAGGACTATGGCAGCTAACTGCAGGTATAAGAAATTTCTTTCTAGCCCCATTATTTCTGGAGTTATTGGCCGTGGCGCTGCCCACTTCTTTTTCGGCGTTTTTTTTCACGCTTCGGTCCAGCACACACGTAGCAGCCTTGGCTATTGTTGACGTACACACAGCATGGACGTATGCACTGGACATCCTCGGGGTGTCCTCACTCCGTGGTCCCTGGCATCCTCCCTGTTTATTCTGCAGCCTCAATACCGGCATTTTCGGAAAGCCCAGGATCAGGGCTTTCCAACAGTGTCAGACTTGTCAGTTTCCCGCCAATACTTTGGGAGATAGAGCCGTTGCTAAATCTTGTTTTCACTCTGTTACAGCTTTGTGTACAAAAGTGACATTAGACAGGCGTTTGAAGCGCATTCGGAGCAGCCCCGCTCCCTGGTGATTTCAAGACGGAAAATGCCCCTGGCTGGCCAAGAAAACCAGATTTTCAGATGCAGGACTATGGCAGCTAACTGCAGGTACAAGAAATTTCTCTCTAGCCCCATTATTTCTGGAGTTATTGGCCGTGGCGCTGCCCACTTCTTTTTTCGGCGTTTTTTTTCTGGCTTCGGTCCAGCACACACGTAGCAGCCTTGCCTATTGTTGACGTACACACAGCATGGACGTATGCACTGGACATCCTCGGGGTGTCCTCACTCCGCGGTCCCTGGCATCCTCCCTGTTTATTCTGCAGCCTCAAGACCGGCATTTTCGGAAAGCCCAGGATCAGGGCTTTCCAACAGTGTCAGACTTGTCAGTTTCCCGCCAATACTTTGGGAGATAAAGCCGATGCTAAATCTTGTTTTCACTCTGTTACAGCTTTGTGTACAAAAGTGCCGTTAGACAGGCGTTTGAAGCGCATTCGGAGCAGCCCCGCTCCCTGGTGATTTCAAGGCGGAAAATGCCCCTGGCTGGCCAAGAAAACCAGATATTCAGATGCAGGACTATAGCAGCTAACTGCAGGTACAAGCAATTTCTCTCTAGCCCCATTATTTCTGGAGTTATTGGCCGTGGCGCTGCCCACTTCTTTTTCGGCGTTTTTTTTTCTGGCTTCGGTCCAGCACACACGTAGCAGCCTTCGCTATTGTTGACGTACACACAGCATGGACGTATGCACTGGACATCCTCGGGGTGTCCTCACTCCGCGGTCCCTGGCATCCTCCCTGTTTATCCTGCAGCCTCAAGACCGGCATTTTCGGAAAGCCCAGGAGCAGGGCTTTCCAACAGTGTCAGACTTGTCAGTTTCCCGCCAATACTTTGGGAAATAGATCCGTTGCTAAGTCTTGTTTTCACTCTGTTACAGCTTTGTGTACAAAAGTGCCATTAGACAGGCGTTTGAAGCACATTCGGAGCAGCCCCGCTCCCTGGTAATTTCAAGGCGGAAAATGCCCCTGGCTGGCCAAGAAAACCAGATATTCAGCTGCAGGACTATGGCAGCTAACTGCAGGTATAAGAAATTTCTCTCTAGCCCCATTATTTCTGGAGTTATTGGCCGTGGCGCTGCCCACTTCTTTTTTCGGCGTTTTTTTTCACGCTTCGGTCCAGCACACACGTAGCAGCCTTGCCTATTGTTGACGTACACACAGCATGGACGTATGCACTGGAAATCCTCGGGGTGTCCTCACTCCGCAGTCCCTGGCATCCTCCCTGTTTATTCTGCAGCCTCAAGACCGGCATTTTCGGAAAGCCCAGGATCAGGGCTTTCTAACAGTGTCAGACTTGTCAGTTTCCCGCCAATACTTTGGGAGATAGAGCCGTTGCTAAATCTCGTTTTCACTCTGTTACAGCTTTGTGTACAAAAGTGCCATTAGACAGGCGTTTGAAGCGCATTCGGAGCAGCCCCGCTCCCTGGTGGTTTCAAGGCGGAAAATGCCCCTGGCTGGCCAAGAAAACCAGATATTCAGCTGCAGGACTATGGCAGCTAACTGCAGGTATAAGAAATTTCTTTCTAGCCCCATTATTTCTGGAGTTATTGGCCGTGGCGCTGCCCACTTCTTTTTCGGCGTTTTTTTTCACGCTTCGGTCCAGCACACACGTAGCAGCCTTGGCTATTGTTGACGTACACACAGCATGGACGTATGCACTGGACATCCTCGGGGTGTCCTCACTCCGTGGTCCCTGGCATCCTCCCTGTTTATTCTGCAGCCTCAATACCGGCATTTTCGGAAAGCCCAGGATCAGGGCTTTCCAACAGTGTCAGACTTGTCAGTTTCCCGCCAATACTTTGGGAGATAGAGCCGTTGCTAAATCTTGTTTTCACTCTGTTACAGCTTTGTGTACAAAAGTGACATTAGACAGGCGTTTGAAGCGCATTCGGAGCAGCCCCGCTCCCTGGTGATTTCAAGACGGAAAATGCCCCTGGCTGGCCAAGAAAACCAGATTTTCAGATGCAGGACTATGGCAGCTAACTGCAGGTACAAGAAATTTCTCTCTAGCCCCATTATTTCTGGAGTTATTGGCCGTGGCGCTGCCCACTTCTTTTTTCGGCGTTTTTTTTCTGGCTTCGGTCCAGCACACACGTAGCAGCCTTGCCTATTGTTGACGTACACACAGCATTGACGTATGCACTGGACATCCTCGGGGTGTCCTCACTCCGCGGTCCCTGGCATCCTCCCTGTTTATTCTGCAGCCTCAAGACCGGCATTTTCGGAAAGCCCAGGATCAGGGCTTTCCAACAGTGTCAGACTTGTCAGTTTCCCGCCAATACTTTGGGAGATAAAGCCGATGCTAAATCTTGTTTTCACTCTGTTACAGCTTTGTGTACAAAAGTGCCGTTAGACAGGCGTTTGAAGCGCATTCGGAGCAGCCCCGCTCCCTGGTGATTTCAAGGCGGAAAATGCCCCTGGCTGGCCAAGAAAACCAGATATTCAGATGCAGGACTATAGCAGCTAACTGCAGGTACAAGCAATTTCTCTCTAGCCCCATTATTTCTGGAGTTATTGGCCGTGGCGCTGCCCACTTCTTTTTCGGCGTTTTTTTTTCTGGCTTCGGTCCAGCACACACGTAGCAGCCTTCGCTATTGTTGACGTACACACAGCATGGACGTATGCACTGGACATCCTCGGGGTGTCCTCACTCCGCGGTCCCTGGCATCCTTCCTGTTTATCCTGCAGCCTCAAGACCGGCATTTTCGGAAAGCCCAGGAGCAGGGCTTTCCAACAGTGTCAGACTTGTCAGTTTCCCGCCAATACTTTGGGAAATAGATCCGTTGCTAAGTCTTGTTTTCACTCTGTTACAGCTTTGTGTACAAAAGTGCCATTAGACAGGCGTTTGAAGCACATTTGGAGCAGCCCCGCTCCCTGGTAATTTCAAGGCAGAAAATGCTTCTGGCTGGCCAAGAAAACCAGATTTTCAGATGCAGGACTATGGCAGCTAACTGCAGGTACAAGAAATTTCTCTCTAGCCCCATTATTTCTGGAGTTATTGGCCGTGGCGCTGCCCACTTCTTTTTTCGGCGTTTTTTTTTTGGCTTCGGTCCAGCACACACGTAGCAGCCTTGGCTATTGTTGACGTGCACACAGCATGGACGTATGCATTGGACATCCTCGGGGTGTCCTCACTCCGCGGTCCCTAGCATCCTCCCTGTTTATCCTGCAGCCTCAAGACCGGCATTTTCGGAAAGCCCTGGATCAGGGCTTTCCAACAGTGTTAGACTTGTCAGTTTCCCGCCAATACTTTGAGAGATAGAGCCGTTGCTAAAACTTGTTTTCACTCTGTTACAGCTTTGTGTACAAAAGTGCCATTAGACAGGCGTTTGAAGCGCATTCGGAGCAGCCCCGCTCCCTGGTGGTTTCAAGGCGGAAAATGCCCCTGGCTGGCCAAGAAAACAAGATATTCAGCTGCAGGACTATGGCAGCTAACTGCAGGTATAAGAAATTTCTCTCTAGCCCCATTATTTCTGGAGTTATTGGCCGTGGCGCTGCCCACTTCTTTTTTCGGCGTTTTTTTCTGGCTTCGGTCCAGCACACACGTAGCAGCCTTGCCTATTGTTGACGTACACACAGCATGGACGTATGCACTGGACATCCTCGGGGTGTCCTCACTCCGCGGTCCCTGGCATCCTCCCTGTTTATTCTGCAGCCTCAAGACCAAAATTTTCGGAAAGCCCAGGACCAGGGCTTTCCAACAGTGTTAGACTTGTCAGTTTCCCGCCAATACTGTGGGAAATAGAGCCGTTGCTAAATCTTGTTTTCACTCTGTTACAGCTTTGTGTACAAAAGTGCCAATATACAGGCGTTTGAAGCGCATTCGGAGCAGCCCCGCTCCCTGGTGATTTCAAGGCGGAAAATGCCCCTGGCTGGCCAAGAAAACCAGATTTTCAGATGCAGGACTATGGCAGCTAACTGCAGGTATAAGAAATTTCTCTCTAGCCCCATTATTTCTGGAGTTATTGGCCGTGGCGCTGCCCACTTCTTTTTTCGGCGTTTTTTTTTCACACTTCGGTCCAGCACACACGTAGCAGCTTTGGCTATTGTTGACGTACACACAGCATGGACGTATGCACTGGACATCCTCGGGGTGTCCTCACTCCGCGGTCCCTGGCATCCTCCCTGTTTATTCTGCAGCCTGAAGACCGGCATTTTCGGAAAGCCCAGAATCAGGGCTTTTCAACAGTGTCAGACTTGTCAGTTTCCCGCCAATACTTTGGGAGATAGAGCCGTTGCTAAATCTTGTTTTCACTCTGTTACAGCTTTGTGTACAAAAGTGCCATTAGACAGGCGTTTGAAGCGCATTCGGAGCAGCCCCGCTCCCTGGTGATTTCAAGACGGTAAAGGCCCCTGGCTGGCCAAGAAAACCAGATTTTCAGATGCAGGACTATGGCAGCTAACTGCAGGTACAAGAAATTTCTCTCTAGCCCCATTATTTCTGGAGTTATTGGCCGTGGCGCTGTCCACTTCTTTTTTCGGCGGTTTTTTTTTCTGGCTTCGGTCCAGCACACACGTAGCAGCCTTGGCTATTGTTGACGTACACACAGCATGGACGTATGCACTGGACATCCTCGGGGTGTCCTCACTCCGCGGTCGCTGGCATCCTCCCTGTTTATCCTGCAGCCTCAAGACCGGAATTTTCAGAAAGCCCAGGAGCAGGGCTTTCCAACAGTGTCAGACTTGTTAGTTTCCCGCCAATACTTTGGGAGATAGAGCCGTTGCTAAATCTTGTTTTCACTCTGTTACAGCTTTGTGTACAAAAGTGCCATTAGACAGGCGTTTGAAGCGCATTCGGAGCAGCCCCGCTCCCTGGTGATTTCAAGACGGAAAATGCCCCTGGCTGGCCAAGAAAACCAGATTTTCAGATGCAGGACTATGGCAGCTAACTGCAGGTACAAGAAATTTCTCTCTAGCCCCATTATTTCTGGAGTTATTGGCCGTGGCGCTGCTTACTTCTTTTTTCGGCGTTTTTTTTTCTGGCTTCGGTCCAGCACACACGTAGCAGCCTTGGCTTTTGTTGACGTACACACAGCATGGACGTATGCACTGGACATCCTCGGGGTGTCCTCACTTCGCGGTCCCTGGCATCCTCCCTGTTTATTCTGCAGCCTCAAGACCGGCATTTTCGGAAAGCCCAGGAGCAGGGCTTTCCAACAGTGTCGGACTTGTCAGTTTCCCGCCAATACTTTGGGAGATAGAGCCGTTGCTAAATCTTGTTTTCACTCTGTTACAGCTTTGTGTACAAAAGTGCCATTAGACAGGCGTTTGAAGCGCATTCTGAACAGCCCCGCTCCCTGGTGATTTCAAGACGGAAAATGCCCCTGGCTGGCCAAGAAAACCAGATTTTCAGATGCAGGATTATGGCAGCTAACTGCAGGTACAAGAAATTTCTCTCTAGCCCCATTATTTCTGGAGTTATTGGCCGTGGCGCTGCCCACTTCTTTTTTCGGCGTTTTTTTTTCTGGCTTCGGTCCAGCACACACGTAGCAGCTTTGGCTATTGTTGACGTACACACAGCATGGACGTATGCACTGGACATCCTCGGGGTGTCCTCACTCCGCGGTCCCTGGCATCCTCCCTGTTTATTCTGCAGCCTCAAGACCGGCATTTTCGGAAAGCCCAGGAGCAGGGCTTTCCAACAGTGTCAGACTTGTCAGTTTCCCGCCAATACTTTGGGAGATAGAGCCGTTGCTAAATCTTGTTTTCACTCTGTTACAGCTTTGTGTACAAAAGTGCCATTAGACAGGCGTTTGAAGCGCATTCGGAACAGCCCCGCTCCCTGGTGATTTCAAGGCGGAAAATGCCGCTGGCTGGCCAAGAAAACCAGATTTTCAGATGCAGGACTATGGCAGCTAACTGCAGGTACAAGAAATTTCTCTCTAGCCCCATTATTTCTGGAGTTATTGGCCGTGGCGCTGCCCACTTCTTTTTTCGGCGTTTTTTTCTGGCTTCGGTCCAGCACACACGTAGCAGCCTTGGCTATTGCTGACGTACAAACAGCATGGACGTATGCACTGGACATCCTCGGGGTGTCCTCACTCCGCGGTCGCTGGCATCCTCCCTGTTTATCCTGCAGCCTCAAGACCGGCATTTTCGGAAAGCCCTGGATCAGGGCTTTCCAACAGTGTTAGACTTGTCAGTTTCCCGCCAATACTTTGAGAGATAGAGCCGTTGCTAAATCTTGTTTTCACTCTGTTACAGCTTTGTGTACAAAAGTGCCATTAGACAGGCGTTTGAAGCGCATTCGGAGCAGCCCCGCTCCCTGGTGATTTCAAGGCGGAAAATGCCCCTGGCTGGCCAAGAAAACCAGATATTCAGATGCAGGACTATGGCAGCTAACTGCAGGTACAAGAATTTTCTCTCTAGCCCCATTATTTCTGGAGTTATTGGCCGTGGCGCTGCCCACTTCTTTTTCCGGCGTTTTTTTTCTGGCTTCGGTCCAGCACACACGTAGCAGCATTGGCTATTGTTGACGTACACACAGCATGGACGTATGCACTGGACATCCTCGGGGTGTCCTCACTCCGCGGTCCCTGGCATCCTCCCTGTTTCACCTGCAGCCTCAAGACCGGCATTTTCGGAAAGCCCTGGATCAGGGCTTTCCAACAGTGTCAGACTTGTCAGTTTCCCGCCAATACTTTGAGAGATAGAGCCGTTGCTAAATCTTGTTTTCACTCTGTTACAGCTTTGTGTACAAAAGTGCCATTAGACAGGCGTTTGAAGCGCATTCGGAGCAGCCCCGCTCCCTGGTGATTTCAAGGCGGAAAATGCCCCTGGCTGGCCAAGAAAACCAGATTTTTCAGATGCAGGACTATGGCAGCTAACTGCAGGTACAACAAATTTCTCTCTAGCCCCATTATTTCTGGAGTTATTGGCCGTGGCGCTGCCCACTTCTTTTTTCGGCGTTTTTTTTCTGGCTTCGGTCCAGCACACACGTAGCAGCCTTGGCTATTGTTGACGTACACACAGCATGGACGTATGCACTGGACATCCTCGGGGTGTCCTCACTCCGCCTTCCCTGGCATCCTCCCTGTTTATCCTGCAGCCTCAAGACCGGCATTTTCGGAAAGCCCAGGAGCAGAGCTTTCCAACAGTGTCAGACTTGTCAGTTTCCCGCCAATACTTTGAGAGATAGAGCCGTTGCTAAATCTTGTTTTCACTCTGTTACAGCTTTGTGTACAAAAGTGCCATTAGACAGGCGTTTGAAGCGCATTCGGAGCAGCCCCGCTCCCTGGTAATTTCAAGGCAGAAAATGCCCCTGGCTGGCCAAGAAAACCAGATTTTTCAGATGCAGGACTATGGCAGCTAACTGCAGGTACAACAAATTTCTCTCTAGCCCCATTATTTCTGGAGTTATTGGCCGTGGCGCTGCCCACTTCTTTTTTCGGCGGTTTTTTTTTCTGGCTTCGGTCCAGCACACACGTAGCAGCCTTGGCTATTGTTGACGTACACACAGCATGGACGTATGCACTGGACATCCTCGGGGTGTCCTCACTCCGCCTTCCCTGGCATCCTCCCTGTTTATCCTGCAGCCTCAAGACTGGCATTTTCGGAAAGCCCAGGAGCAGGGCTTTCCAACAGTGTCAGACTTGTCAGTTTCCCGCCAATACTTTGAGAGATAGAGCCGTTGCTAAATCTTGTTTTCACTCTGTTACAGCTTTGTGTACAAAAGTGCCATTAGACAGGCGTTTGAAGCGCATTCGGAGCAGCCCTGCTCCCTGGTGATTTCAAGGCGGAAAATGCCCCTGGCTGGCCAAGAAAACCAGATTTTCAGATGCAAGACTATGGCAGCTAACTGCAAGTACAAGAAATGTCTCTCTAGCCCCATTATTTCTGGAGTTATTGGCCGTGGCGCTGCCCACTTCTTTTTTCGGCGTTTTTTTTCTGGCTTCGGTCCAGCACACACGTAGCAGCCTTGGCTATTGTTGACGTACACACAGCATGGACGTATGCACTGGACATCCTCGGGGTGTCCTCACTCCGCCTTCCCTGGCATCCTCCCTGTTTATCCTGCAGCCTCAAGACCGGCATTTTTGGAAAGCCCAGGAGCAGGGCTTTCCAACAGTGTCAGACTTGTCAGTTTCCCGCCAATACTTTGAGAGATAGAGCCGTTGCTAAATCTTGTTTTCACTCTGTTACAGCTTTGTGTACAAAAGTGCCATTAGACAGGCGTTTGAAGCGCATTCGGAGCAGCCCCGCTCCCTGGTAATTTCAAGGCAGAAAATGCCCCTGGCTGGCCAAGAAAACCAGATTTTTCAGATGCAGGACTATGGCAGCTAACTGCAGGTACAACAAATTTCTCTCTAGCCCCATTATTTCTGGAGTTATTGGCCGTGGCGCTGCCCACTTCTTTTTTCGGCGGTTTTTTTTTCTGGCTTCGGTCCAGCACACACGTAGCAGCCTTGGCTATTGTTGACGTACACACAGCATGGACGTATGCACTGGACATCCTCGGGGTGTCCTCACTCCGCCTTCCCTGGCATCCTCCCTGTTTATCCTGCAGCCTCAAGACTGGCATTTTCGGAAAGCCCAGGAGCAGGGCTTTCCAACAGTGTCAGACTTGTCAGTTTCCCGCCAATACTTTGAGAGATAGAGCCGTTGCTAAATCTTGTTTTCACTCTGTTACAGCTTTGTGTACAAAAGTGCCATTAGACAGGCGTTTGAAGCGCATTCGGAGCAGCCCTGCTCCCTGGTGATTTCAAGGCGGAAAATGCCCCTGGCTGGCCAAGAAAACCAGATTTTCAGATGCAAGACTATGGCAGCTAACTGCAGGTACAAGAAATGTCTCTCTAGCCCCATTATTTCTGGAGTTATTGGCCGTGGCGCTGCCCAATTTTTTTCGGCGTTTTTTTCTGGCTTCGGTCCAGCACACACGTAGCAGCCTTGGCTATTGTTGACGTACACACAGCATGGACGTATGCACTGGACATCCTCGGGGTGTCCTCACTCCGCCTTCCCTGGCATCCTCCCTGTTTATCCTGCAGCCTCAAGACCGGCATTTTTGGAAAGCCCAGGAGCAGGGCTTTCCAACAGTGTCAGACTTGTCAGTTTCCCGCCAATACTTTGGGAGATAGAGCCGTTGCTAAATCTTGTTTTCACTCTGTTACAGCTTTGTGTACAAAAGTGCCATTAGACAGGCGTTTGAAGCGCATTCAGAGCAGCCCCGCTCCCTGGTGATTTCAAGGCGGAAAATGCCCCTGGCTGGCCAAGAAAACCAGATTTTCAGATGCAGGACTATGGCAGCTAACTGCAGGTACAAGAAATTTCTCTCTAGCCCCATTATTTCTGGAGTTATTGGCCGTGGCGCTGCCCACTTCTTTTTTCGGCGTTTTTTTCTGGCTTCGGTCGAGCACACACGTAGCAGCCTTGGCTATTGTTGACGTACACACAGCATGGACGTATGCACTGGACATCCTCGGGGTGTCCTCACTCCGCCTTCCCTGGCATCCTCCCTGTTTATCCTGCAGCCTCAAGGCCGGCGTTTTTGGAAAGCCCAGGAGCAGGGCTTTCCAACAGTGTCAAACTTGTCAGTTTTCCGCCAATACTTTGGGAAATAGAGCCGTTGCTAAGTCTTGTTTTCACTCTGTTACAGCTTTGTGTACAAAAGTGCCATTATACAGGCGTTTGAAGCGCATTCGGAGCAGCCCCGCTCCCCGGTGATTTGAAGGCGGAAAATGCCCCTGGCTGGCCAAGAAAACCAGATATTCAGATGCAGGACTATGGCAGCTAACTGCAGGTACAAGAAATTTCTCTCTAGCCCCATTATTTCTGGAGTTATTGGCCGTGGCGCTGCCCACTTCTTTTTTCCGCGTTTTTTTTTCTGGCTTCGGTCGAGCAGACACGTAGCAGCCTTGGCTATTGTTGACGTACACACAGCATGGACGTATGCACTGGACATCCTCGGGGTGTCCTCACTCCGCCTTCCCTGGCATCCTCCCTGTTTATCCTGCAGCCTCAAGACCGGCATTTTTGGAAAGCCCAGGAGCAGGGCTTTCCAACAGTGTCAAACTTGTCAGTTTTCCGCCAATACTTTGGGAAATAGAGCCGTTGCTAAGTCTTGTTTTCACTCTGTTACAGCTTTGTGTACAAAAGTGCCATTAGACAGGCGTTTGAAGCGCATTCGGAGCAGCCCCGCTCCCTGGTGATTTCAAGGCGGAAAATGCCCCTGGCTGGCCAAGAAAACCAGATTTTCAGATGCAAGACTATGGCAGCTAACTGCAGGTACAAGAAATGTCTCTCTAGCCCCATTATTTCTGGAGTTATTGGCCGTGGCGCTGCCCAATTTTTTTCGGCGTTTTTTTCTGGCTTCGGTCCAGCACACACGTAGCAGCCTTGGCTATTGTTGACGTACACACAGCATGGACGTATGCACTGGACATCCTCGGGGTGTCCTCACTTCGCGGTCCCTGGCATCCTCACTGTTTATTCTGCAGCCTCAAGACCGGCATTTTCGGAAAGCCCAGGAGCAGGGCTTTCCAACAGTGTCAGACTTGTCAGTTTCCCGCCAATACTTTGGGAGATAGAGCCGTTGCTAAATCTTGTTTTCACTCTGTTACAGCTTTGTGTACAAAAGTGCCATTAGACAGGCGTTTGAAGCGCATTCAGAGCAGCCCCGCTCCCTGGTGATTTCAAGGCGGAAAATGCCCCTGGCTGGCCAAGAAAACCAGATTTTCAGATGCAGGACTATGGCAGCTAACTGCAGGTACAAGAAATTTCTCTCTAGCCCCATTATTTCTGGAGTTATTGGCCGTGGCGCTGCCCACTTCTTTTTTCGGCGTTTTTTTCTGGCTTCGGTCGAGCACACACGTAGCAGCCTTGGCTATTGTTGACGTACACACAGCATGGACGTATGCACTGGACATCCTCGGGGTGTCCTCACTCCGCCTTCCCTGGCATCCTCCCTGTTTATCCTGCAGCCTCAAGGCCGGCGTTTTTGGAAAGCCCAGGAGCAGGGCTTTCCAACAGTGTCAAACTTGTCAGTTTTCCGCCAATACTTTGGGAAATAGAGCCGTTGCTAATCTTGTTTTCACTCTGTTACAGCTTTGTGTACAAAAGTGCCATTATACAGGCGTTTGAAGCGCATTCGGAGCAGCCCCGCTCCCCGGTGATTTGAAGGCGGAAAATGCCCCTGGCTGGCCAAGAAAACCAGATATTCAGATGCAGGACTATGGCAGCTAACTGCAGGTACAAGAAATTTCTCTCTAGCCCCATTATTTCTGGAGTTATTGGCCGTGGCGCTGCCCACTTCTTTTTTCCGCGTTTTTTTTTCTGGCTTCGGTCGAGCACACACGTAGCAGCCTTGGCTATTGTTGACGTACACACAGCATGGACGTATGCACTGGACATCCTCGGGGTGTCCTCACTCCGCCTTCCCTGGCATCCTCCCTGTTTATCCTGCAGCCTCAAGACCGGCATTTTTGGAAAGCCCAGGAGCAGGGCTTTCCAACAGTGTCAAACTTGTCAGTTTTCCGCCAATACTTTGGGAAATAGAGCCGTTGCTAAGTCTTGTTTTCACTCTGTTACAGCTTTGTGTACAAAAGTGCCATTAGACAGGCGTTTGAAGCGCATTCGGAGCAGCCCCGCTCCCTGGTGATTTCAAGGCGGAAAATGCCCCTGGCTGGCCAAGAAAACCAGATTTTCAGATGCAAGACTATGGCAGCTAACTGCAGGTACAAGAAATGTCTCTCTAGCCCCATTATTTCTGGAGTTATTGGCCGTGGCGCTGCCCAATTTTTTTCGGCGTTTTTTTCTGGCTTCGGTCCAGCACACACGTAGCAGCCTTGGCTATTGTTGACGTACACACAGCATGGACGTATGCACTGGACATCCTCGGGGTGTCCTCACTTCGCGGTCCCTGGCATCCTCACTGTTTATTCTGCAGCCTCAAGACCGGCATTTTCGGAAAGCCCAGGAGCAGGGCTTTCCAACAGTGTCAGACTTGTCAGTTTCCCGCCAATACTTTGGGAGATAGAGCCGTTGCTAAATCTTGTTTTCACTCTGTTACAGCTTTGTGTACAAAAGTGCCATTAGACAGGCGTTTGAAGCGCATTCAGAGCAGCCCCGCTCCCTGGTGATTTGAAGGCGGAAAATGCCCCTGGCTGGCCAAGAAAACCAGATATTCAGATGCAGGACTATGGCAGCTAACTGCAGGTACAAGAAATTTCTCTCTAGCCCCATTATTTCTGGAGTTATTGGCCGTGGCGCTGCCCACTTCTTTTTTCCGCGTTTTTTTTCTGGCTTCGGTCGAGCACACACGTAGCAGCCTTGGCTATTGTTGACGTACACACAGCATGGACGTATGCACTGGACATCCTCGGGGTGTCCTCACTCCGCCTTCCCTGGCATCCTCCCTGTTTATCCTGCAGCCTCAAGACCGGCATTTTTGGAAAGCCCAGGAGCAGGGCTTTCCAACAGTGTCAAACTTGTCAGTTTTCCGCCAATACTTTGGGAAATAGAGCCGTTGCTAAGTCTTGTTTTCACTCTGTTACAGCTTTGTGTACAAAAGTGCCATTAGACAGGCGTTTGAAGCGCATTCGGAGCAGCCCCGCTCCCTGGTGATTTCAAGGCGGAAAATGCCCCTGGCTGGCCAAGAAAACTACATTTTCAGATGCAGGACTATGGCAGCTAACTGCAGGTACAAGAAATTTCTCTCTAGCCCCATTATTTCTGGAGTTATTGGCCGTGGCGCTGCCCACTTCTTTTTTCGGCGGTTTTTTTTTCTGGCTTCGGTCCAGCACACACGTAGCAGCCTTGGCTATTGTTGACGTACACACAGCATGGACGTATGCACTGGACATCCTCGGGGTGTCCTCACTCCGCCTTCCCTGGCATCCTCCCTGTTTATCCTGCAGCCTCAAGACTGGCATTTTCGGAAAGCCCAGGAGCAGGGCTTTCCAACAGTGTCAGACTTGTCAGTTTCCCGCCAATACTTTGAGAGATGGAGCCGTTGCTAAATCTTGTTTTCACTCTGTTACAGCTTTGTGTACAAAAGTGCCATTAGACAGGCGTTTGAAGCGCATTCGGAGCAGCCCTGCTCCCTGGTGATTTCAAGGCGGAAAATGCCCCTGGCTGGCCAAGAAAACCAGATTTTCAGATGCAAGACTATGGCAGCTAACTGCAGGTACAAGAAATGTCTCTCTAGCCCCATTATTTCTGGAGTTATTGGCCGTGGCGCTGCCCAATTTTTTTCGGCGTTTTTTTCTGGCTTCGGTCCAGCACACACGTAGCAGCCTTGGCTATTGTTGACGTACACACAGCATGGACGTATGCACTGGACATCCTCGGGGTGTCCTCACTCCGCCTTCCCTGGCATCCTCCCTGTTTATCCTGCAGCCTCAAGACCGGCATTTTTGGAAAGCCCAGGAGCAGGGCTTTCCAACAGTGTCAAACTTGTCAGTTTTCCGCCAATACTTTGGGAAATAGAGCCGTTGCTAAGTCTTGTTTTCACTCTGTTACAGCTTTGTGTACAAAAGTGCCATTATACAGGCGTTTGAAGCGCATTCGGAGCAGCCCCGCTCCCTGGTGATTTGAAGGCGGACAATGCCCCTGGCTGGCCAAGAAAACCAGATATTCAGATGCAGGACTATGGCAGCTAACTGCAGGTACAAGAAATTTCTCTCTAGCCCCATTATTTCTGGAGTTATTGGCCGTGGCGCTGCCCACTTCTTTTTTCCGCGTTTTTTTTCTGGCTTCGGTCCAGCACACACGTAGCAGCCTTGGCTATTGTTGACGTATTGATTGTGGACTTATGCACTGGACATCCTCGGGGTGTCCTCACTCCGCGGTCCCTGGCATCCTCCCTGTTTTTTCTGCAGCCTCAAGACCGGCATTTTCGGAAAGCCCAGGATCAGGGCTTTCCAACAGTGTCAAACTTGTCAGTTTCCCGCCAATACTTTGGGAAATAGAGCCGTTGCTTAATCTTGTTTTCACTCTGTTACAGCTTTGTGTACAAAAGTGCCATTAGACAGGCGTTTGAAGCGCATTCGGAGCAGCCCCGCTCCCTGGTGATTTCAAGGCGGAAAATGCCCCTGGCTGGCCAAGAAAACTACATTTTCAGATGCAGGACTATGGCAGCTAACTGCAGGTACAAGAAATTTCTCTCTAGCCCCATTATTTCTGGAGTTATTGGCCGTGGCGCTGCCCACTTCTTTTTTCGGCGGTTTTTTTTTCTGGCTTCGGTCCAGCACACACGTAGCAGCCTTGGCTATTGTTGACGTACACACAGCATGGACGTATGCACTGGACATCCTCGGGGTGTCCTCACTCCGCCTTCCCTGGCATCCTCCCTGTTTATCCTGCAGCCTCAAGACTGGCATTTTCGGAAAGCCCAGGAGCAGGGCTTTCCAACAGTGTCAGACTTGTCAGTTTCCCGCCAATACTTTGAGAGATAGAGCCGTTGCTAAATCTTGTTTTCACTCTGTTACAGCTTTGTGTACAAAAGTGCCATTAGACAGGCGTTTGAAGCGCATTCGGAGCAGCCCTGCTCCCTGGTGATTTCAAGGCGGAAAATGCCCCTGGCTGGCCAAGAAAACCAGATTTTCAGATGCAAGACTATGGCAGCTAACTGCAGGTACAAGAAATGTCTCTCTAGCCCCATTATTTCTGGAGTTATTGGCCGTGGCGCTGCCCAATTTTTTTCGGCGTTTTTTTCTGGCTTCGGTCCAGCACACACGTAGCAGCCTTGGCTATTGTTGACGTACACACAGCATGGACGTATGCACTGGACATCCTCGGGGTGTCCTCACTCCGCCTTCCCTGGCATCCTCCCTGTTTATCCTGCAGCCTCAAGACCGGCATTTTTGGAAAGCCCAGGAGCAGGGCTTTCCAACAGTGTCAAACTTGTCAGTTTTCCGCCAATACTTTGGGAAATAGAGCCGTTGCTAAGTCTTGTTTTCACTCTGTTACAGCTTTGTGTACAAAAGTGCCATTATACAGGCGTTTGAAGCGCATTCGGAGCAGCCCCGCTCCCTGGTGATTTGAAGGCGGACAATGCCCCTGGCTGGCCAAGAAAACCAGATATTCAGATGCAGGACTATGGCAGCTAACTGCAGGTACAAGAAATTTCTCTCTAGCCCCATTATTTCTGGAGTTATTGGCCGTGGCGCTGCCCACTTCTTTTTTCCGCGTTTTTTTTCTGGCTTCGGTCCAGCACACACGTAGCAGCCTTGGCTATTGTTGACGTATTGATTGTGGACTTATGCACTGGACATCCTCGGGGTGTCCTCACTCCGCGGTCCCTGGCATCCTCCCTGTTTTTTCTGCAGCCTCAAGACCGGCATTTTCGGAAAGCCCAGGATCAGGGCTTTCCAACAGTGTCAAACTTGTCAGTTTCCCGCCAATACTTTGGGAAATAGAGCCGTTGCTTAATCTTGTTTTCACTCTGTTACAGCTTTGTGTACAAAAGTGCCATTAGACAGGCGTTTGAAGCGCATTCGGAGCAGCCCCGCTCCCTGGTGATTTCAAGGCGGAAAATGCCCCTGGCTGGCCAAGAAAACTACATTTTCAGATGCAGGACTATGGCAGCTAACTGCAGGTACAAGAAATTTCTCTCTAGCCCCATTATTTCTGGAGTTATTGGCCGTGGCGCTGCCCACTTCGTTTTTCCGCGTTTTTTTTCTGGCTTCGGTCCAGCACACACGTAGCAGCCTTGGCTATTGTTGACGTACACACAGCATGGACGTATGCACTGCACATCCTCGGGGTGTCCTCACTCCGCCTTCCCTGGCATCCTCCCTGTTTATCCTGCAGCCTCAAGACTGGCATTTTCGGAAAGCCCAGGAGCAGGGCTTTCCAACAGTGTCAAACTTGTCAGTTAGCCGCCAATACTTTGGGAAATAGAGCCGTTGCTAAGTCTTGTTTTCACTCTGTTACAGCTTTGTGTACAAAAGTGCCAATAGACAGGCGTTTGAAGCGCATTCGGAGCAGCCCCGCTCCCTGGTGATTTCAAGGCGAAAAATGCCCCTGGCTGGCCAAGAAAACCAGATTTTCAGATGCAGGACTATGGCAGCTAACTGCAGGTACAAGAAATTTCTCTCTAGCCCCATTATTTCTGGAGTTATTGGCCGTGGCGCTGCCCACTTCTTTTTTCGGCGTTTTTTCTGGCTTCGGTCCAGCACACACGTAGCAGCCTTGGCTATTGTTGACGTACACACAGCATGGACGTATGCACTGGACATCCTCTGGGTGTCCTCACTCCGCCTTCCCTGGCATCCTCCCTGTTTATCCTGCAGCCTCAAGACCGGCATTTTCGGAAAGCCCAGGAGCAGGGCTTTCCAACAGTGTCAAACTTGTCAGTTTCCCGCCAATACTTTGGGAAATAGAGCCGTTGCTAAGTCTTGTTTTCACTCTGTTACAGCTTTGTGTACAAAAGTGCCATTAGACAGGCGTTTGAAGCGCATTCGGAGCAGCCCCGCTCCCTGGTGATTTCAAGGCGGAAAATGCCCCTGGCTGGCCAAGAAAACCAGATTTTCAGATGCAGGACTATGGCAGCTAACTGCAGGCACAATAAATTTCTCTCTAGCCCCATTATTTCTGGAGTTATTGGCCGTGGCGCTGCCCACTTCTTTTTTCGGCGTTTTTTCTGGCTTCGGTCCAGCACACACGTAGCAGCCTTGGCTATTGTTGACGTACACACAGCATGGACGTATGCACTGGACATCCTCGGGGTGTCCTCACTTCGCGGTCCCTGGCATCCTCACTGTTTATTCTGCAGCCTCAAGACCGGCATTTTCGGAAAGCCCAGGCGCAGGGCTTTCCAACAGTGTCAGACTTGTCAGTTTCCCGCCAATACTTTGGGAGATAGAGCCGTTGCTAAATCTTGTTTTCACTCTGTTACAGCTTTGTGTACAAAAGAGCCGTTAGACAGGCGTTTGAAGCGCATTCGGAGCAGTCCTGCTCCCTGGTGATTTCAAGGCGGAAAATGCCCCTTGCTGGCCAAGAAAACCAGATTTTCAGATGCAAGACTATGGCAGCTAACTGCAGGTACAAGAAATTTCTCTCTAGCCCCATTATTTCTGGAGTTATTGGCCGTGGCGCTGCCCACTTCTTTTTTCGGCGTTTTTTTCTGGCTTCGGTCCAGCACACACGTAGCAGCCTTGGCTATTGTTGACGTACACACAGCATGGACGTATGCACTGGACATCCTCGGGGTGTCCTCACTCCGCCTTCCCTGGCATCCTCCCTGTTTATTCTGCAGCCTCAAGACCGGCATTTTCGGAAAGCCCAGGATCAGGGCTTTCCAACAGTGTCAGACTTGTCAGTTTCCAGCCAATACTTTGGGAAATAGAGCCGTTGCTAAGTCTTGTTTTCACTCTGTTACAGCTTTGTGTACAAAAGTGCCATTAGACAGGCGTTTGAAGCGCATTCGGAGCAGCCCCGCTCCCTGGTGATTTCAAGGCGGAAAATGCCCCTGGCTGGCCAAGAAAACCAGATTTTCAGATGCAGGACTATGGCAGCTAACTGCAGGTACAAGAAATTTACCTCTAGCCCCATTATTTCTGGAGTTATTGGCCGTGGCGCTGCCCACTTCTTTTTTCGGCGGTTTTTTTTTCTGGCTTCGGTCCAGCACACACGTAGCAGCCTTGGCTATTGTTGACGTACACACAGCATGGACGTATGCACTGGACATCCTCGGGGTGTCCTCACTCCGCCTTCCCTGGCATCCTCCCTGTTTATCCTGCAGCCTCAAGACCGGCATTTTTGGAAAGCCCAGGAGCAGGGCTTTCCAACAGTGTCAGACTTGTCAGTTTCCCGCCAATACTTTGGGAAATAGAGCCGTTGCTAAGTTTTCGGAAAGCCCAGGAGCAGGGCTTTCCAACAGTGTCAGACTTGTTAGTTTCCAGCCAATACTTTGGGAAATAGAGCGATTGCTAAGTCTTGTTTTCACTCTGTTACAGCTTTGTGTACAAAAGTGCCATTAGACAGGCGTTTGAAGCGCATTCGGAGCAGCCCCGCTCCCTGGTGATTTCAAGGCGGAAAATGCCCCTGGCTGGCCAAGAAAACCAGATTTTCAGATGCAGGACTATGGCAGCTAACTGCAGGTACAAGAAATTTCTCTCTAGCCCCATTATTTCTGGAGTTATTGGCCGTGGCGCTGCCCACTTCTTTTTTCGGCGTTTTTTTTTTTGGCTTCGGTCCAGCACACACGTAGCAGCCTTTGCTATTGTTGACGTACACACAGCATGGACGTATGCACTGGACATCCTCGGGGTGTCCTCACTCCGCCTTCCCTGGCATCTTCCCTGTTTATCCTGCAGCCTCAAGACCGGCATTTTCGGAAAGCCCAGGAGCAGGGCTTTCCAACAGTGTTAAACTTCTCATTTTCCCGTCAATACTTTGGGAGATAGAGCCGTTGCTAAATCTTGTTTTCACTCTGTTACAGCTTTGTGTACAAAAGTGCCGTTAGACAGGCGTTTGAAGCGCATTCGGAGCAGTCCTGCTCCCTGGTGATTTCAAGGCGGAAAATGCCCCATGGCTGGCCAAGAAAACCAGATTTTCAGATGCAGGACTATGGCAGCTAACTGCAGGTACAAGAAATTTCTCTCTAGCCCCATTATTTCTGGAGTTATTGGCCGTGGCGCTGCCCACTTCTTTTTTCGGCGTTTTTTTCTGGCTTCGGTCCAGCACACATGTAGCAGCCTTGGCTATTGTTGACGTACACACAGCATGGACGTATGCACTGGACATCCTCGGGGTGTCCTCACTCCGCGGTCCCTGGCATCCTTCCTGTTTATCCTGCAGCCTCAAGACCGGCAATTTCGGAAAGCCCAGGAGCAGGGCTTTCCAACAGTGTCAGACTTGTCAGTTTCCCGCCAATACTGTGGGAGATAGAGCCGTTGCTAAATCTTGTTTCCACTCTGTTACAGCTTTGTGTACAAAAGTGCCATTAGACAGGCGTTTGAAGCGCATTCGGAGCAGCCCCGCTCCCTGGTGATTTCAAGGCGGAAAATGCCCATGGCTGGCCAAGAAAACCAGATTTTCAGATGCAGGACTATGGCAGCTAACTGCAGGTACAAGAAATTTCTCTCTAACCCCATTATTTCTGGAGTTATTGGCTGTGGCGCTGCCCACTTCTTTTTTCGGCGTTTTTTTTTCTGGCTTCGGTCCAGCACACACGTAGCAGCCTTGGCTATTGTTGACGTACACACAGCATGGACGTATGCACTGGACATCCTCGGGGTGTCCTCACTCCGCGGTCCCTGGCATCCTCCCTGTTTATCCTGCAGCCTCAAGACCGGCATTTTCGGAAAGCCCAGGAGCAGGGCTTTCCAACAGTGTCAGACTTGTCAGTTTCCCGCCAATACTTTGGGAAATAGAGCCGTTGCTAAGTCTTGTTTTCACTCTGTTACAGCTTTGTGTACAAAAGTGCCATTAGACAGGCGTTTGAAGCGCATTCGGAGCAGCCCCGCTCCCTGGTGATTTCAAGGCGGAAAATGCCCCTGGCTGGCCAAGAAAACCAGATTTTCAGATGCAGGACTATGGCAGCTAACTGCAGGTACAAGAAATTTCTCTCTAGCCCCATTATTTCTGGAGTTATTGGCCGTGGCGCTGCCCACTTCTTTTTTCGGCGGTTTTTTTTCTGGCTTCGGTCCAGCACACACGTAGCAGCCTTGGCTTTTGTTGACGTACACACAGCATGGACGTATGCACTGGACATCCTCGGGGTGTCCTCACTCCGCGGTCCCTGGCATCCTCCCTGTTTATCCTGCAGCCTCAAGACCGCCAATACTTTGGGAGATAGAGCCGTTGCTAAATCTTGTTTTCACTCTGTTACAGCTTTGTGTACAAAAGTGCCATTAGACAGGCGTTTGAAGCGCATTCGGAGCAGCCCCGCTCCCTGGTGATTTCAAGGCGGAAAATGCCCATGGCTGGCCAAGAAAACCAGATTTTCAGATGCAGGACTATGGCAGCTAACTGCAGGTACAAGAAATTTCTCTCTAGCCCCATTATTTCTGGAGTTATTGGCCGTGGCGCTGCCCACTTCTTTTTTCGGCGGTTTTTTTTTCTGGCTTCGGTCCAGCACACACGTAGCAGCCTTGGCTATTGTTGACTTACACACAGCATGGACGTATGCACTGGACATCCTCGGGGTGTCCTCACTCCGCCTTCCCTGGCATCCTCCCTGTTTATCCTGCAGCCTCAAGACCGGCATTTTTGGAAAGCCCAGGAGCAGGGCTTTCCAACAGTGTCAGACTTGTCAGTTTCCCGCCAATACTTTGGGAGATAGAGCCGTTGTTAAATCTTGTTTTCACTCTGTTACAGCTTTGTGTACAAAAGTGCCATTAGACAGGCGTTTGAAGCGCATTCGGAGCAGCCCCGCTCCCTGGTGATTTCAAGGCGGAAAATGCCCCTGGCTGGCCAAGCAAACCAGATTTTCAGATGCAGGACTATGGCAGCTAACTGCAGGTACAAGAAATTTCTCTCTAGCCCCATTATTTCTGGAGTTATTGGCCGTGGCGCTGCCCACTTCTTTTTTCGGCGGTTTTTTTTCTGGCTTCGGTCCAGCACACACGTAGCAGCTTTGGCTATTGTTGACCTACACACAGCATGGACGTATGCACTGGACATCCTCGGGGTGTCCTCACTCCGCAGTCCCTGGCATCCTCCCTGTTTATCCTGCAGCCTCAAGACCGGCATTTTCGGAAAGCCCAGGAGCAGGGCTTTCCAACAGTGTCAGACTTGTCAGTTTCCCGCCAATACTTTGGGAGATAGAGCCGTTGCTAAATCATGTTTTCACTCTGTTACAGCTTTGTGTACAAAAATGCCATTAGACAGGCGTTTGAAGCGCATTCGGAGCAGCCCCGCTCCCTGGTGATTTCAAGGCGGAAAATGCCCCTGGCTGGCCAAGAAAACCAGATTTTCAGATGCAGGACTATGGCAGCTAACTGCAGGTACAAGAAAGTTCTCTCTAGCCCCATTATTTCTGGAGTTATTGGCCGTGGCGCTGCCCACTTCTTTTTTCGGCGGTTTTTTTTTCTGGCTTCGGTCAAGCACACACGTAGCAGCCTTGGCTATTGTTGACGTACACACAGCATGGACGTATGCACTGGACATCCTCGGGGTGTCCTCACTCCGCGGTCCCTGGCATCCTCCCTGTTTATCCTGCAGCCTCAAGACCAACATTTTCGGAAAGCCCAGGAGCAGGGCTTTCCAACAGTGTCAGACTTGTCAGTTTCCCGCCAATACTTTGGGAGATAGAGCCGTTGCTAAATCTTGTTTTCACTCTGTTACAGCTTTGTGTACAAAAGTGCCATTAGGCAGGCGTTTGAAGCGCATTCGGAACAGCCCCGCTCCCTGGTGATTTCAAGGCGGAAAATGCCCCTGGCTGGCCAAGAAAACCAGATTTTCAGATGCAGGACTATGGCAGCTAACTGCAGGTACAAGAAATTTCTCTCTAGCCCCATTATTTCTGGAGTTATTGGCTGTGGCGCTGCCCACTTCTTTTTTCGGCGGTTTTTTTTCTGGCTTCGGTCAAGCACACACGTAGCAGCCTTGGCTATTGTTGACGTACACACAGCATGGACGTATGCACTGGACATCCTCGGGGTGTCCTCACTCCGCGGTCCCTGGCATCCTCCCTGTTTATCCTGCAGCCTCAAGACCGACATTTTCGGAAAGCCCAGGAGCAGGGCTTTCCAACAGTGTCAGACTTGTCAGTTTCCCGCCAATACTTTGGGAGATAGAGCCGTTGCTAAATCTTGTTTTCACTCTGTTACAGCTTTGTGTACAAAAGTGCCATTAGACAGGCGTTTGAAGCGCATTCGGAGCAGCCCCGCTCCCTGGTGATTTCAAGGCGGAAAATGCCCATGGCTGGCCAAGAAAACCAGATTTTCAGATGCAGGACTATGGCAGCTAACTGCAGGTACAAGAAATTTCTCTCTAACCCCATTATTTCTGGAGTTATTGGCTGTGGCGCTGCCCACTTCTTTTTTCGGCGTTTTTTTTTCTGGCTTCGGTCCAGCACACACGTAGCAGCCTTGGCTATTGTTGACGTACACACAGCATGGACGTATGCACTGGACATCCTCGGGGTGTCCTCACTCCGCGGTCCCTGGCATCCTCCCTGTTTATCCTGCAGCCTCAAGACCGGCATTTTCGGAAAGCCCAGGAGCAGGGCTTTCCAACAGTGTCAGACTTGTCAGTTTCCCGCCAATACTTTGGGAAATAGAGCCGTTGCTAAGTCTTGTTTTCACTCTGTTACAGCTTTGTGTACAAAAGTGCCATTAGACAGGCGTTTGAAGCGCATTCGGAGCAGCCCCGCTCCCTGGTGATTTCAAGGCGGAAAATGCCCCTGGCTGGCCAAGAAAACCAGATTTTCAGATGCAGGACTATGGCAGCTAACTGCAGGTACAAGAAATTTCTCTCTAGCCCCATTATTTCTGGAGTTATTGGCCGTGGCGCTGCCCACTTCTTTTTTCGGCGGTTTTTTTTCTGGCTTCGGTCCAGCACACACGTAGCAGCCTTGGCTTTTGTTGACGTACACACAGCATGGACGTATGCACTGGACATCCTCGGGGTGTCCTCACTCCGCGGTCCCTGGCATCCTCCCTGTTTATCCTGCAGCCTCAAGACCGCCAATACTTTGGGAGATAGAGCCGTTGCTAAATCTTGTTTTCACTCTGTTACAGCTTTGTGTACAAAAGTGCCCTTAGACAGGCGTTTGAAGCGCATTCGGAGCAGCCCCGCTCCCTGGTGATTTCAAGGCGGAAAATGCCCATGGCTGGCCAAGAAAACCAGATTTTCAGATGCAGGACTATGGCAGCTAACTGCAGGTACAAGAAATTTCTCTCTAGCCCCATTATTTCTGGAGTTATTGGCCGTGGCGCTGCCCACTTCTTTTTTCGGCGGTTTTTTTTTCTGGCTTCGGTCCAGCACACACGTAGCAGCCTTGGCTATTGTTGACTTACACACAGCATGGACGTATGCACTGGACATCCTCGGGGTGTCCTCACTCCGCCTTCCCTGGCATCCTCCCTGTTTATCCTGCAGCCTCAAGACCGGCATTTTTGGAAAGCCCAGGAGCAGGGCTTTCCAACAGTGTCAGACTTGTCAGTTTCCCGCCAATACTTTGGGAGATAGAGCCGTTGTTAAATCTTGTTTTCACTCTGTTACAGCTTTGTGTACAAAAGTGCCATTAGACAGGCGTTTGAAGCGCATTCGGAGCAGCCCCGCTCCCTGGTGATTTCAAGGCGGAAAATGCCCCTGGCTGGCCAAGCAAACCAGATTTTCAGATGCAGGACTATGGCAGCTAACTGCAGGTACAAGAAATTTCTCTCTAGCCCCATTATTTCTGGAGTTATTGGCCGTGGCGCTGCCCACTTCTTTTTTCGGCGGTTTTTTTTCTGGCTTCGGTCCAGCACACACGTAGCAGCTTTGGCTATTGTTGACCTACACACAGCATGGACGTATGCACTGGACATCCTCGGGGTGTCCTCACTCCGCAGTCCCTGGCATCCTCCCTGTTTATCCTGCAGCCTCAAGACCGGCATTTTCGGAAAGCCCAGGAGCAGGGCTTTCCAACAGTGTCAGACTTGTCAGTTTCCCGCCAATACTTTGGGAGATAGAGCCGTTGCTAAATCATGTTTTCACTCTGTTACAGCTTTGTGTACAAAAATGCCATTAGACAGGCGTTTGAAGCGCATTCGGAGCAGCCCCGCTCCCTGGTGATTTCAAGGCGGAAAATGCCCCTGGCTGGCCAAGAAAACCAGATTTTCAGATGCAGGACTATGGCAGCTAACTGCAGGTACAAGAAAGTTCTCTCTAGCCCCATTATTTCTGGAGTTATTGGCCGTGGCGCTGCCCACTTCTTTTTTCGGCGGTTTTTTTTTTCTGGCTTCGGTCAAGCACACACGTAGCAGCCTTGGCTATTGTTGACGTACACACAGCATGGACGTATGCACTGGACATCCTCGGGGTGTCCTCACTCCGCGGTCCCTGGCATCCTCCCTGTTTATCCTGCAGCCTCAAGACCAACATTTTCGGAAAGCCCAGGAGCAGGGCTTTCCAACAGTGTCAGACTTGTCAGTTTCCCGCCAATACTTTGGGAGATAGAGCCGTTGCTAAATCTTGTTTTCACTCTGTTACAGCTTTGTGTACAAAAGTGCCATTAGGCAGGCGTTTGAAGCGCATTCGGAACAGCCCCGCTCCCTGGTGATTTCAAGGCGGAAAATGCCCCTGGCTGGCCAAGAAAACCAGATTTTCAGATGCAGGACTATGGCAGCTAACTGCAGGTACAAGAAATTTCTCTCTAGCCCCATTATTTCTGGAGTTATTGGCTGTGGCGCTGCCCACTTCTTTTTTCGGCGGTTTTTTTTCTGGCTTCGGTCAAGCACACACGTAGCAGCCTTGGCTATTGTTGACGTACACACAGCATGGACGTATGCACTGGACATCCTCGGGGTGTCCTCACTCCGCGGTCCCTGGCATCCTCCCTGTTTATCCTGCAGCCTCAAGACCGACATTTTCGGAAAGCCCAGGAGCAGGGCTTTCCAACAGTGTCAGACTTGTCAGTTTCCCGCCAATACTTTGGGAGATAGAGCCGTTGCTAAATCTTGTTTTCACTCTGTTACAGCTTTGTGTACAAAAGTGCCATTAGACAGGCGTTTGAAGCGCATTCGGAGCAGCCCCGCTCCCTGGTGATTTCAAGGCGGAAAATGCCCCTGGCTGGCCAAGAAAACCAGATTTTCAGATGCAGGACTATGGCAGCTAACTGCAGGTACAAGTGCCATTAGACAGGCGTTTGAAGCGCATTCGGAGCAGCCCCGCTCCCTGGTGATTTCAAGGCGGAAAATGCCCCTGGCTGGCCAAGCAAACCAGATTTTCAGATGCAGGACTATGGCAGCTAACTGCAGGTACAAGAAATTTCTCTCTAGCCCCATTATTTCTGGAGTTATTGGCCGTGGCGCTGCCCACTTCTTTTTTCGGCGGTTTTTTTTTCTGGCTTCGGTCCAGCACACACGTAGCAGCCTTGGCTATTGTTGACTTACACACAGCATGGACGTATGCACTGGACATCCTCGGGGTGTCCTCACTCCGCCTTCCCTGGCATCCTCCCTGTTTATCCTGCAGCCTCAAGACCGGCATTTTTGGAAAGCCCAGGAGCAGGGCTTTCCAACAGTGTCAGACTTGTCAGTTTCCCGCCAATACTTTGGGAGATAGAGCCGTTGTTAAATCTTGTTTTCACTCTGTTACAGCTTTGTGTACAAAAGTGCCATTAGACAGGCGTTTGAAGCGCATTCGGAGCAGCCCCGCTCCCTGGTGATTTCAAGGCGGAAAATGCCCCTGGCTGGCCAAGCAAACCAGATTTTCAGATGCAGGACTATGGCAGCTAACTGCAGGTACAAGAAATTTCTCTCTAGCCCCATTATTTCTGGAGTTATTGGCCGTGGCGCTGCCCACTTCTTTTTTCGGCGGTTTTTTTTCTGGCTTCGGTCCAGCACACACGTAGCAGCTTTGGCTATTGTTGACCTACACACAGCATGGACGTATGCACTGGACATCCTCGGGGTGTCCTCACTCCGCAGTCCCTGGCATCCTCCCTGTTTATCCTGCAGCCTCAAGACCGGCATTTTCGGAAAGCCCAGGAGCAGGGCTTTCCAACAGTGTCAGACTTGTCAGTTTCCCGCCAATACTTTGGGAGATAGAGCCGTTGCTAAATCATGTTTTCACTCTGTTACAGCTTTGTGTACAAAAATGCCATTAGACAGGCGTTTGAAGCGCATTCGGAGCAGCCCCGCTCCCTGGTGATTTCAAGGCGGAAAATGCCCCTGGCTGGCCAAGAAAACCAGATTTTCAGATGCAGGACTATGGCAGCTAACTGCAGGTACAAGAAAGTTCTCTCTAGCCCCATTATTTCTGGAGTTATTGGCCGTGGCGCTGCCCACTTCTTTTTTCGGCGGTTTTTTTTTTCTGGCTTCGGTCAAGCACACACGTAGCAGCCTTGGCTATTGTTGACGTACACACAGCATGGACGTATGCACTGGACATCCTCGGGGTGTCCTCACTCCGCGGTCCCTGGCATCCTCCCTGTTTATCCTGCAGCCTCAAGACCAACATTTTCGGAAAGCCCAGGAGCAGGGCTTTCCAACAGTGTCAGACTTGTCAGTTTCCCGCCAATACTTTGGGAGATAGAGCCGTTGCTAAATCTTGTTTTCACTCTGTTACAGCTTTGTGTACAAAAGTGCCATTAGGCAGGCGTTTGAAGCGCATTCGGAACAGCCCCGCTCCCTGGTGATTTCAAGGCGGAAAATGCCCCTGGCTGGCCAAGAAAACCAGATTTTCAGATGCAGGACTATGGCAGCTAACTGCAGGTACAAGAAATTTCTCTCTAGCCCCATTATTTCTGGAGTTATTGGCTGTGGCGCTGCCCACTTCTTTTTTCGGCGGTTTTTTTTCTGGCTTCGGTCAAGCACACACGTAGCAGCCTTGGCTATTGTTGACGTACACACAGCATGGACGTATGCACTGGACATCCTCGGGGTGTCCTCACTCCGCGGTCCCTGGCATCCTCCCTGTTTATCCTGCAGCCTCAAGACCGGCATTTTCGGAAAGCCCAGGAGCAGGGCTTTCCAACAGTGTCAGACTTGTCAGTTTCCCGCCAATACTTTGGGAGATAGAGCCGTTGCTAAATCATGTTTTCACTCTGTTACAGCTTTGTGTACAAAAATGCCATTAGACAGGCGTTTGAAGCGCATTCGGAGCAGCCCCGCTCCCTGGTGATTTCAAGGCGGAAAATGCCCCTGGCTGGCCAAGAAAACCAGATTTTCAGATGCAGGACTATGGCAGCTAACTGCAGGTACAAGAAAGTTCTCTCTAGCCCCATTATTTCTGGAGTTATTGGCCGTGGCGCTGCCCACTTCTTTTTTCGGCGGTTTTTTTTTTCTGGCTTCGGTCAAGCACACACGTAGCAGCCTTGGCTATTGTTGACGTACACACAGCATGGACGTATGCACTGGACATCCTCGGGGTGTCCTCACTCCGCGGTCCCTGGCATCCTCCCTGTTTATCCTGCAGCCTCAAGACCAACATTTTCGGAAAGCCCAGGAGCAGGGCTTTCCAACAGTGTCAGACTTGTCAGTTTCCCGCCAATACTTTGGGAGATAGAGCCGTTGCTAAATCTTGTTTTCACTCTGTTACAGCTTTGTGTACAAAAGTGCCATTAGGCAGGCGTTTGAAGCGCATTCGGAACAGCCCCGCTCCCTGGTGATTTCAAGGCGGAAAATGCCCCTGGCTGGCCAAGAAAACCAGATTTTCAGATGCAGGACTATGGCAGCTAACTGCAGGTACAAGAAATTTCTCTCTAGCCCCATTATTTCTGGAGTTATTGGCTGTGGCGCTGCCCACTTCTTTTTTCGGCGGTTTTTTTTCTGGCTTCGGTCAAGCACACACGTAGCAGCCTTGGCTATTGTTGACGTACACACAGCATGGACGTATGCACTGGACATCCTCGGGGTGTCCTCACTCCGCGGTCCCTGGCATCCTCCCTGTTTATCCTGCAGCCTCAAGACCGACATTTTCGGAAAGCCCAGGAGCAGGGCTTTCCAACAGTGTCAGACTTGTCAGTTTCCCGCCAATACTTTGGGAGATAGAGCCGTTGCTAAATCTTGTTTTCACTCTGTTACAGCTTTGTGTACAAAAGTGCCATTAGACAGGCGTTTGAAGCGCATTCGGAGCAGCCCCGCTCCCTGGTGATTTCAAGGCGGAAAATGCCCCTGGCTGGCCAAGAAAACCAGATTTTCAGATGCAGGACTATGGCAGCTAACTGCAGGTACTTGAAAGTTCTCTCTAGCCCCATTATTTCTGGAGTTATTGGCCGTGGCGCTGCCCACTTCTTTTTTCGGCGGTTTTTTTCTGGCTTCGGTCCAGCACACACGTAGCAGCCTTGGTTATTGTTGACGTACACACAGCATGGACGTATGCACTGGACATCCTTGGGGTGTCCTCACTCCGCGGTCCCTGGCATCCTCCATGTTTATCCTGCAGCCTCAAGACCGGCATTTTCGGAAAGCCCAGGAGCAGGGCTTTCCAACAGTGTCAGACTTGTCAGTTTCCCGCCAATACTTTGGGAGATAGAGCCGTTGCTAAATCTTGTTTTCACTCTGTTACAGCTTTGTGTACAAAAGTGCCATTAGACAGGCGTTTGAAGCGCATTCGGAGCAGCCCCGCTCCCTGGTGATTTCAAGGCGGAAAATGCCCCTGGCTGGCCAAGAAAACCAGATTTTCAGATGCAGGACTATGGCAGCTAACTGAAGGTACAAGAAAGTTCTCTCTAGCCCCATTATTTCTGGAGTTATTGGCCGTGGCGCTGCCCACTTCTTTTTTCGGCGGTTTTTTTTTGTCTGGCTTCGGTCAAGCACACACGTAGCAGCCTTGGCTATTGTTGACGTACACACAGCATGGACGTATGCACTGGACATCCTCGGGGTGTCCTCACTCCGCGGTCCCTGGCATCCTCCCTGTTTATCCTGCAGCCTCAAGACCGGCATTTTCGGAAAGCCCAGGAGCAGGGCTTTCCAACAGTGTCGGACTTGTCAGTTTCCCGCCAATACTTTGGGAAATAGAGCCGTTGCTAAATCTTGTTTTCACTCTGTTACAGCTTTGTGTACAAAAGTGCCATTAGACAGGCGTTTGAAGCGCATTCGGAGCCGCCCCGCTCCCTGGTGATTTCAAGGCGGAAAATGCCCCTGGCTGGCCAAGAAAACCAGATTTTCAGATGCAGGACTATGGCAGCTAACTGCAGGTACAAGAAATTTCTCTCTAGCCCCATTATTTCTGGAGTTATTGGCCGTGGCGCTGCCCACTTCTTTTTTCGGCGGTTTTTTTCTGGCTTCGGTCCAGCACACACGTAGCAGCCTTGGCTATTGTTGACATACACACAGCATCTGGGTGTCCTCACTCCGCCTTCCCTGGCATCCTCCCTGTTTATCCTGCAGCCTCAAGACCGGCATTTTCGGAAAGCCCAGGAGCAGGGCTTTCCAACAGTGTCAGACTTGTCAGTTTCCCGCCAATACTTTGGGAAATAGAGCCGTTGCTAAATCTTGTTTTCACTCTGTTACAGCTTTGTGTACAAAAGTGCCATTAGACAGGCGTTTGAAGCGCATTCGGAACAGCCCCGCTCCCTGGTGATTTCAAGGCGGAAAATGCCCCTGGCTGGCCAAGAAAACCAGATTTTCAGATGCAGGACTATGGCAGCTAACTGAAGGTACAAGAAAGTTCTCTCTAGCCCCATTATTTCTGGAGTTATTGGCCGTGGCGCTGCCCACTTCTTTTTTCGGCGGTTTTTTTTTGTCTGGCTTCGGTCAAGCACACACGTAGCAGCCTTGGCTATTGTTGACGTACACACAGCATGGACGTATGCACTGGACATCTTCGGGGTGTCCTCACTCCGCGGTCCCTGGCATCCTCCCTGTTTATCCTGCAGCCTCAAGACCGGCATTTTCGGAAAGCCCAGGAGCAGGGCTTTCCAACAGTTGCTAAATCTTGTTTTCACTCTGTTACAGCTTTGTGTACAAAAGTGCCATTAGACAGGCGTTTGAAGCGCATTCGGAACAGCCCCGCTCCCTGGTGATTTCAAGGCGGAAAATGCCCCTGGTTGGCCAAGAAAACCAGATTTTCAGATGCAGGACTGTGGCAGCTAACTGCAGGTACAAGAAATTTCTCTCTAGCCCCATTATTTCTGGAGTTATTGGCCGTGGCGCTGCCCACTTCTTTTTTCGGCGGTTTTTTTTCTGGCTTCGGTCAAGCACACACGTAGCAGCCTTGGCTATTGTTGACGTACACACAGCATGGACGTATGCACTGGACATCCTCGGGGTGTCCTCACTCCGCGGTCCCTGGCATCCTCCCTGTTTATCCTGCAGCCTCAAGACCGGCATTTTCGGAAAGCCCAGGAGCAGGGCTTTCCAACAGTGTCAGACTTGTCAGTTTCCCGCCAATACTTTGGGAGATAGAGCCGTTGCTAAATCTTGTTTTCACTCTGTTACAGCTTTGTGTACAAAAGTGCCATTAGACAGGCGTTTGAAGCGCATTCGGAGCAGCCCCGCTCCCTGGTGATTTCAAGGCGGAAAATGCCCCTGGCTGGCCAAGAAAACCAGATTTTCAGATGCAGGACTATGGCAGCTAATTGAAGGTACTTGAAAGTTCTCTCTAGCCCCATTATTTCTGGAGTTATTGGCCGTGGCGCTGCCCACTTCTTTTTTCGGCGGTTTTTTTCTGGCTTCGGTCCAGCACACACGTAGCAGCCTTGGTTATTGTTGACGTACACACAGCATGGACGTATGCACTGGACATCCTTGGGGTGTCCTCACTCCGCGGTCCCTGGCATCCTCCCTGTTTATCCTGCAGCCTCAAGACCGGCATTTTCGGAAAGCCCAGGAGCAGGGCTTTCCAACAGTGTCAGACTTGTCAGTTTCCCGCCAATACTTTGGGAGATAGAGCCGTTGCTAAATCTTGTTTTCACTCTGTTACAGCTTTGTGTACAAAAGTGCCATTAGACAGGCGTTTGAAGCGCATTCGGAGCAGCCCCGCTCCCTGGTGATTTCAAGGCGGAAAATGCCCCTGGCTGGCCAAGAAAACCAGATTTTCAGATGCAGGACTATGGCAGCTAACTGAAGGTACAAGAAAGTTCTCTCTAGCCCCATTATTTCTGGAGTTATTGGCCGTGGCGCTGCCCACTTCTTTTTTCGGCGGTTTTTTTTTGTCTGGCTTCGGTCAAGCACACACGTAGCAGCCTTGGCTATTGTTGACGTACACACAGCATGGACGTATGCACTGGACATCCTCGGGGTGTCCTCACTCCGCGGTCCCTGGCATCCTCCCTGTTTATCCTGCAGCCTCAAGACCGGCATTTTCGGAAAGCCCAGGAGCAGGGCTTTCCAACAGTGTCGGACTTGTCAGTTTCCCGCCAATACTTTGGGAAATAGAGCCGTTGCTAAATCTTGTTTTCACTCTGTTACAGCTTTGTGTACAAAAGTGCCATTAGACAGGCGTTTGAAGCGCATTCGGAGCAGCCCCGCTCCCTGGTGATTTCAAGGCGGAAAATGCCCCTGGCTGGCCAAGAAAACCAGATTTTCAGATGCAGGACTATGGCAGCTAACTGCAGGTACAAGAAATTTCTCTCTAGCCCCATTATTTCTGGAGTTATTGGCCGTGGCGCTGCCCACTTCTTTTTTCGGCGGTTTTTTTCTGGCTTCGGTCCAGCACACACGTAGCAGCCTTGGCTATTGTTGACATACACACAGCATCTGGGTGTCCTCACTCCGCCTTCCCTGGCATCCTCCCTGTTTATCCTGCAGCCTCAAGACCGGCATTTTCGGAAAGCCCAGGAGCAGGGCTTTCCAACAGTGTCAGACTTGTCAGTTTCCCGCCAATACTTTGGGAAATAGAGCCGTTGCTAAATCTTGTTTTCACTCTGTTACAGCTTTGTGTACAAAAGTGCCATTAGACAGGCGTTTGAAGCGCATTCGGAACAGCCCCGCTCCCTGGTGATTTCAAGGCGGAAAATGCCCCTGGCTGGCCAAGAAAACCAGATTTTCAGATGCAGGACTATGGCAGCTAACTGAAGGTACAAGAAAGTTCTCTCTAGCCCCATTATTTCTGGAGTTATTGGCCGTGGCGCTGCCCACTTCTTTTTTCGGCGGTTTTTTTTTGTCTGGCTTCGGTCAAGCACACACGTAGCAGCCTTGGCTATTGTTGACGTACACACAGCATGGACGTATGCACTGGACATCCTCGGGGTGTCCTCACTCCGCGGTCCCTGGCATCCTCCCTGTTTATCCTGCAGCCTCAAGACCGGCATTTTCGGAAAGCCCAGGAGCAGGGCTTTCCAACAGTGTCGGACTTGTCAGTTTCCCGCCAATACTTTGGGAAATAGAGCCGTTGCTAAATCTTGTTTTCACTCTGTTACAGCTTTGTGTACAAAAGTGCCATTAGACAGGCGTTTGAAGCGCATTCGGAGCAGCCCCGCTCCCTGGTGATTTCAAGGCGGAAAATGCCCCTGGCTGGCCAAGAAAACCAGATTTTCAGATGCAGGACTATGGCAGCTAACTGCAGGTACAAGAAATTTCTCTCTAGCCCCATTATTTCTGGAGTTATTGGCCGTGGCGCTGCCCACTTCTTTTTTCGGCGGTTTTTTTCTGGCTTCGGTCCAGCACACACGTAGCAGCCTTGGCTATTGTTGACATACACACAGCATCTGGGTGTCCTCACTCCGCCTTCCCTGGCATCCTCCCTGTTTATCCTGCAGCCTCAAGACCGGCATTTTCGGAAAGCCCAGGAGCAGGGCTTTCCAACAGTGTCAGACTTGTCAGTTTCCCGCCAATACTTTGGGAAATAGAGCCGTTGCTAAATCTTGTTTTCACTCTGTTACAGCTTTGTGTACAAAAGTGCCATTAGACAGGCGTTTGAAGCGCATTCGGAGCAGCCCCGCTCCCTGGTGATTTCAAGGCGGAAAATGCCCCTGGCTGGCCAAGAAAACCAGATTTTCAGATGCAGGACTATGGCAGCTAACTGCAGGTACAAGAAATTTCTCTCTAGCCCCATTATTTCTGGAGTTATTGGCCGTGGCGCTGCCCACTTCTTTTCTCGGCGTTTTTTTTTCACGCTTCGGTCCAGCACACACGTAGCAGCATTGGCTATTGTTGACGTACACACAGCATGGACGTATGCACTGGACATCCTCGGGGTGTCCTCACTCCGCGGTCCCTGGCATCCTTCCTGTTTATTCTGCAGCCTCAAGACCGGCATTTTGGGAAAGCCCAGGATCAGGGCTTTCCAACAGTGTCAGACTTGTCAGTTTCCCGCCAATACTTTGGGAGATAGAGCCGTTGCTAAATCTTGTTTTCACTCTGTTACAGCTTTGTGTACAAAAGTGCCATTAGACAGGCGTATGAAGTGCATTCGGAGCAGCCCCGCTCCCTGGTGATTTTAAGGCGGAAGATGCCCCTGGCTGGCCAAGAAAACCAGATTTTCAGATGCAGGACTATGGCAGCTAACTGCAGGTACAAGAAATTTCTCTCTAGCCCCATTATTTCTGGAGTTATTGGCCGTGGCGCTGCCCACTTCTTTTTTCGGCGTTTTTTTTCTGGCTTCGGTCCAGCACACACGTAGCGGCCTTGGCTATTGTTGACGTACACACAGCATGGACGTATGCACTGGACATCCTCGGGGTGTCCTCACTCCGCGGTCCCTGGCATCCTCCCCGTTTTTTCTGCAGCCTCAAGACCGGCATTTTGGGAAAGCCCAGGATCAGGGCTTTCCAACAGTGTCAGACTTGTCAGTTTCCCGCCAATACTTTGGGAGATAGAGCCGTTGCTAAATCTTGTTTTCACTCTGTTACAGCTTTGTGTACAAAAGTGCCATTAGACAGGCGTTTGAAGCGCATTCGGAGCAGCCCCGCTCCCTGGTGATTTTAAGGCGGAAGATGCTCCTGGCTGGCCAAAAAAACCAGATTTTCAGATGCAGGACTATGGCAGCTAACTGCAGGTACAAGAAATTTCTCTCTAACCCCATTATTTCTGGAGTTATTGGCCGTGGCGCTGCCCACTTCTTTTTTCGGCGTTTTTTTCTGGCTTCGCTCCAGCACACACGTAGCAGCCTTGGCTATTGTTGACGTACACACAGCATGGACGTATGCACTGGACATCCTCGGGGTGTCCTCACTCCGCGGTCCCTGGCATCCTCCCTGTTTATCCTGCAGCCTCAAGACCGGCATTTTCGGAAAGCCCTGGATCAGGGCTTTCCAACAGTGTTAGACTTGTCAGTTTCCCGCCAATACTTTGAGAGAGAGAGCCGTTGCTAAATCTTGTTTTCACTCTGTTACAGCTTTGTGTACAAAAGTGCCATTAGACAGGCGTTTGAAGCGCATTCAGAGGAGCCCCGCTCCCTGGTGATTTCAAGGCGGAAAATGCCCCTGGCTGGCCAAGAAAACCAGATTTTCAGATGCAGGACTATGGCAGCTAACTGCAAGTACAAGAAATTTCTCTCTAGCCCCATTATTTCTGGAGTTATTGGCCGTGGCGCTGCCCACTTCTTTTTTCGGCGTTTTTTTTTCTGGCTTCGGTCCAGCACACACGTAGCAGCCTTGGCTATTGTTGACGTACACACAGCTTGGACGTATGCACTGGACATCCTGGGGGTGTCCTCACTCCGCGGTCCCTGGCATCCTCCCTGTTTATTCTGCAGCCTCAACACCGGCATTTTCGGAAAACCCAGGATCAGGGCTTTCCAACAGTGTCAGACTTGTCAGTTTCCCGCCAATACTTTGGGAAATAGAGCCGTTGCTAAATCTTGTTTTCACTCTGTTACAGCTTTGTGTACAAAAGTGCCATTAGACAGGCGTTTGAAGCGCATTCGGAGCAGCCCTGCTCCCTGGTGATTTCAAGGCGGAAAATGCCCCTGGCTGGCCAAGAAAACCAGATTTTCAGATGCAGGACTATGGCAGCTAACTGCAGGTACAATACATTTCTCTCTAGCCCCATTATTTCTGGAGTTATTGGCCGTGGCGCTGCCCACTTCTTTTTTCGGCGTTTTTTTCTGGCTTCGGTCCAGCACACACGTAGCAGCCTTGGCTATTGTTGACGTACACACAGCATGGACGTATGCACTGGACATCCTCGGGGTGTCCTCCCTCCGCGGTCCCTGGCATCCTCCCTGTTTATCCTGCAGCCTCAAGACCGGCATTTTCGGAAAGCCCAGGAGCAGGGCTTTCCAACAGTTTCAGACTTGTCAGTTTCCCGCCAATACTTTGGGAGATAGAGCCGTTGCTAAATCTTGTTTTCACTCTGTTACAGCTTTGTGTACAAAAGTGCCATTAGACAGGCGTTTGAAGCGCATTCGGAGCAGCCCCGCTCCCTGGTGATTTCAAGGTGGAAAATACCCCTGGCTGGCCAAGAAAACCAGATTTTCAGATGCAGGACTATGGCAGCTTACTGCAGGTACAAGAAATTTCTCTCTAGCCCCATTATTTCTGGAGTTATTGGCCGTGGCGCTGCCCACTTCTTTTTTTGGCGTTTTTTTTTTTTTGCTGGCTTCGGTCCAGCACACACGTAGCAGCCTTGGCTATTGTTGACGTACACACAGCATGGACTTATGCACTGGACATCCTCGGGGTGTCCTCACTCCGCGGTCCCTGGCATCCTCCCTGTTTTTTCTGCAGCCTCAAGACAGGCATTTTCGGAAAGCCCAGGAACAGACTTTCCAACAGTGTCAGACTTGTCAGTTTCCCGCCAATACTTTGGGAGATAGAGCCGTTGCTAAATCTTGTTTTCACTCTGTTACAGCTTTGTGTACAAAAGTGCCATTAGACAGGCGTTTGAAGCGCATTCGGAGCAGCCCCGCTCCCTGGTGATTTCAAGGCGGAAAATGCCCCTGGCTGGCCAAGAAAACCAAATTTTCAGATGCAGGACTATGGCAGCTAACTGCAGGTATAAGAAATTTCTCTCTAGCCCCATTATTTCTGGAGTTATTGGCCGTGGCGCTGCCCACTTCTTTTTTCGGCGGTTTTTTTTTCTGGCTTCGGTCCAGCACACACGTAGCAGCCTTGGCTATTGTTGACGTACACACAGCATGGACGTATGCACTGGACATCAACGGGGTGTCCTCACTCCGCGGTCCCTGGCATCCTTCCTGTTTATTCTGCAGCCTCAAGACCGGCATTTTGGGAAAGCCCAGGATCATGGCTTTCCAACAGTGTCAGACTTGTCAGTTTCCCGCCAATACTTTGGGAGATAGAGCCGTTGCTAAATCTTGTTTTCACTCTGTTACAGCTTTGTGTACAAAAGTGCCATTAGACAGGCGTTTGAAGCGCATTCGGAGCAGCCCCGCTCCCTGGTGATTTTAAGGCGGAAGATGCCCCTGGCTGGCCAAGAAAACCAAATTTTCAGATGCAGGACTATGGCAGCTAACTGCAGGTACAAGAAATTTCTCTCTAGCCCCATTATTTCTGGAGTTATTGGCCGTGGCGCTGCCCACTTCTTTTTTCGGCGTTTTTTTTCTGGCTTCGGTCCAGCACACACGTAGCGGCCTTGGCTATTGTTGACGTACACACAGCATGGACGTATGCACTGGACATCCTCGGGGTGTCCTCACTCCGCGGTCCCTGGCATCCTCCCCGTTTTTTCTGCAGCCTCAAGACCGGCATTTTGGGAAAGCCCAGGATCAGGGCTTTCCAACAGTGTCAGACTTGTCAGTTTCCCGCCAATACTTTGGGAGATAGAGCCGTTAATAAATCTTGTTTTCACTCTGTTACAGCTTTGTGTACAAAAGTGCCATTAGACAGGCGTTTGAAGCGCATTCGGAGCAGCCCCGCTCCCTGGTGATTTCAAGGCGGAAAATGCCCCTGGCTGGCCAAGAAAACCAGATTTTCAGATGCAGGACTATGGCAGCTAACTGCAGGTACAAGAAATTTCTCTCTAGCCCCATTATTTCTGGAGTGATTGGCCGTGGCGCTGCCCACTTCTTTTTTCGGCGGTTATTTTTCTGGCTTCGGTCCAGCACACACGTAGCAGCCTTGGCTATTGTTGACGTACACACAGCATGGACGTATGCACTGGACATCCTCGGGGTGTCCTCACTCCGCGGTCCCTGGCATCCTCCCTGTTTATCCTGCAGCCTCAAGACCAGCATTTTCGGAAAGCCCAGGAGCAGGGCTTTCTAACAGTGTCAGACTTGTCAGTTTCCCGCCAATACTTTGGGAGATAGAGCCGTTGCTAAATCTTGTTTTCACTCTGTTACAGCTTTGTGTACAAAAGTGCCATTAGACAGGCGTTTGAAGCGCATTCGGAGCAGCCCCGCTCCCTGGTGATTTCAAAGAGGAAAATGCCCCTGGCTGGCCAAGAAAACCAGATTTTCAGATGCAGGACTATGGCAGCTAACTGCAGGTACAAGAAATTTCTCTCTAGCCCCATTATTTCTGGAGTTATTGGCCGTGGCGCTGCCCACTTCTTTTTTCGGCGGTTTTTTTTCTGGCTTCGGTCCAGCACACACGTAGCAGCCTTGTCTATTGTTGACGTACACACAGCATGGACGTATGCACTGGACATCCTCGGGGTGTCCTCACTCCGCGGTCCCTGGCATCCTCCCTGTTTATCCTGCAGCCTCAAGACAGGCATTTTCGGAAAGCCCAGGAGCAGGGCTTTCCAAAAGTGTCAGACTTGTCAGTTTCCCGCCAATACTTTGGGAGATAGAGCCGTTGCTAAGTCTTGTTTTCACTCTGTTACAGCTTTGTGTACAAAAGTGCCATTAGACAGGCGTTTGAAGCGCATTCGGAGCAGCCCCGCTCCCTGGTGATTTCAAGGCGGAAAATGCCCCTGGCTGGCCAAGAAAACCAGATATTCAGATGCAGGACTATGGCAGCTAACTGCAGGTACAAGAAATTTCTCTCTAGCCCCATTATTTCTGGAGTTATTGGCCGTGGCGCTGCCCACTTCTTTTTTCGGCGTTTTTTTCTGGCTTCGGTCTAGCTACACGTAGCAGCCTTGGCTATTGTTGACGTACACACAGCATGGACGTATGCACTGGACATCCTCGGGGTGTCCTCACTCCGCGGTCCCTGGCATCCTCCCTGTTTTTTCTGCAGCCTCAAGACAGGCATTTTCGGAAAGCCCAGGAACAGACTTTCCAACAGTGTCAGACTTGTCAGTTTCCCGCCAATACTTTGGGAGATAGAGCCGTTGCTAAATCTTGTTTTCACTCTGTTACAGCTTTGTGTACAAAAGTGCCATTAGACAGGCGTTTGAAGCGCATTCGGAGCAGCCCCGCTCCCTGGTGATTTCAAGGCGGAAAATGCCCCTGGCTGGCCAAGAAAACCAGATTTTCAGATGCAGGACTATGGCAGCTAACTGCAGGTACAAGAAATTTCTCTCTAGCCCCATTATTTCTGGAGTGATTGGCCGTGGCGCTGCCCACTTCTTTTTTCGGCGGTTATTTTTCTGGCTTCGGTCCAGCACACACGTAGCAGCCTTGGCTATTGTTGACGTACACACAGCATGGACGTATGCACTGGACATCCTCGGGGTGTCCTCACTCCGCGGTCCCTGGCATCCTCCCTGTTTATTCTGCAGCCTCAAGACCAGCATTTTCGGAAAGCCCAGGAGCAGGGCTTTCTAACAGTGTCAGACTTGTCAGTTTCCCGCCAATACTTTGGGAGATAGAGCCGTTGCTAAATCTTGTTTTCACTCTGTTACAGCTTTGTGAACAAAAGTGCCATTAGACAGGCGTTTGAAGCGCATTCGGAGCAGCCCCGCTCCCTGGTGATTTCAAAGAGGAAAATGCCCCTGGCTGGCCAAGAAAACCAGATTTTCAGATGCAGGACTATGGCAGCTAACTGCAGGTACAAGAAATTTCTCTCTAGCCCCATTATTTCTGGAGTTATTGGCCGTGGCGCTGCCCACTTCTTTTTTCGGCGGTTTTTTTTCTGGCTTCGGTCCAGCACACACGTAGCAGCCTTGTCTATTGTTGACGTACACACAGCATGGACGTATGCACTGGACATCCTCGGGGTGTCCTCACTCCGCGGTCCCTGGCATCCTCCCTGTTTATCCTGCAGCCTCAAGACAGGCATTTTCGGAAAGCCCAGGAGCAGGGCTTTCCAACAGTGTCAGACTTGTCAGTTTCCCGCCAATACTTTGGGAGATAGAGCCGTTGCTAAGTCTTGTTTTCACTCTGTTACAGCTTTGTGTACAAAAGTGCCATTAGACAGGCGTTTGAAGCGCATTCGGAGCAGCCCCGCTCCCTGGTGATTTCAAGGCGGAAAATGCCCCTGGCTGGCCAAGAAAACCAGATATTCAGATGCAGGACTATGGCAGCTAACTGCAGGTACAAGAAATTTCTCTCTAGCCCCATTATTTCTGGAGTTATTGGCCGTGGCGCTGCCCACTTCTTTTTTCGGCGTTTTTTTCTGGCTTCGGTCTAGCTACACGTAGCAGCCTTGGCTATTGTTGACGTACACACAGCATGGACGTATGCACTGGACATCCTCGGGGTGTCCTCACTCCGCGGTCCCTGGCATCCTCCCCGTTTTTTCTGCAGCCTCAAGACCGGCATTTTGGGAAAGCCCAGGATCAGGGCTTTCCAACAGTGTCAGACTTGTCAGTTTCCCGCCAATACTTTGGGAGATAGAGCCGTTAATAAATCTTGTTTTCACTCTGTTACAGCTTTGTGTACAAAAGTGCCATTAGACAGGCGTTTGAAGCGCATTCGGAGCAGCCCCGCTCCCTGGTGATTTCAAGGCGGAAAATGCCCCTGGCTGGCCAAGAAAACCAAATTTTCAGATGCAGGACTATGGCAGCTAACTGCAGGTATAAGAAATTTCTCTCTAGCCCCATTATTTCTGGAGTTATTGGCCGTGGCGCTGCCCACTTCTTTTTTCGGCGGTTTTTTTTTCTGGCTTCGGTCCAGCACACACGTAGCAGCCTTGGCTATTGTTGACGTACACACAGCATGGACGTATGCACTGGACATCAACGGGGTGTCCTCACTCCGCGGTCCCTGGCATCCTTCCTGTTTATTCTGCAGCCTCAAGACCGGCATTTTGGGAAAGCCCAGGATCATGGCTTTCCAACAGTGTCAGACTTGTCAGTTTCCCGCCAATACTTTGGGAGATAGAGCCGTTGCTAAATCTTGTTTTCACTCTGTTACAGCTTTGTGTACAAAAGTGCCATTAGACAGGCGTTTGAAGCGCATTCGGAGCAGCCCCGCTCCCTGGTGATTTTAAGGCGGAAGATGCCCCTGGCTGGCCAAGAAAACCAAATTTTCAGATGCAGGACTATGGCAGCTAACTGCAGGTACAAGAAATTTCTCTCTAGCCCCATTATTTCTGGAGTTATTGGCCGTGGCGCTGCCCACTTCTTTTTTCGGCGTTTTTTTTCTGGCTTCGGTCCAGCACACACGTAGCGGCCTTGGCTATTGTTGACGTACACACAGCATGGACGTATGCACTGGACATCCTCGGGGTGTCCTCACTCCGCGGTCCCTGGCATCCTCCCCGTTTTTTCTGCAGCCTCAAGACCGGCATTTTGGGAAAGCCCAGGATCAGGGCTTTCCAACAGTGTCAGACTTGTCGGTTTCCCGCCAATACTTTGGGAGATAGAGCCGTTAATAAATCTTGTTTTCACTCTGTTACAGCTTTGTGTACAAAAGTGCCATTAGACAGGCGTTTGAAGCGCATTCGGAGCAGCCCCGCTCCCTGGTGATTTCAAGGCGGAAAATGCCCCTGGCTGGCCAAGAAAACCAGATTTTCAGATGCAGGACTATGGCAGCTAACTGCAGGTACAAGAAATTTCTCTCTAGCCCCATTATTTCTGGAGTGATTGGCCGTGGCGCTGCCCACTTCTTTTTTCGGCGGTTATTTTTCTGGCTTCGGTCCAGCACACACGTAGCAGCCTTGGCTATTGTTGACGTACACACAGCATGGACGTATGCACTGGACATCCTCGGGGTGTCCTCACTCCGCGGTCCCTGGCATCCTCCCTGTTTATCCTGCAGCCTCAAGACCAGCATTTTCGGAAAGCCCAGGAGCAGGGCTTTCTAACAGTGTCAGACTTGTCAGTTTCCCGCCAATACTTTGGGAGATAGAGCCGTTGCTAAATCTTGTTTTCACTCTGTTACAGCTTTGTGTACAAAAGTGCCATTAGACAGGCGTTTGAAGCGCATTCGGAGCAGCCCCGCTCCCTGGTGATTTCAAAGAGGAAAATGCCCCTGGCTGGCCAAGAAAACCAGATTTTCAGATGCAGGACTATGGCAGCTAACTGCAGGTACAAGAAATTTCTCTCTAGCCCCATTATTTCTGGAGTTATTGGCCGTGGCGCTGCCCACTTCTTTTTTCGGCGGTTTTTTTTCTGGCTTCGGTCCAGCACACACGTAGCAGCCTTGTCTATTGTTGACGTACACACAGCATGGACGTATGCACTGGACATCCTCGGGGTGTCCTCACTCCGCGGTCCCTGGCATCCTCCCTGTTTATCCTGCAGCCTCAAGACAGGCATTTTCGGAAAGCCCAGGAGCAGGGCTTTCCAAAAGTGTCGGACTTGTCAGTTTCCCGCCAATACTTTGGGAGATAGAGCCGTTGCTAAGTCTTGTTTTCACTCTGTTACAGCTTTGTGTACAAAAGTGCCATTAGACAGGCGTTTGAAGCGCATTCGGAGCAGCCCCGCTCCCTGGTGATTTCAAGGCGGAAAATGCCCCTGGCTGGCCAAGAAAACCAGATATTCAGATGCAGGACTATGGCAGCTAACTGCAGGTACAAGAAATTTCTCTCTAGCCCCATTATTTCTGGAGTTATTGGCCGTGGCGCTGCCCACTTCTTTTTTCGGCGTTTTTTTCTGGCTTCGGTCTAGCTACACGTAGCAGCCTTGGCTATTGTTGACGTACACACAGCATGGACGTATGCACTGGACATCCTCGGGGTGTCCTCACTCCGCGGTCCCTGGCATCCTCCCTGTTTTTTCTGCAGCCTCAAGACAGGCATTTTCGGAAAGCCCAGGAACAGACTTTCCAACAGTGTCAGACTTGTCAGTTTCCCGCCAATACTTTGGGAGATAGAGCCGTTGCTAAATCTTGTTTTCACTCTGTTACAGCTTTGTGTACAAAAGTGCCATTAGACAGGCGTTTGAAGCGCATTCGGAGCAGCCCCGCTCCCTGGTGATTTCAAGGCGGAAAATGCCCCTGGCTGGCCAAGAAAACCAGATTTTCAGATGCAGGACTATGGCAGCTAACTGCAGGTACAAGAAATTTCTCTCTAGCCCCATTATTTCTGGAGTGATTGGCCGTGGCGCTGCCCACTTCTTTTTTCGGCGGTTATTTTTCTGGCTTCGGTCCAGCACACACGTAGCAGCCTTGGCTATTGTTGACGTACACACAGCATGGACGTATGCACTGGACATCCTCGGGGTGTCCTCACTCCGCGGTCCCTGGCATCCTCCCTGTTTATTCTGCAGCCTCAAGACCAGCATTTTCGGAAAGCCCAGGAGCAGGGCTTTCTAACAGTGTCAGACTTGTCAGTTTCCCGCCAATACTTTGGGAGATAGAGCCGTTGCTAAATCTTGTTTTCACTCTGTTACAGCTTTGTGAACAAAAGTGCCATTAGACAGGCGTTTGAAGCGCATTCGGAGCAGCCCCGCTCCCTGGTGATTTCAAAGAGGAAAATGCCCCTGGCTGGCCAAGAAAACCAGATTTTCAGATGCAGGACTATGGCAGCTAACTGCAGGTACAAGAAATTTCTCTCTAGCCCCATTATTTCTGGAGTTATTGGCCGTGGCGCTGCCCACTTCTTTTTTCGGCGGTTTTTTTTCTGGCTTCGGTCCAGCACACACGTAGCAGCCTTGTCTATTGTTGACGTACACACAGCATGGACGTATGCACTGGACATCCTCGGGGTGTCCTCACTCCGCGGTCCCTGGCATCCTCCCTGTTTATCCTGCAGCCTCAAGACAGGCATTTTCGGAAAGCCCAGGAGCAGGGCTTTCCAACAGTGTCAGACTTGTCAGTTTCCCGCCAATACTTTGGGAGATAGAGCCGTTGCTAAGTCTTGTTTTCACTCTGTTACAGCTTTGTGTACAAAAGTGCCATTAGACAGGCGTTTGAAGCGCATTCGGAGCAGCCCCGCTCCCTGGTGATTTCAAGGCGGAAAATGCCCCTGGCTGGCCAAGAAAACCAGATATTCAGATGCAGGACTATGGCAGCTAACTGCAGGTACAAGAAATTTCTCTCTAGCCCCATTATTTCTGGAGTTATTGGCCGTGGCGCTGCCCACTTCTTTTTTCGGCGTTTTTTTCTGGCTTCGGTCTAGCTACACGTAGCAGCCTTGGCTATTGTTGACGTACACACAGCATGGACGTATGCACTGGACATCCTCGGGGTGTCCTCACTCCGCGGTCCCTGGCATCCTCCCTGTTTATCCTGCAGCCTCAAGACCGGCATTTTCGGAAAGCCCAGGAGCAGGGCTTTGCAACAGTGTCAGACTTGTCAGTTTCCCGCCAATACTTTGGGAGATAGAGCCGTTGCTAAGTCTTGTTTTCACTCTGTTATAGCTTTGTGTACAAAAGTGCCATTAGACAGGCGTTTGAAGCGCATTCGGAGCAGCCCTGCTCCCTGGTGATTTCAAGGCGGAAAATGCCCCTGGCTGGCCAAGAAAACCAGATATTCAGATGCAGGACTATGGCAGCTAACTGCAGGTACAAGAAATTTCTCTCTAGCCCCATTATTTCTGGAGTTATTGGCCGTGGCGCTGCCCACTTCTTTTTTTGGCGTTTTTTCTGGCTTCGGTCCAGCACACACGTAGCAGCCTTGGCTATTGTTGACGTACACACAGCATGGACGTATGCACTGGACATCCTCGGGATGTCCTCACTCCGCGGTCGCTGGCATCCTCCCTGTTTATCATGCAGCCTCAAGACCGGCATTTTCGGAAAGCCCAGGAGCAGGGCTTTCCAACAGTGTCAGACTTGTCAGTTTCCCGCCAATACTTTGGGAGATAGAGCCGTTGCTAAATCTTGTTTTCACTCTGTTACAGCTTTGTGTACAAAAGTGCCATTAGACAGGCGTTTGAAGCGCATTCGGAGCAGCCCCGCTCCCTGGTGATTTCAAAGAGGAAAATGCCCCTGGCTGGCCAAGAAAACCCGATTTTCAGATGCAGGACTATGGCAGCTAACTGCAGGTACAAGAAATTTCTCTCTAGCCCCATTATTTCTGGAGTTATTGGCCGTGGCGCTGCCCACTTCTTTTTTCGGCGGTTTTTTTCTGGCTTCGGTCCAGCACACACGTAGCAGCCTTGGCTATTGTTGACGTACACACAGCATGGACGTATGCACTGGACATCCTCGGGGTGTCCTCACTCCGCGGTCCCTGGCATCCTCCCTGTTTATCCTGCAGCCTCAAGACAGGCATTTTCGGAAAGCCCAGGAGCAGGGCTTTTCAACAGTGTCAGACTTGTCAGTTTCCCGCCAATACTTTGGAGATAGAGCCGTTGCTAAATCTTGTTTTCACTCTGTTACAGCTTTGTGTACAAAGGTGCCATTAGACAGGCGTTTGAAGCGCATTCGGAGCAGCCCCGCTCCCTGGTGATTTCAAGGCGGAAAATGCCCCTGGCTGGCCAAGAAAACCAGATTTTCAGATGCAGGACTATAGCAGCTAACTGCAGGTACAAGAAATTTCTCTCTAGCCCCATTATTTCTGGAGTTATTGGCCGTGGCGCTGCCCACTTCTTTTTTCGGCGTTTTTTTCTGGCTTCGGTCCAGCACACACGTAGCAGCCTTGGCTATTGTTGACGTACACACAGCATGGACGTATGCACTGGACATCCTCGGGGTGTCCTCACTCCGCGGTCCCTGGCATCCTCCCTGTTTATTCTGCAGCCTCAAGACCGGCATTTTCGGAAAGCCCAGGATCAGGGCTTTCCAACAGCGTCAGACTTGTCAGTTTCCCGCCAATACTTTGAGAGATAGAGCCGTTGCTCAATCTTGTTTTCACTCTGTTACAGCTTTGTGTACAAAAGTGCCATTAGACAGGCGTTTGAAGCGCATTCGGAACAGCCCCGCTTCCTGCTGATTTCAAGGCGGAAAATGCCCCTGGCTGGCCAAGAAAACCAGATTTTCAGATGCAGGACTATGGCAGCTAACTGCAGGTACAACAAATTTCTCTCTAGCCCCATTATTTCTGGAGTTATTGGCCGTGGCGCTGCCCACTTCTTTTTTCGGCGTTTTTTCTGGCTTCGGTCCAGCACACACGTAGCAGCCTTGGCTATTGTTGACGTACACACAGCATGGACGTATGCACTGGACATCCTCGGGGTGTCCTCACTTCGCGGTGCCTGGCATCCTCACTGTTTATTCTGCAGCCTAAAGACCGGCATTTTCGGAAAGCCCAGGATCAGGGCTTTCCAACAGTGTCAGACTTGTCAGTTTCCCGCCAATACTTTGGGAGATAGAGCCGTTGCTCAATCTTGTTTTCACTCTGTTACAGCTTTGTGTACAAAAGTGCCATTAGACAGGCGTTTGAAGCGCATTCGGAGCAGCCCCGCTCCCTGGTGATTTCAAGGCGGAAAATGCCCCTGGCTGGCCAAGAAAACCAGATTTTCAGATGCAGGACTATGGCAGCTAACTGCAGGTACAAGAAATTTCTCTCTAGCCCCATTATTTCTGGAGTTATTGGCCGTGGCGCTGCCCACTTCTTTTTTCGGCGGTTTTTTCTGGCTTCGGTCCAGCACACACGTAGCAGCCTTGGCTATTGTTGACGTACACACAGCATGGACGTATGCACTGGACATCCTCGGGGTGTCCTCACTCCGCCTTCCCTGGCATCCTCCCTGTTTATCCTGCAGCCTCAAGACCGGCATTTTCGGAAAGCCCGGGAGCAGGGCTTTCCAACAGTGTCAGACTTGTCAGTTTCCCGCCAATACTTTGGGAGATAGAGCCGTTAATAAATCTTGTTTTCACTCTGTTACAGCTTTGTGTACAAAAGTGCCCTTAGACAGGCGTTTGAAGCGCATTCGGAGCAGCCCTGCTCCCTGGTGATTTCAAGGCGGAAAATGCCCCTGGCTGGCCAAGAAAACCAGATTTTCAGATGCAGGACTATGGCAGCTAACTGCAGGTACAAGAAATTTCTCTCTAGCCCCATTATTTCTGGAGTTATTGGCCGTGGCGCTGCCCACTTCTTTTTCGGCGGTTTTTTCTGGCTTTGGTCCAGCACACACGTAGTAGCCTTGGCTATTGTTGACGTACACACAGCATGGACGTATGCACTGGACATCCTCGGGGTGTCCTCACTCCGCGGTCCCTGGCATCCTCCCTGTTTATCCTGCAGCCTCAAGACCGGCATTTTCGGAAAGCCCGGGAGCAGGGCTTTCCAACAGTGTCAGACTTGTCAGTTTCCCGCCAATACTTTGGGAGATAGAGCCGTTGCTAAATCTTGTTTTCACTCTGTTACAGCTTTGTGTACAAAAGTGCCATTAGACAGGCGTTTGAAGCGCATTCGGAGCAGCCCCGCTCCCTGGTGATTTCAAGGCGGAAAATGCCCCTGGCTGGCCAAGAAAACCAGATTTTCAGATGCAGGACTATGGCAGCTAACTGCAGGTACAAGAAATTTCTCTCTAGCCCCAATATTTCTGGAGTTATTGGCCGTGGCGCTGCCCACTTCTTTTTTCGGCGTTTTTTTTCTGGCTTCGGTCCAGCACACACGTAGCAGCCTTGGCTATTGTTGACGTACACACAGCATGGACGTATGCACTGGACATCCTCGGGGTGTCCTCACTTCGCGGTCCCTGGCATCCTCCCTGTTTATTCTGCAGCCTCAACACCGGCATTTTCGGAAAGCCCAGGAGCAGGGCTTTCCAACAGTGTTAGACTTGTCAGTTTCCCGCCAATACTTTGGGAGATAGAGCCGTTGCTAAATCTTGTTTTCACTCTGTTACAGCTTTGTGTAGAAAAGTGCCATTAGACAGGCGTTTGAAGCGCATTCGGAGCAGCCCCGCTCCCTGGTGATTTCAAGGCGGAAAATGCCCCTGGCTGGCCAAGAAAACCAAATTTTCAGATGCAGGACTATGGCAGCTAACTGCAGGTACAAGAAATTTCTCTCTAGCCCCATTATTTCTGGAGTTATTGGCCGTGGCGCTGCCCACTTCTTTTTTCGGCGGTTTTTTTCTGGCTTCGGTCCAGCACACACGTAGCAGCCTTGGCTATTGTTGACGTACACACAGCATGGACGTATGCACTGGACATCCTCGGGGTGTCCTCACTCCGCGGTCCCAGGCATCCTCCCAGTTTATCCTGCAGCCTCAAGACCGGCATTTTCGGAAAGCCCAGGAGCAGGGCTTTCCAACAGTGTCAAACTTGTCAGTTTCCCGCCAATACTTTGGGAGATAGAGCCGTTGCTAAATCTTGTTTTCACTCTGTTACAGCTTTGTGTACAAAAGTGCCATTAGACAGGCGTTTGAAGCGCATTCGGAACAGCCCCGCTTCCTGGTGATTTCAAGGCGGAAAATGCCTCTGGCTGGCCAAGAAAACCAGATTTTCAGATGCAGGACTATGGCAGCTAACTGCAGGTACAAGAAATTTCTCTCTAGCCCCAATATTTCTGGAGTTATTGGCCGTGGCGCTGCCCACTTCTTTTTTCGGCGTTTTTTTCTGGCTTCGGTCCAGCACACACGTAGCAGCCTTGGCTATTGTTGACGTACACACAGCATGGACGTATGCACTGGACATCCTCGGGGTGTCCTCACTTCGCGGTCCCTGGCATCCTCCCTGTTTATTCTGCAGCCTCAACACCGGCATTTTCGGAAAGCCCAGGAGCAGGGCTTTCCAACAGTGTTAGACTTGTCAGTTTCCCGCCAATACTTTGGGAGATAGAGCCGTTGCTAAATCTTGTTTTCACTCTGTTACAGCTTTGTGTAGAAAAGTGCCATTAGACAGGCGTTTGAAGCGCATTCGGAGCAGCCCCGCTCCCTGGTGATTTCAAGGCGGAAAATGCCCCTGGCTGGCCAAGAAAACCAGATTTTCAGATGCAGGACTATGGCAGCTAACTGCAGGTACAAGCAATTTCTCTCTAGCCCCATTATTTCTGGAGTTATTGGCCGTGGCGCTGCCCACTTCTTTTTTCGGCGGTTTTTTTCTGGCTTCGGTCCAGCACACACGTAGCAGCCTTGGCTATTGTTGACGTACACACAGCATGGACGTATGCACTGGACATCCTCGGGGTGTCCTCACTCCGCGGTCCCAGGCATCCTCCCAGTTTATCCTGCAGCCTCAAGACCGGCATTTTCGGAAAGCCCAGGAGCAGGGCTTTCCAACAGTGTCAAACTTGTCAGTTTCCCGCCAATACTTTGGGAGATAGAGCCGTTGCTAAATCTTGTTTTCACTCTGTTACAGCTTTGTGTACAAAAGTGCCATTAGACAGGCGTTTGAAGCGCATTCGGAACAGCCCCGCTTCCTTGTGATTTCAAGGCGGAAAATGCCCCTGGCTGGCCAAGAAAACCAGATTTTCAGATGCAGGACTATGGCAGCTAACTGCAGGTACAAGAAATTTCTCTCTAGCCCCAATATTTCTGGAGTTATTGGCCGTGGCGCTGCCCACTTCTTTTTTCGGCGTTTTTTTTCTGGCTTCGGTCCAGCACACACGTAGCAGCCTTGGCTATTGTTGACGTACACACAGCATGGACGTATGCACTGGACATCCTCGGGGTGTCCTCACTTCGCGGTCCCTGGCATCCTCCCTGTTTATTCTGCAGCCTCAACACCGGCATTTTCGGAAAGCCCAGGAGCAGGGCTTTCCAACAGTGTTAGACTTGTCAGTTTCCCGCCAATACTTTGGGAGATAGAGCCGTTGCTAAATCTTGTTTTCACTCTGTTACAGCTTTGTGTAGAAAAGTGCCATTAGACAGGCGTTTGAAGCGCATTCGGAGCAGCCCCGCTCCCTGGTGATTTCAAGGCGGAAAATGCCCCTGGCTGGCCAAGAAAACCAGATTTTCAGATGCAGGACTATGGCAGCTAACTGCAGGTACAAGAAATGTCTCTCTAGCCCCATTATTTCTGGAGTTATTGGCCGTGGCGCTGCCCAATTCTTTTTTCGGCGGTTTTTTTTCTGGCTTCGGTCCATCACACACGTAGCAGCCTTGGCTATTGTTGACGTACACACAGCATGGACGTATGCACTGGACATCCTCGGGGTGTCCTCACTCCGCCTTTCCCGGCATCCTCCCTGTTTATCCTGCAGCCTCAAGACCGGCATTTTCGGAAAGCCCGGGAGCAGGGCTTTCCAACAGTGTTAGACTTGTCAGTTTCCCGCCAATACTTTGGGAGATAGAGCCGTTGCTAAATCTTGTTTTCACTCTGTTACAGCTTTGTGTACAAAAGTGCCATTAGACAGGCGTTTGAAGCGCATTCGGAGCAGCCCCGCTCCCTGGTGATTTCAAGGCGGAAAATGCCCCTGGCTGGCCAAGAAAACCAGATTTTCAGATGCAGGACTATGGCAGCTAACTGCAGGTACAAGAAATTTCTCTCTAGCCCCATTATTTCTGGAGTTATTGGCCGTGGCGCTGCCCACTTCTTTTTTCGGCGGTTTTTTTTTCTGGCTTCGGTCCAGCACACACGTAGCAGCCTTGGCTATTGTTGACGTACACACAGCATGGACGTATGCACAGGAAATCCTCGGGGTGTCCTCACTTCGCGGTCCCTGGCATCCTCCCTGTTTATTCTGCAGCCTCAAGACCGGCATTTTCGGAAAGCCCAGGATCAGGGCTTTCCAACAGTGTCAGACTTGTCAGTTTCCCGCCAATACTTTGGGAGATAGAGCCGTTGCTAAATCTTGTTTTCACTCTGTTACAGCTTTGTGTACAAAAGTGCCCTTAGACAGGCGTTTGAAGCGCATTCGGAGCAGCACTGCTCCCTGGTGATTTCAAGGCGGAAAATGCCCCTGGCTAGCCAAGAAAACCAGATTTTCAGATGCAGGACTATGGCAGCTAACTGTAGGTATCAGAAATTTCTCTCTAGCCCCATTATTTCTGGAGTTATTGGCCGTGGTGCTGCCCACTTCTTTTTTCGGCGTTTTTTTTTCACGCTTCGGTCCAGCACACACGTAGCAGCCTTGGCTATTGTTGACGTACACACAGCATGGACGTATGCACTGGACATCCTCGGGGTGTCCTCACTCCGCGGTCCCTGGCATCCTCCCTGTTTATTCTGCAGCCTCAAGACCGGCATTTTCGGAAAGCCCAGGATCAGGGCTTTCCAACAGTGTCAGACTTGTCAGTTTCCCGCCAATACTTTGGGAAATAGAGCCGTTGCTAATTCTTGTTTTCACTCTGTTACAGCTTTGTGTACAAAAGTGCCATTAAACAGGCGTTTGAAGCGCATTCGGAGCAGCCCCGCTCCCTGGTGATTTCAAGGCGGAAAATGCCCCTGGCTGGCCAAGAAAACCAGATTTTCAGATGCAGGACTATGGCAGCTAACTGCAGGTAAATAAAAAATTGCTCTCTAGCCCCATTATTTCTGGAGTTTTTGGCCGTGGCGCTGCCCACTTCTTTTTTCGGCGTTTTTTTCTGGCTTTGGTCCAGCACACACGTAGCAGCCTTGGCTATTGTTGACGTACACACAGCATGGACGTATGCACTGGACATCCTCGGGGTGTCCTCACTTCGCAGTCCCTGGCATCCTCCCTGTTTATTCTGCAGCCTCAAGACCGGCATTTTCGGAAAGCCCAGGAGCAGGGCTTTCCAACAGTGTCAGACTTGTCAGTTTCCCGCCAATACTTTGGGAGATAGAGCCGTTGCTAAATCTTTTTTTCACTCTGTTACAGCTTTGTGTAGAAAAGTGCCATTAGACAGGCGTTTGAAGCGCATTCGGAACAGCCCCGCTCCCTGGTGATTTCAAGGCGGAAAATGCCCCTGGCTGGCCAAGAAAACCAGATTTTCAGATGCAGGACTATGGCAGCTAACTGCAGGTACAAGAAATTTCTCTCTAGCCCCATTATTTCTGGAGTTATTGGCCGTGGCGCTGCCCACTTCTTTTTTCGGCGTTTTTTTTTCTGGCTTCGGTCCAGCACACACGTAGCAGCCTTGGCTATTGTTGACGTACACACAGCATGGACGTAGGCACTGGACATCCTCGGGGTGTCCTCACTCCGCGGTCCCTGGCATCCTCCCTGTTTATTCTGCAGCCTCAAGACCGGCATTTTCGGAAAGCCCAGGAGCAGGGCTTTCCAACAGTGTCAGACTTGTCAGTTTCCCGCCAATACTTTGGGAGATAGAGCCGTTGCTAAATCTTTTTTTCACTCTGTTACAGCTTTGTGTAGAAAAGTGCCATTAGACAGGCGTTTGAAGCGCATTCGGAACAGCCCCGCTCCCTGGTGATTTCAAGGCGGAAAATGCCCCTGGCTGGCCAAGAAAACCAGATTTTCAGATGCAGGACTATGGCAGCTAACTGCAGGTACAAGAAATTTCTCTCTAGCCCCATTATTTCTGGAGTTATTGGCCGTGGCGCTGCCCACTTCTTTTTTCGGCGTTTTTTTTTCTGGCTTCGGTCCAGCACACACGTAGCAGCCTTGGCTATTGTTGACGTACACACAGCATGGACGTAGGCACTGGACATCCTCGGGGTGTCCTCACTCCGCGGTCCCTGGTATCCTCCCTGTTTATTCTGCAGCCTCAAGACCGGCATTTTCGGAAAGCCCAGGAGCAGGGCTTTCCAACAGTGTCAGACTTGTCAGTTTCCCGCCAATACTTTGGGAGATAGAGCCGTTGCTAAATCTTGTTTTCACTCTGTTACAGCTTTGTGTACAAAAGTGCCATTAGACAGGCGTTTGAAGCGCATTCGGAGCAGCCCCGCTCCCTGGTGATTTCAAGGCGGAAAATGCCCCTGGCTGGCCAAGAAAACCAGATTTTCAGATGCAGGACTATGGCAGCTAACTGCAGGTACAAGAAATTTCTCTCTAGCCCCATTATTTCTGGAGTTATTGGCCGTGGCACTGCCCACTTCTTTTTTCGGCGTTTTTTTTTTCACGCTTCGGTCCAGCACACACGTAGCAGCCTTGGCTATTGTTGACGTACACACAGCATGGACGTATGCACAGGAAATCCTCGGGGTGTCCTCACTCCGCAGTCCCTGGCATCCTCCCTGTTTATTCTGCAGCCTCAAGACCGGCATTTTCGGAAAGCCCAGGATCAGGGCTTTCCAACAGTGTCGAACTTGTCAGTTTCCCGCCAATACTTTGGGAGATAGAGCCGTTGCTAAATCTTGTTTTCACTCTGTTACAGCTTTGTGTACAAAAGTGCCCTTAGACAGGCGTTTGAAGCGCATTCGGAGCAGCCCCGCTCCCTGGTGATTTCAAGGCGGAAAATGCCACTGGCTGGCCAAGAAAACCAGATTTTCAGATGCAGGACTATGGCAGCTAACTGCAGGTAAATAAAAAATTGCTCTCTAGCCCCATTATTTCTGGAGTTTTTGGCCGTGGCGCTGCCCACTTCTTTTTTCGGCGTTTTTTTCTGGCTTTGGTCCAGCACACACGTAGCAGCCTTGGCTATTGTTGACGTACACACAGCATGGACGTATGCACTGGACATCCTCGGGGTGTCCTCACTTCGCAGTCCCTGGCATCCTCCCTGTTTATTCTGCAGCCTCAAGACCGGCATTTTCGGAAAGCCCAGGAGCAGGGCTTTCCAACAGTGTCAGACTTGTCAGTTTCCCGCCAATACTTTGGGAGATAGAGCCGTTGCTAAATCTTTTTTTCACTCTGTTACAGCTTTGTGTAGAAAAGTGCCATTAGACAGGCGTTTGAAGCGCATTCGGAACAGCCCCGCTCCCTGGTGATTTCAAGGCGGAAAATGCCCCTGGCTGGCCAAGAAAACCAGATTTTCAGATGCAGGACTATGGCAGCTAACTGCAGGTACAAGAAATTTCTCTCTAGCCCCATTATTTCTGGAGTTATTGGCCGTGGCGCTGCCCACTTCTTTTTTCGGCGTTTTTTTTTCTGGCTTCGGTCCAGCACACACGTAGCAGCCTTGGCTATTGTTGACGTACACACAGCATGGACGTAGGCACTGGACATCCTCGGGGTGTCCTCACTCCGCGGTCCCTGGCATCCTCCCTGTTTATTCTGCAGCCTCAAGACCGGCATTTTCGGAAAGCCCAGGAGCAGGGCTTTCCAACAGTGTCAGACTTGTCAGTTTCCCGCCAATACTTTGGGAGATAGAGCCGTTGCTAAATCTTGTTTTCACTCTGTTACAGCTTTGTGTACAAAAGTGCCATTAGACAGGCGTTTGAAGCGCATTCGGAGCAGCCCCGCTCCCTGGTGATTTCAAGGCGGAAAATGCCCCTGGCTGGCCAAGAAAACCAGATTTTCAGATGCAGGACTATGGCAGCTAACTGCAGCTACAAGAAATTTCTCTCTAGCCCCATTATTTCTGGAGTTATTGGCCGTGGCACTGCCCACTTCTTTTTTCGGCGTTTTTTTTTTCACGCTTCGGTCCAGCACACACGTAGCAGCCTTGGCTATTGTTGACGTACACACAGCATGGACGTATGCACAGGAAATCCTCGGGGTGTCCTCACTCCGCAGTCCCTGGCATCCTCCCTGTTTATGCTGCAGTCTCAAGACCGGCATTTTCGGAAAGCCCAGGATCAGGGCTTTCCAACAGTGTCAGACTTGTCAGTTTCCCGCCAATACTTTGGGAGATAGAGCCGTTGCTAAATCTTGTTTTCACTCTGTTACAGCTTTGTGTACAAAAGTGCCCTTAGACAGGCGTTTGAAGCGCATTCGGAGCAGCCCTGCTCCCTGGTGATTTCAAGGCGGAAAATGCCCCTGGCTAGCCAAGAAAACCAGATTTTCAGATGCAGGACTATGGCAGCTAACTGCAGGTACAAGAAATTTCTCTCTAGCCCCATTATTTCTGGAGTTATTGGCCGTGGCGCTGCCCACTTCTTTTTTCGGCGTTTTTTTCTGGCTTCGGTCCAGCACACACGTAGCAGCCTTGGCTATTGTTGACGTACACACAGCATGGACGTATGCACTGGACATCCTCGGGGTGTCCTCACTCCGCCTTCCCAGGCATCCTCCCTGTTTATCCTGCAGCCTCAAGACCGGCATTTTCGGAAAGCCCTGGAGCAGGGCTTTCCAACAGTGTCAGACTTGTCAGTTTCCCGCCAATACTTTGGGAAATAGAGCCGTTGCTAAATCTTGTTTTCACACTGTTACAGCTTTGTGTAGAAAAGTGCCATTAGACAGGCGTTTGAAGCGCATTCGGAACAGCCCCGCTCCCTGGTGATTTCAAGGCGGAAAATGCCCCTGGCTGGCCAAGAAAACCAGATTTTCAGATGCAGGACTATGGCAGCTAACTGCAGGTACAAGAAATTTCTCTCTAGCCCCAATATTTCTGGAGTTATTGGCCGTGGCGCTGCCCACTTCTTTTTTCGGCGTTTTTTTCTGGCTTCGGTCCAGCACACACGTAGCATCCTTGGCTATTGTTGACGTGCACACAGCATGGACGTATGCACTGGACATCCTCGGGGTGTCCTCACTCCGCGGTCCCTGGCATCCTCCCTGTTTATCCTGCAGCCTCAAGACCGGCATTTTCGGAAAGCCCAGGAGCAGGGCTTTCCAACAGTGTCAGACTTGTCAGTTTCCCGCCAATACTTTGGGAGATAGAGCCGTTGCTAAATCTTGTTTTCACACTGTTACAGCTTTGTGTAGAAAAGTGCCATTAGACAGGCGTTTGAAGCGCATTCGGAACAGCCCCGCTCCCTGGTGATTTCAAGGCGGAAAATGCCCCTGGCTGGCCAAGAAAACCAGATTTTCAGATGCAGGACTATGGCAGCTAACTGCAGGTACAAGAAATTTCTCTCTAGTCCCATTATTTCTGGAGTTATTGGCCGTGGCGCTGCCCACTTCTTTTTTCGGCGTTTTTTTTTTCACGCTTCGGTCTAGCACACACGTAGCAGCATTGGCTATTGTTGACGTACACACAGCATGGACGTATGCACTGGACATCCTCGGGGTGTCCTCACTCCGCGGTCCCTGGCATCCTCCCTGTTTATCCTGCAGCCTCAAGACCGGCATTTTCGGAAAGCCCAGGAGCAGGGCTTTCCAACAGTGTCAGACTTGTCAGTTTCCCGCCAATACTTTGGGAGATAGAGCCGTTGCTGAGTCTTCTTTTCACTCTGTTACAGCTTTGTGTACAAAAGTACCATTAGACAGGCGTTTGAAGCGCATTCGGAGCAGCCCCGCTCCCTGGTAATTTCAAGGCGGAAAATGCCCCTGGCTGGCCAAGAAAACCAGATTTTCAGATGCAGGACTATGGCAGCTAACTGCAGGTACAACAAATTTCTCTCTAGCCCCATTATTTCTGGAGTTATTGGCCGTGGCGCTGCCCACTTCTTTTTTCGGCGTTTTTTTTTTCTGGCTTCGGTCCAGCACACACGTAGCAGCCTTGGCTAATGTTGACGTACACACAGCATGGACGTATGCACTGGACATCCTCGGGGTGTCCTCACTCCGCGGACCCTGGCATCCTCCCTGTTTATTATGCAGCCTCAAGACCAGCATTTTCGGAAAGCCCAGGAGCAGGGCTGTCCAACAGTGTCAAACTTGTCAGTTTTCCGCCAATACTTTGGGAGATAGAGCCCTTGCTGAATCTTGTTTTCACTCTGTTACAGCTTTGTGTACAAAAGTGCCATTAGACAGGCGTTTGAAGCGCATTCGGAACAGCCCCGCTCCCTGGTGATTTCAAGGCGGAAAATGCCCCTGGCTGGCCAAGAAAACCAGATTTTCAGATGCAGGACTATGGCAGCTGACTGCAGGTACAAGAAATTTCTCTCTAGCCCCATTACTTCTGGAGTTATTGGCCGTGGCGCTGCCCACTTCTTTTTTCGGCGGTTTTTTTTTCTGGCTTCGGTCCAGCACACACGTAGCAGCCTTGGCTTTTGTTGACTTACACACAGCATGGACGTATGCACTGGACATCCTCGGGGTGTCCTCACTCCGCGGTCCCTGGCATCCTCCCTGTTTATCCTGCAGCCTCAAGACCGGCATTTTCGGAAAGCCCAGGAGTAGGGCTTTCCAACAGTGTCAGACTTGTCAGTTTCCCGCCAATACTTTGGGAGATAGAGCCGTTGCTAAATCTTGTTTTCACTCTTTTACAGCTTTGTGTACAAAAGTGCCATTAGACAGGCGTTTGAAGCGCATTCGGAGCAGCCCCGCTCCCTGGTAATTTCAAGGCGGAAAATGCCCCTGGCTGGCCAAGAAAACCAGATTTTCAGATGCAGGACTATGGCAGCTAACTGCAGGTACAAGAAATTTCTCTCTAGCCCCTTAATTTCTGGAGTTATTGGCCGTGGCGCTGCCCATTTCTTTTTTCGGCGGTTTTTTTCTGGCTTCGGTCCAGCACACACGTAGCAGCCTTGGCTATTGTTGACGTAAACACAGCATGGACGTATGCACTGGACATCCTCGGGGTGTCCTCACTTCGCGGTCCCTGGCATCCTCCCTGTTTACTCTGCAGCCTCAAAACCGGCATTTTCGGAAAGCCCAGGAGCAGGGCTTTCCAACAGTGTCAGACTTGTCAGTTTCCCGCCAATACTTTGGGAGATAGAGCCGTTGCTAAATCTTGTTTTCACTCTGTTACAGCTTTGTGTACAAAAGTGCCATTAGACAGGCGTTTGAAGCGCATTCGGAACAGCCCCGCTCCCTGGTGATTTCAAGGCGGAAAATGCCCCTGGCTGGCCAAGAAAACCAGATTTTCAGATGCAGGACTATGGCAGCTAACTGCAGGTACAAGAAATTTCTCTCTAGCCCCAATATTTCTGGAGTTATTGTCCGTGGCGCTGCCCACTTCTTTTTTCGGCGTTTTTTTCTGGCTTCGGTCCAGCACACACGTAGCAGCCTTGGCTATTGTTGACGTAAACACAGCATGGACGTATGCACTGGACATCCTCGGGGTGTCCTCACTTCGCGGTCCCTGGCATCCTCCCTGTTTATTCTGCAGCCTCAAGACCGGCATTTTCGGAAAGCCCAGGATCAGGGCTTTCCAACAGTGTCAGACTTGTCAGTTTCCCGCCAATACTTTGGGAGATAGAGCCGTTGCTAAATCTTGTTTTCACTCTGTTACAGCTTTGTGTACAAAAGTGCCATTAGACAGGCGTTTGAAGCGCATTCGGAACAGCCCCGCTTCCTGGTGATTTCAAGGCGGAAAATGCCCCTGGCTGGCCAAGAAAACCAGATTTTCAGATGCAGGACTATGGCAGCTAACTGCAGGTACAAGAAATTTCTCTCTAGCCCCAATATTTCTGGAGTTATTGGCCGTGGCGCTGCCCACTTCTTTTTTCGGCGTTTTTTTCTGGCTTCGGTCCAGCACACACGTAGCAGCCTTGGCTATTGTTGACGTACACACAGCATGGACGTATGCACTGGACATCCTCGGGGTGTCCTCACTTCGCGGTCCCTGGCATCCTCCCTGTTTATCCTGCAGCCTCAAGACCGGCATTTTCGGAAAGCCCAGGAGCAGGGCTTTCCAACAGTGTCAGACTTGTCAGTTTCCCGCCAATACTTTGGGAGATAGAGCCGTTGCTAAATCTTGTTTTCACTCTGTTACAGCTTTGTGTACAAAAATGCCATTAGACAGGCGTTTGAAGCGCATTCGGAACAGCCCCGCTCCCTGGTGATTTCAAGGCGGAAAATGCCGCTGGCTGGCCAAGAAAACCAGATTTTCAGATGCAGGACTATGGCAGCTAACTGCAGGTACAACAAATTTCTCTCTAGCCCCATTATTTCTGGAGTTATTGGCCGTGGCGCTGCCCACTTCTTTTTTCGGCGTTTTTTTTTCTGGCTTCGGTCCAGCACACACGTAGCAGCCTTGGCTAATGTTGACGTACACACAGCATGGACGTATGCACTGGACATCCTCGGGGTGTCCTCACTCCGCGGACCCTGGCATCCTCCCTGTTTATTCTGCAGCCTCAAGACCGGCATTTTCGGAAAGCCCAGGAGCAGGGCTTTCCAACAGTGTCAAACTTGTCAGTTTTCCGCCAATACCTTGGGAGATAGAGCCCTTGCTGAATCTTGTTTTCACTCTGTTACAGCTTTGTGTACAAAAGTGCCATTAGACAGGCGTTTGAAGCGCATTCGGAACAGCCCCGCTCCCTGGTAATTTCAAGGCGGAAAATGCCCCTGGCTGGCCAAGAAAACCAGATTTTCAGATGCAGGACTATGGCAGCTAACTGCAGGTACAAGAAATTTCTCTCTAGCCCCATAATTTCTGGAGTTATTGGCCGTGGCGCTGCCCACTTCTTTTTTCGGCGTTTTTTTTTCTGGCTTCGGTCCAGCACACACGTAGCAGCCTTGGCTATTGTTGACGTACACACAGCATGGACGTATGCACTGGACATCCTCGGGGTGTCCTCACTTCGCGGTCCCTGGCATCCTCCCTGTTTATTCTGCAGCCTCAAGACCGGCATTTTCGAAAAGCCCAGGAGCAGGGCTTTCCAACAGTGTCAGACTTGTCAGTTTCCCGCCAATACTTTGGGAGATAGAGCCGTTGCTAAATCTTGTTTTCACTCTGTTACAGCTTTGTGTACAAAAGTGCCATTAGACAGGCGTTTGAAGCGCATTCGGAGCAGCCCCGCTCCCTGGTGATTTCAAGGCGGAAAATGCCCCTGGCTGGCCAAGAAAACCAGATTTTCAGATGCAGGACTATGGCAGCTAACTGCAGGTACAAGAAATTTCTCTCTAGCCCCAATATTTGTGGAGTTATTGGCCGTGGCGCTGCCCACTTCTTTTTTCGGCGTTTTTTTCTGGCTTCGGTCCAGCACACACGTAGCAGCCTTGGCTATTGTTGACGTACACACAGCATAGACGTATGCACTGGACATCCTCGGGGTGTCCTCACTTCGCGGTCTCTGGCATCCTCCCTGTTTATGCTGCAGCCTCAAAGCCGGCATTTTCGGAAAGCCCAGGAGCAGGGCTTTCCAACAGTGTCAGACTTGTCAGTTTCCCGCCAATACTTTGGGAGATAGAGCCGTTGCTAAATCTTGTTTTCACTCTGTTACAGCTTTGTGTACAAAAGTGCCATTAGACAGGCGTTTGAAGCGCATTCGGAGCAGCCCCGCTCCCTGGTGATTTCAAGGCGGAAAATGCCCCTGGCTGGCCAAGAAAACCAGATTTTCAGATGCAGGACTATGGCAGCTAACTGCAGGTACAAGAAATTTCTCTCTAGCCCCAATATTTCTGGAGTTATTGGCCGTGGCGCTGCCCACTTCTTTTTTCGGCGTTTTTTTCTGGCTTCGGTCCAGCACACACGTAGCAGCCTTGGCTATTGTTGACGTACACACAGCATAGACGTATGCACTGGACATCCTCGGGGTGTCCTCACTTCGCGGTCCCTGGCATCCTCCCTGTTTATGCTGCAGCCTCAAAGCCGGCATTTTCGGAAAGCCCAGGAGCAGGGCTTTCCAACAGTGTCAGACTTGTCAGTTTCCCGCCAATACTTGGGGAGATAGAGCCGTTGCTAAATCTTGTTTTCACTCTGTTACAGCTTTGTGTACAAAAGTGCCATTAAACAGGCGTTTGAAGCGCATTCTGAACAGCCCCGCTTCCTGGTGATTTCAAGGCGGAAAATGCCCCTGGCTGGCCAAGAAAACCAGATTTTCAGATGCAGGACTATGGCAGCTAACTGCAGGTACAAGAAATTTCTCTCTAGCCCCAATATTTCTGGAGTTATTGGCCGTGGCGCTGCCCACTTCTTTTTTCGGCGTTTTTTTTCTGGCTTCGGTCCAGCACACACGTAGCAGCCTTGGCTATTGTTGACGTACACACAGCATAGACGTATGCACTGGACATCCTCGGGGTGTCCTCACTTCGCGGTCCCTGGCATCCTCCCTGTTTATTCTGCAGCCTCAACACCGGCATTTTCGGAAAGCCCAGGAGCAGGGCTTTCCAACAGTGTCAGACTTGTCAGTTTCCCGCCAATACTTTGGGAGATAGAGCCGTTGCTAAATCTTGTTTTCACTCTGTTACAGCTTTGTGTACAAAAGTGCCATTAGACAGGCGTTTGAAGCGCATTCGGAACAGCCCCGCTCCCTGGTGATTTCAAGGCGGAAAATGCCGCTGGCTGGCCAAGAAAACCAGATTTTCAGATGCAGGACTATGGCAGCTAACTGCAGGTACAAGAAATTTCTCTCTAGCCCCAATATTTCTGGAGTTATTGGCCGTGGCGCTGCCCACTTCTTTTTTCGGCGTTTTTTTTCTGGCTTCGGTCCAGCACACACGTAGCAGCCTTGGCTATTGTTGACGTACACACAGCATGGACGTATGCACTGGACATCCTCGGGGTGTCCTCACTTCGCGGTCCCTGGCATCCTCCCTGTTTATTCTGCAGCCTCAACACCGGCATTTTCGGAAAGCCCAGGAGCAGGGCTTTCCAACAGTGTCAGACTTGTCAGTTTCCCGCCAATACTTTGGGAGATAGAGCCGTTGCTAAATCTTGTTTTCACTCTGTTACAGCTTTGTGTACAAAAGTGCCATTAGACAGGCGTTTGAAGCGCATTCGGAACAGCCCCGCTCCCTGGTGATTTCAAGGCGGAAAATGCCGCTGGCTGGCCAAGAAAACCAGATTTTTAGATGCAGGACTATGGCAGCTAACTGCAGGTACAAGAAATTTCTCTCTAGCCCCAATATTTCTGGAGTTATTGGCCGTGGCGCTGCCCACTTCTTTTTTCGGCGTTTTTTTGTTCTGGCTTCGGTCCAGCACACACGTAGCAGCCTTGGCTATTGTTGACGTACACACAGCATGGACGTATGCACTGGACATCCTCGGGGTGTCCTCACTTCGCGGTCCCTGGCATCCTCCCTGCTTATTCTGCAGCCTCAAGACCGGCATTTTCGGAAAGCCCAGGAGCAGGGCTTTCCAACAGTGTCAGACTTGTCAGTTTCCCGCCAATACTTTGGGAGATAGAGCCGTTGCTAAATCTTGTTCCACTCTGTTACAGCTTTGTGTACAAAAGTGCCATTAGACAGGCGTTTGAAGCGCATTCGGAGCAGCCCCGCTCCCTGGTGATTTCAAGGCGGAAAATGCCCCTGGCTGGCCAAGAAAACCAGATTTTCAGATGCAGGACTATGGCAGCTAACTGCAGGTACAAGAAACTTCTCTCTAGCCCCATTATTTCTGGAGTTATTGGCCGTGGCACTGCCCACTTCTTTTTTTGGCGTTTTTTTTTTTTTCTGGCTTCGGTCCAGCACACACGTAGCAGCCTTGGCTATTGTTGACGTACACACAGCATGGACGTATGCACTGGACATCCTCGGGGTGTCCTCACTTCGCGGTCCCTGGCATCCTCCCTGTTTATTCTGCAGCCTCAAGACCGGCATTTTCGGAAAGCCCAGGAGCAGGGCTTTCCAACAGTGTCAGACTTGTCAGTTTTCCGCCAATACTTTGGGAGATAGAGCCGTTGCTAAATCTTGTTCCACTCTGTTACAGCTTTGTGTACAAAAGTGCCATTAGACAGGCGTTTGAAGCGCATTCGGAACAGCGCCGCTCCCTGGTGATTTCAAGGCGGAAAATGCCCCTGGCTGGCCAAGAAAACCAGATTTTCAGATGCAGGACTATGGCAGCTAACTGCAGGTACAAGAAATTTCTCTCTAGCCCCATTATTTCTGGAGTTATTGGCCGTGGCGCTGCCCACTTCTTTTTTCGGCGGTTTTTTTTTCTGGCTTCGGTCCAGCACACACGTAGCAGCCTTGGCTATTGTTGACTTACACACAGCATGGACGTATGCACTGGACATCCTCGGGGTGTCCTCACTCCGCGGTCCCTGGCATCCTCCCTGTTTATCCTGCAGCCTCAAGACCGGCATTTTCGGAAAGCCCAGGAGTTGGGCTTTCCAACAGTGTCAGACTTGTCAGTTTCCCGCCAATACTTTGGGAGATAGAGCCGTTGCTCAATCTTGTTTTCACTCTGTTACAGCTTTGTGTACAAAAGTGCCATTAGACAGGCGTTTGAAGCGCATTCGGAACAGCCCCGCTCCCTGGTGATTTCAAGGCGGAAAATGCCCCTGGCTGGCCAAGAAAACCAGATTTTCAGATGCAGGACTATGGCAGCTAACTGCAGGTACAATAAATTTCTCTCTAGCCCCATTATTTCTGGAGTTATTGGCCGTGGCGCTGCCCACTTCTTTTTCTTCGGCGGTTTTTTTTTTCTGGCTTCGGTCCAGCACACACGTAGCAGCCTTGGCTATTGTTGACGTACACACAGCATGGACGTATGCACTGGACATCCTCGGGGTGTCCTCACTCCGCGGTCCCTGGCATCCTCCCTGTTTATCCTGCAGCCTCAAGACCGGCATTTTCGGAAAGCCCAGGAGCAGGGCTTTCCAACAGTGTCAGACTTGTCAGTTTCCCGCCAATACTTTGGGAGATAGAGCCGTTGCTAAATCTTGTTTTCACTCTGTTACAGCTTTGTGTACAAAAGTGCCATTAGACAGGCGTTTGAAGCGCATTCGGAGCAGCCCCGCTCCCTGGTGATTTCAAGGCGGAAAATGCCCCTGGCTGGCCAAGAAAACCAGATTTTCAGATGCAGGACTATGGCAGCTAACTGCAGGTACAAGAAATTTCTCTCTAGCCCCATTATTTCTGGAGTTATTGGCCGTGGCGCTGCCCACTTCTTTTTTCGGCGGTTTTTTTTTTCTGGCTTCGGTCCAGCACACACGTAGCAGCCTTGGCTATTGTTGACGTACACACAGCATGGACGTAGGCACTGGACATCCTCGGGGTGTCCTCACTTCGCGGTCCCTGGCATCCTCCCTGTTTATTCTGCAGCCTCAAGACCGGCATTTTCTGAAAGCCCAGGACCAGGGCTTTCCAACAGTGTCAGACTTGTCAGTTTCCCGCCAATACTTTGGGAGATAGAGCCTTTGCTAAATCTTGTTTTCACTCTGTTACAGCTTTGTGTACAAAAGTGCCATTAGACAGGCGTTTGAAGCGCATTCGGAACAGCCCCGCTCCCTGGTGATTTCAAGGCGGAAAATGCCCCTGGCTGGCCAAGAAAACCAGATTTTCAGATGCAGGACTATGGCAGCTAACTGCAGGTACAAGAAATTTCTCTCTAGCCCCATTATTTCTGGAGTTATTGGCCGTGGCGCTGCCCACTTCTTTTTTCGGCGGTTTTTTTTTTCTGGCTTCGGTCCAGCACACACGTAGCAGCCTTGGCTATTGTTGACGTACACACAGCATGGACGTAGGCACTGGACATCCTCGGGGTGTCCTCACTTCGCGGTCCCTGGCATCCTCCCTGTTTATTCTGCAGCCTCAAGACCGGCATTTTCGGAAAGCCCAGGAGTTGGGCTTTCCAACAGTGTCAGACTTGTCAGTTTCCCGCCAATACTTTGGGAGATAGAGCCGTTGCTAAATCTTGTTTTCACTCTGTTACAGCTTTGTGTACAAAAGTGCCATTAGACAGGCGTTTGAAGCGCATTCGGAGCAGCCCCGCTCCCTGGTGATTTCAAGGCGGAAAATGCCCCTGGCTGGCCAAGAAAACCAGATTTTCAGATGCAGGACTATGGCAGCTAACTGCAGGTACAATAAATTTCTCTCTAGCCCCATTATTTCTGGAGTTATTGGCCGTGGCGCTGCCCACTTCTTTTTCTTCGGCGGTTTTTTTTTTCTGGCTTCGGTCCAGCACACACGTAGCAGCCTTGGCTATTGTTGACGTACACACAGCATGGACGTATGCACTGGACATCCTCGGGGTGTCCTCACTCCGCGGTCCCTGGCATCCTCCCTGTTTATCCTGCAGCCTCAAGACCGGCATTTTCGGAAAGCCCAGGAGCAGGGCTTTCCAACAGTGTCAGACTTGTCAGTTTCCCGCCAATACTTTGGGAGATAGAGCCGTTGCTAAATCTTGTTTTCACTCTGTTACAGCTTTGTGTACAAAAGTGCCATTAGACAGGCGTTTGAAGCGCATTCGGAGCAGCCCCGCTCCCTGGTGATTTCAAGGCGGAAAATGCCCCTGGCTGGCCAAGAAAACCAGATTTTCAGATGCAGGACTATGGCAGCTAACTGCAGGTACAAGAAATTTCTCTCTAGCCCCATTATTTCTGGAGTTATTGGCCGTGGCGCTGCCCACTTCTTTTTTCGGCGGTTTTTTTTTTCTGGCTTCGGTCCAGCACACACGTAGCAGCCTTGGCTATTGTTGACGTACACACAGCATGGACGTAGGCACTGGACATCCTCGGGGTGTCCTCACTTCGCGGTCCCTGGCATCCTCCCTGTTTATTCTGCAGCCTCAAGACCGGCATTTTCTGAAAGCCCAGGACCAGGGCTTTCCAACAGTGTCAGACTTGTCAGTTTCCCGCCAATACTTTGGGAGATAGAGCCTTTGCTAAATCTTGTTTTCACTCTGTTACAGCTTTGTGTACAAAAGTGCCATTAGACAGGCGTTTGAAGCGCATTCGGAACAGCCCCGCTCCCTGGTGATTTCAAGGCGGAAAATGCCCCTGGCTGGCCAAGAAAACCAGATTTTCAGATGCAGGACTATGGCAGCTAACTGCAGGTACAAGAAATTTCTCTCTAGCCCCATTATTTCTGGAGTTATTGGCCGTGGCGCTGCCCACTTCTTTTTTCGGCGGTTTTTTTTTTCTGGCTTCGGTCCAGCACACACGTAGCAGCCTTGGCTATTGTTGACGTACACACAGCATGGACGTAGGCACTGGACATCCTCGGGGTGTCCTCACTTCGCGGTCCCTGGCATCCTCCCTGTTTATTCTGCAGCCTCAAGACCGGCATTTTCGGAAAGCCCAGGAGTTGGGCTTTCCAACAGTGTCAGACTTGTCAGTTTCCCGCCAATACTTTGGGAGATAGAGCCGTTGCTAAATCTTGTTTTCACTCTGTTACAGCTTTGTGTACAAAAGTGCCATTAGACAGGCGTTTGAAGCGCATTCGGAGCAGCCCCGCTCCCTGGTGATTTCAAGGCGGAAAATGCCCCTGGCTGGCCAAGAAAACCAGATTTTCAGATGCAGGACTATGGCAGCTAACTGCAGGTACAATAAATTTCTCTCTAGCCCCATTATTTCTGGAGTTATTGGCCGTGGCGCTGCCCACTTCTTTTTTCGGCGGTTTTTTTTTTCTGGCTTCGGTCCAGCACACACGTAGCAGCCTTGGCTATTGTTGACGTACACACAGCATGGACGTATGCACTGGACATCCTCGGGGTGTCCTCACTCCGCGGTCCCTGGCATCCTCCCTGTTTATCCTGCAGCCTCAAGACCGGCATTTTCGGAAAGCCCAGGAGCAGGGCTTTCCAACAGTGTCAGACTTGTCAGTTTCCCGCCAATACTTTGGGAGATAGAGCCGTTGCTAAATCTTGTTTTCACTCTGTTACAGCTTTGTGTACAAAAGTGCCATTAGACAGGCGTTTGAAGCGCATTCGGAACAGCCCCGCTCCCTGGTGATTTCAAGGCGGAAAATGCCGCTGGCTGGCCAAGAAAACCAGATTTTCAGATGCAGGACTATGGCAGCTAACTGCAGGTACAAGAAATTTCTCTCTAGCCCCATTATTTCTGGAGTTATTGGCCGTGGCGCTGCCCACTTCTTTTTTCGGCGGTTTTTTTTTTCTGGCTTCGGTCCAGCACACACGTAGCAGCCTTGGCTATTGTTGACGTACACACAGCATGGACGTAGGCACTGGACATCCTCGGGGTGTCCTCACTTCGCGGTCCCTGGCATCCTCCCTGTTTATTCTGCAGCCTCAAGACCGGCATTTTCGGAAAGCCCAGGAGTTGGGCTTTCCAACAGTGTCAGACTTGTCAGTTTCCCGCCAATACTTTGGGAGATAGAGCCGTTGCTAAATCTTGTTTTCACTCTGTTACAGCTTTGTGTACAAAAGTGCCATTAGACAGGCGTTTGAAGCGCATTCGGAACAGCCCCGCTCCCTGGTGATTTCAAGGCGGAAAATGCCCCTGGCTGGCCAAGAAAACCAGATTTTCAGATGCAGGACTATGGCAGCTAACTGCAGGTACAATAAATTTCTCTCTAGCCCCATTATTTCTGGAGTTATTGGCCGTGGCGCTGCCCACTTCTTTTTTCGGCGGTTTTTTTTTCTGGCTTCGGTCCAGCACACACGTAGCAGCCTTGGCTATTGTTGACGTACACACAGCATGGACGTATGCACTGGACATCCTCGGGGTGTCCTCACTCCGCGGTCCCTGGCATCCTCCCTGTTTATCCTGCAGCCTCAAGACCGGCATTTTCGGAAAGCCCAGGAGCAGGGCTTTCCAACAGTGTCAGACTTGTCAGTTTCCCGCCAATACTTTGGGAGATAGAGCCGTTGCTAAATCTTGTTTTCACTCTGTTACAGCTTTGTGTACAAAAGTGCCATTAGACAGGCGTTTGAAGCGCATTCGGAACAGCCCCGCTCCCTGGTGATTTCAAGGCGGAAAATGCCGCTGGCTGGCCAAGAAAACCAGATTTTCAGATGCAGGACTATGGCAGCTAACTGCAGGTACAAGAAATTTCTCTCTAGCCCCATTATTTCTGGAGTTATTGGCCGTGGCGCTGCCCACTTCTTTTTTCGGCGGTTTTTTTTTCTGGCTTCGGTCCAGCACACACGTAGCAGCCTTGGCTATTGTTGACGTACACACAGCATGGACGTATTCACTGGACATCCTCGGGGTGTCCTCACTTCGCGGTCCCTGGCATCCTCCCTGTTTATTCTGCAGCCTCAAGACCGGCATTTTCGGAAAACCCAGGAGCAGGGCTTTCCAACAGTGTCAGACTTGTCAGTTTCCCGCCAATACTTTGGGAGATAGAGCCTTTGCTAAATCTTGTTTTCACTCTGTTACAGCTTTGTGTACAAAAGTGCCATTAGACAGGCGTTTGAAGCGCATTCGGAACAGCCCCGCTCCCCGGTGATTTCAAGGCGGAAAATGCCCCTGGCTGGCCAAGAAAACCAGATTTTCAGATGCAGGACTATGGCAGCTAACTGCAGGTACAAGAAATTTCTCTCTAGCCCCATTATTTCTGGAGTTATTGGCCGTGGCGCTGCCCACTTCTTTTTTCGGCGTTTTTTTCTGGCTTCGGTCCAGCACACACGTAGCAGCCTTGGCTATTGTTGACGTACACACAGCATGGACGTATGCACTGGACATTCTCGGGGTGTCCTCACTCCGCGGTCCCTGGCATCCTCCCTGTTTATCCTGCAGCCTCAAGACCGGCATTTTCGGAAAGCCCAGGAGCAGGGCTTTCCAACAGTGTCAGACTTGTCAGTTTCCCGCCAATACTTTGGGAGATAGAGCCGTTGCTAAATCTTGTTTTCACTCTGTTACAGCTTTGTGTACAAAAGTGCCATTAGACAGGCGTTTGAAGCGCGTTCGGAACAGCCCCGCTCCCTGGTGATTTCAAGGCGGAAAATGCCCCTGGCTGGCCAAGAAAACCAGATTTTCAGATGCAGGACTATGGCAGCTAACTGCAGGTACAACAAATTTCTCTCTAGCCCCATTATTTCTGGAGTTATTGGCCGTGGCGCTGCCCACTTCTTTTTTCGGCGGTTTTTTTTTCTGGCTTCGGTCCAGCACACACGTAGCAGCCTTGGCTATTGTTGACGTACACACAGCATGGACGTATGCACTGGACATCCTCGGGGTGTCCTCACTCCGCCTTCCCTGGCATCCTCCCTGTTTATTCTGCAGCCTCAAGACCGGCATTTTCGGAAAGCCCAGGAGCAGGGCTTTCTAACAGTGTCAGACTTGTCAGTTTCCCGCCAATACTTTGGGAGATAGAGCCGTTGCTAAATCTTGTTTTCACTCTGTTACAGCTTTGTGTACAAAAGTGCCATTAGACAGGCGTTTGAAGCGCATTCGGAACAGCCCCGCTCCCTGGTGATTTCAAGGCGGAAAATGCCCCTGGCTGGCCAAGAAAACCAGATTTTCAGATGCAGGACTATGGCAGCTAACTGCAGGTACAAGAAATTTCTCTCTAGCCCCATTATTTCTGGAGTTATTGGCCGTGGCGCTGCCCACTTCTTTTTTCGGCGTTTTTTTCTGGCTTCGGTCCAGCACACACGTAGCAGCCTTGGCTATTGTTGACGTACACACAGCATGGACGTATGCACTGGACATCCTCGGGGTGTCCTCACTTCGCGGTCCCTGGCATCCTCCCTGTTTATTCTGCAGCCTCAAGACCGGCATTTTCGGAAAGCCCAGGAGCAGGGCTTTCCAACAGTGTCAGACTTGTCAGTTTCCCGCCAATACTTAGGGAGATAAAGCCTTTGCTAAATCTTGTTTTCAATCTGTTACAGCTTTGTGTACAAAAGTGCCATTAGACAGGCGTTTGAAGCGCATTCGGAACAGCCCCGCTCCCCGGTGATTTCAAGGCGGAAAATGCCCCTGGCTGGCCAAGAAAACCAGATTTTCAGATGCAGGACTATGGCAGCTAACTGCAGGTACAACAAATTTCTCTCTAGCCCCATTATTTCTGGAGTTATTGGCCGTGGCGCTGCCCACTTCTTTTTTCGGCGGTTTTTTTTTCTGGCTTCGGTCCAGCACACACGTAGCAGCCTTGGCTATTGTTGACGTACACACAGCATGGACGTATGCACTGGACATCCTCGGGGTGTCCTCACTCCGCGGTCCCTGGCATCCTCCCTGTTTATTCTGCAGCCTCAAGACCGGCATTTTCGGAAAGCCCAGGAGCAGGGCTTTCTAACAGTGTCAGACTTGTCAGTTTCCCGCCAATACTTTGGGAGATAGAGCCGTTGCTAAATCTTGTTTTCACTCTGTTACAGCTTTCTGTACAAAAGTGCCATTAGACAGGCGTTTGAAGCGCATTCGGAACAGCCCCGCTCCCTGGTGATTTCAAGGCGGAAAATGCCCCTGGCTGGCCAAGAAAACCAGATTTTCAGATGCAGGACTATGGCAGCTAACTGCAGGTACAAGAAATTTCTCTCTAGCCCCATTATTTCTGGAGTTATTGGCCGTGGCGCTGCCCACTTCTTTTTTCGGCGTTTTTTTCTGGCTTCGGTCCAGCACACACGTAGCAGCCTTGGCTATTGTTGACGTACACACAGCATGGACGTATGCACTGGACATCCTCGGGGTGTCCTCATTTCGCGGTCCCTGGCATCCTCCCTGTTTATTCTGCAGCCTCAAGACCGGCATTTTCGGAAAGCCCAGGAGCAGGGCTTTCCAACAGTGTCAGACTTGTCAGTTTCCCGCCAATACTTTGGGAGATAGAGCCTTTGCTAAATCTTGTTTTCACTCTGTTACAGCTTTGTGTACAAAAGTGCCATTAGACAGGCGTTTGAAGCGCATTCGGAACAGCCCCGCTCCCCGGTGATTTCAAGGCGGAAAATGCCCCTGGCTGGCCAAGAAAACCAGATTTTCAGATGCAGGACTATGGCAGCTAACTGCAGGTACAAGAAATTTCTCTCTAGCCCCATTATTTCTGGAGTTATTGGCCGTGGCGCTGCCCACTTCTTTTTTCGGCGTTTTTTTCTGGCTTCGGTCCAGCACACACGTAGCAGCCTTGGCTATTGTTGACGTACACACAGCATGGACGTATGCACTGGACATCCTCGGGGTGTCCTCACTCCGCGGTCCCTGGCATCCTCCCTGTTTATCCTGCAGCCTCAAGACCGGCATTTTCGGAAAGCCCAGGAGCAGGGCTTTCCAACAGTGTCAGACTTGTCAGTTTCCCGCCAATACTTTGGGAGATAGAGCCGTTGCTAAATCTTGTTTTCACTCTGTTACAGCTTTGTGTACAAAAGTGCCATTAGACAGGCGTTTGAAGCGCATTCGGAACAGCCCCGCTCCCTGGTGATTTCAAGGCGGAAAATGCCCCTGGCTGGCCAAGAAAACCAGATTTTCAGATGCAGGACTATGGCAGCTAACTGCAGGTACAAGAAATTTCTCTCTAGCCCCATTATTTCTGGAGTTATTGGCCGTGGCGCTGCCCACTTCTTTTTTCGGCGTTTTTTTCTGGCTTCGGTCCAGCACACACGTAGCAGCCTTGGCTATTGTGGACGTACACACAGCATGGACGTATGCACTGGACATCCTCGGGGTGTCCTCACTTCGCGGTCCCTGGCATCCTCCCTGTTTATTCTGCAGCCTCAAGACCGGCATTTTCGGAAAGCCCAGGAGCAGGGCTTTCCAACAGTGTCAGACTTGTCAGTTTCCCGCCAATACTTTGGGAGATAGAGCCGTTGCTAAATCTTGTTTTCACTCTGTTACAGCTTTGTGTACAAAAGTGCCATTAGACAGGCGTTTGAAGCGCATTCGGAACAGCCCCGCTCCCTGGTGATTTCAAGGCGGAAAATGCCCCTGGCTGGCCAAGAAAACCAGATTTTCAGATGCAGGACTATGGCAGCTAACTGCAGGTACAAGAAATTTCTCTCTAGCCCCATTATTTCTGGAGTTATTGGCCGTGGCGCTGCCCACTTCTTTTTTCGGCGTTTTTTCTGGCTTCGGTCCAGCACACACGGAGCAGCCTTGGCTATTGTTGACGTACACACAGCATGGACGTATGCACTGGACATCCTCGGGGTGTCCTCACTCCGCGGTCCCTGGCATCCTCCCTGTTTATTCTGCAGCCTCAAGACCGGCATTTTCGGAAAGCCCAGGAGCAGGGCTTTCCAACAGTGTCAGACTTGTCAGTTTCCCGCCAATACTTTGGGAGATAGAGCCGTTGATAAATCTTGTTTTCACTCTGTTACAGCTTTGTGTACAAAAGTGCCATTAGACAGGCGTTTGAAGCGCATTCGGAGCAGCCCCGCTCCCTGGTGATTTCAAGGCGGAAAATGCCCCTGGCTGGCCAAGAAAACCAGATTTTCAGATGCAGGACTATGGCAGCTAACTGCAGGTACAATAAATTTCTCTCTAGCCCCATTATTTCTGGAGTTATTGGCCGTGGCGCTGCCCACTTCTTTTTTCGGCGGTTTTTTTTTCTGGCTTCGGTCCAGCACACACGTAGCAGCCTTGGCTATTGTTGACGTACACACAGCATGGACGTATGCACTGGACATCCTCGGGGTGTCCTCACTCCGCGGTCCCTGGCATCCTCCCTGTTTATCCTGCAGCCTCAAGACCGGCATTTTCGGAAAGCCCAGGAGCAGGGCTTTCCAACAGTGTCAGACTTGTCAGTTTCCCGCCAATACTTTGGGAGATAGAGCCGTTGCTAAATCTTGTTTTCACTCTGTTACAGCTTTGTGTACAAAAGTGCCATTAGACAGGCGTTTGAAGCGCTTTCGGAACAGCCCCGCTCCTTGGTGATTTCAAGGCGGAAAATGCCCCTGGCTGGCCAAGAAAACCAGATTTTCAGATGCAGGACTATGGCAGCTAACTGCAGGTACAAGAAATTTCTCTCTAGCCCCATTATTTCTGGAGTTATTGGCCGTGGCGCTGCCCACTTCTTTTTTCGGCGGTTTTTTTTTTCTGGCTTCGGTCCAGCACACACGTAGCAGCCTTGGCTATTGTTGACGTACACACAGCATGGACGTAGGCACTGGACATCCTCGGGGTGTCCTCACTTCGCGGTCCCTGGCATCCTCCCTGTTTATTCTGCAGCCTCAAGACCGGCATTTTCGGAAAGCCCAGGAGCAGGGCTTTCCAACAGGGCTTTCCAACAGTGTCAGACTTGTCAGTTTCCCGCCAATACTTTGGGAGATAGAGCCTTTGCTAAATCTTGTTTTCACTCTGTTACAGCTTTGTGTACAAAAGTGCCATTAGACAGGCGTTTGAAGCGCATTCGGAACAGCCCCGCTCCCCGGTGATTTCAAGGCGGAAAATGCCCCTGGCTGGCCAAGAAAACCAGATTTTCAGATGCAGGACTATGGCAGCTAACTGCAGGTACAAGAAATTTCTCTCTAGCCCCATTATTTCTGGAGTTATTGGCCGTGGCGCTGCCCACTTCTTTTTTCGGCGTTTTTTCTGGCTTCGGTCCAGCACACACGGAGCAGCCTTGGCTATTGTTGACGTACACACAGCATGGACGTATGCACTGGACATCCTCGGGGTGTCCTCACTCCGCGGTCCCTGGCATCCTCCCTGTTTATTCTGCAGCCTCAAGACCGGCATTTTCGGAAAGCCCAGGAGCAGGGCTTTCCAACAGTGTCAGACTTGTCAGTTTCCCGCCAATACTTTGGGAGATAGAGCCGTTGATAAATCTTGTTTTCACTCTGTTACAGCTTTGTGTACAAAAGTGCCATTAGACAGGCGTTTGAAGCGCATTCGGAGCAGCCCCGCTCCCTGGTGATTTCAAGGCGGAAAATGCCCCTGGCTGGCCAAGAAAACCAGATTTTCAGATGCAGGACTATGGCAGCTAACTGCAGGTACAATAAATTTCTCTCTAGCCCCATTATTTCTGGAGTTATTGGCCGTGGCGCTGCCCACTTCTTTTTTCGGCGGTTTTTTTTTCTGGCTTCGGTCCAGCACACACGTAGCAGCCTTGGCTATTGTTGACGTACACACAGCATGGACGTATGCACTGGACATCCTCGGGGTGTCCTCACTCCGCGGTCCCTGGCATCCTCCCTGTTTATCCTGCAGCCTCAAGACCGGCATTTTCGGAAAGCCCAGGAGCAGGGCTTTCCAACAGTGTCAGACTTGTCAGTTTCCCGCCAATACTTTGGGAGATAGAGCCGTTGCTAAATCTTGTTTTCACTCTGTTACAGCTTTGTGTACAAAAGTGCCATTAGACAGGCGTTTGAAGCGCTTTCGGAACAGCCCCGCTCCTTGGTGATTTCAAGGCGGAAAATGCCCCTGGCTGGCCAAGAAAACCAGATTTTCAGATGCAGGACTATGGCAGCTAACTGCAGGTACAAGAAATTTCTCTCTAGCCCCATTATTTCTGGAGTTATTGGCCGTGGCGCTGCCCACTTTTTTTTTCGGCGGTTTTTTTTTTCTGGCTTCGGTCCAGCACACACGTAGCAGCCTTGGCTATTGTTGACGTACACACAGCATGGACGTAGGCACTGGACATCCTCGGGGTGTCCTCACTTCGCGGTCCCTGGCATCCTCCCTGTTTATTCTGCAGCCTCAAGACCGGCATTTTCGGAAAGCCCAGGAGCAGGGCTTTCCAACAGGGCTTTCCAACAGTGTCAGACTTGTCAGTTTCCCGCCAATACTTTGGGAGATAGAGCCTTTGCTAAATCTTGTTTTCACTCTGTTACAGCTTTGTGTACAAAAGTGCCATTAGACAGGCGTTTGAAGCGCATTCGGAACAGCCCCGCTCCCCGGTGATTTCAAGGCGGAAAATGCCCCTGGCTGGCCAAGAAAACCAGATTTTCAGATGCAGGACTATGGCAGCTAACTGCAGGTACAAGAAATTTCTCTCTAGCCCCATTATTTCTGGAGTTATTGGCCGTGGCGCTGCCCACTTCTTTTTTCGGCGTTTTTTTCTGGCTTCGGTCCAGCACACACGTAGCAGCCTTGGCTATTGTTGACGTAAACACAGCATGGACGTATGCACTGGACATTCTCGGGGTGTCCTCACTCCGCGGTCCCTGGCATCCTCCCTGTTTATCCTGCAGCCTCAAGACCGGCATTTTCGGAAAGCCCAGGAGCAGGGCTTTCCAACAGTGTCAGACTTGTCAGTTTCCCGCCAATACTTTGGGAGATAGAGCCGTTGCTAAATCTTGTTTTCACTCTGTTACAGCTTTGTGTACAAAAGTGCCATTAGACAGGCGTTTGAAGCGCGTTCGGAACAGCCCCGCTCCCTGGTGATTTCAAGGCGGAAAATGCCCCTGGCTGGCCAAGAAAACCAGATTTTCAGATGCAGGACTATGGCAGCTAACTGCAGGTACAACAGATTTCTCTCTAGCCCCATTATTTCTGGAGTTATTGGCCGTGGCGCTGCCCACTTCTTTTTTCGGCGTTTTTTCTGGCTTCGGTCCAGCACACACGTAGCAGCCTTGGCTATTGTTGACGTAAACACAGCATGGACGTATGCACTGGACATCCTCGGGGTGTCCTCACTCCGCGGTCCCTGGCATCCTCCCTGTTTATCCTGCAGCCTCAAGACCGGCATTTTCGGAAAGCCCAGGAGTTGGGCTTTCCAACAGTGTCAGACTTGTCAGTTTCCCGCCAATACTTTGGGAGATAGAGCCGTTGCTAAATCTTGTTTTCACTCTGTTACAGCTTTGTGTACAAAAGTGCCATTAGACAGGCGTTTGAAGCGCATTCGGAGCAGCCCCGCTCCCTGGTGATTTCAAGGCGGAAAATGCCCCTGGCTGGCCAAGAAAACCAGATTTTCAGATGCAGGAATATGGCAGCTAACTGCAGGTACAATAAATTTCTCTCTAGCCCCATAATTTCTGGAGTTATTGGCCGTGGCGCTGCCCACTTCTTTTTTCGGCGTTTTTTCTGGCTTCGGTCCAGCACACACGTAGCAGCCTTGGCTATTGTTGACGTAAACACAGCATGGACGTATGCACTGGACATCCTCGGGGTGTCCTCACTCCGCGGTCCCTGGCATCCTCCCTGTTTATCCTGCAGCCTCAAGACCGGCATTTTCGGAAAGCCCAGGAGCAGGGCTTTCCAACAGTGTCAGACTTGTCAGTTTCCCGCCAATACTTTGGGAGATAGAGCCGTTGATAAATCTTGTTTTCACTCTGTTACAGCTTTGTGTACAAAAGTGCCATTAGACAGGCGTTTGAAGCGCATTCGGAGCAGCCCCGCTCCTTGGTGATTTCAAGGCGGAAAATGCCCCTGGCTGGCCAAGAAAACCAGATTTTCAGATGCAGGACTATGGCAGCTAACTGCAGGTACAATAAATTTCTCTCTAGCCCCATTATTTCTGGAGTTATTGGCCGTGGCGCTGCCCACTTCTTTTTTCGGCGGTTTTTTTTTTCTGGCTTCGGTCCAGCACACACGTAGCAGCCTTGGCTATTGTTGACGTACACACAGCATGGACGTATGCACTGGACATCCTCGGGGTGTCCTCACTCCGCGGTCCCTGGCATCCTCCCTGTTTATCCTGCAGCCTCAAGACCGGCATTTTCGGAAAGCCCAGGAGCAGGGCTTTCCAACAGTGTCAGACTTGTCAGTTTCCCGCCAATACTTTGGGAGATAGAGCCTTTGCTAAATCTTGTTTTCACTCTGTTACAGCTTTGTGTACAAAAGTGCCATTAGACAGGCGTTTGAAGCGCATTCGGAACAGCCCCGCTCCCCGGTGATTTCAAGGCGGAAAATGCCCCTGGCTGGCCAAGAAAACCAGATTTTCAGATGCAGGACTATGGCAGCTAACTGCAGGTACAAGAAATTTCTCTCTAGCCCCATTATTTCTGGAGTTATTGGCCGTGGCGCTGCCCACTTCTTTTTTCGGCGTTTTTTTCTGGCTTCGGTCCAGCACACACGTAGCAGCCTTGGCTATTGTTGACGTACACACAGCATGGACGTATGCACTGGACATTCTCGGGGTGTCCTCACTCCGCGGTCCCTGGCATCCTCCCTGTTTATCCTGCAGCCTCAAGACCGGCATTTTCGGAAAGCCCAGGAGCAGGGCTTTCCAACAGTGTCAGACTTGTCAGTTTCCCGCCAATACTTTGGGAGATAGAGCCGTTGCTAAATCTTGTTTTCACTCTGTTACAGCTTTGTGTACAAAAGTGCCACTAGACAGGCGTTTGAAGCGCATTCGGAACAGCCCCGCTCCCTGGTGATTTCAAGGCGGAAAATGCCCCTGGCTGGCCAAGAAAACCAGATTTTCAGATGCAGGACTATGGCAGCTAACTGCAGGTACAAGAAATTTCTCTCTAGCCCCATTATTTCTGGAGTTATTGGCCGTGGCGCTGCCCACTTCTTTTTTCGGCGGTTTTTTTTTCTGGCTTCGGTCCAGCACACACGTAGCAGCCTTGGCTATTGTTGACGTACACACAGCATGGACGTATGCACTGGACATCCTCGGGGTGTCCTCACTCCGCGGTCCCTGGCATCCTCCCTGTTTATCCTGCAGCCTCAAGACCGGCATTTTCGGAAAGCCCAGGAGCAGGGCTTTCCAACAGTGTTATACTTGTCAGTTTCCCGCCAATACTTTGGGAGATAGAGCCGTTGCTAAATCTTGTTTTCACTCTGTTACAGCTTTGTGTACAAAAGTGCCTTTAGACAGGCGTTTGAAGCGCATTCGGAGCAGCCCCGCTCCCTGGTGATTTCAAGGTGGAAAATGCCCCTGGCTGGCCAAGAAAACCAGATTTTCAGATGCAGGACTATGGCAGCTAACTGCGGGTACAAGAAATTTCTCTCTAGCCCCATTATTTCTGGAGTTATTGGCCGTGGCGCTGCCCACTTCTTTTTTCGGCGTTTTTTTTCTGGCTTCGGTCCAGCACACACGTAGCAGCCTTGGCTATTGTTGACGTACACACAGCATGGACGTATGCAGTGGATTTCCTCGGGGTGTCCTCACTCCGCGGTCCCTGGCATCCTCCCTGTTTTTTCTGCAGCCTCAAGACCGGCATTTTCGGAAAGCCCAGGATCAGGGCTTTCTAACAGTGTCAGACTTGTCAGTTTCCCGCCAATACTTTGGGAGATACAGCCGTTGCTAAATCTTGTTTTCACTCTGTTACAGCTTTGTGTACAAAAGTGCCATTAGACAGGCGTTTGAAGCGCGTTCGGAGCAGCCCCGCTCCCTGGTGATTTCAAGACGGAAAATGCCCCTGGCTGGCCAAGAAAACCAGTTTTTCAGATGCAGGACTATGGCAGCTAACTGCAGGTACAATAAATTTCTCTCTAGCCCCATTATTTCTGGAGTTATTGGCCGTGGCACTGCCCACTTCTTTTTTCAGCGTTTTTTTCTGGCTTCGGTCCAGCACACACGTAGCAGCCTTGGCTATTGTGGACGTACACACAGCATGGACGTGTGCACTGGACATCCTCGGGGTGTCCTCACTTCGCGGTCCCTGGCATCCTCCCTGTTTATTCTGCAGCCTCGAGACCGGCATTTTCGGAAAGCCCAGGAGCAGGGCTTTCCAACAGTGTCAGACTTGTCAGTTTCCCGCCAATACTTTGGGAGATAGAGCCGTTGCTAATTCTTGTTTTCACTCTGTTACAGCTTTGTGTACAAAAGTGCCATTAGACAGGCGTTTGAAGCGCGTTCGGAGCAGCCCCGCTCCCTGGTGATTTCAAGGCGGAAAATGCCCCTGGCTGGCCAAGAAAACCAGTTTTTCAGATGCAGGACTCTGGCAGCTAACTGCAGGTACAATAAATTTCTCTCTAGCCCCATAATTTCTGGAGTTATTGGCCGTGGCGCTGCCCACTTCTTTTTTCGGCGTTTTTTCTGGCTTCGGTCCAGCACACACGTAGCAGCCTTGGCTATTGTTGACGTAAACACAGCATGGACGTATGCACTGGACATCCTCGGGGTGTCCTCACTCCGCGGTCCCTGGCATCCTCCCTGTTTATTCTGCAGCCTCAAGACCGGCATTTTCGGAAAGCCCAGGATCAGGTCTTTCCAACAGTGTCAGACTTGTCAGTTTCCTGCCAATACTTTGGGAGATAGAGCCGTTGCTAAATCTTGTTTTCACTCTGTTACAGCTTTGTGTACAAAAGTGCCATTAGACAGGCGTTTGAACCGCATTCGGAGCAGCCCCGCTCCCTGGTGATTTCAAGGCGGAAAATGCCCCTGGCTGGCCAAGAAAACCAGATTTTCAGATGCAGGACTATGGCAGCTAACTGCAGGTACAAGAAATTCCTCTCTAGCCCCATTATTCCTGGAGTTATTGGCCGTGGCGCTGCCCACTTCTTTTTTCGGCGGTTTTTTTTCTGGCTTCGGTCCAGCACACACGTAGCAGCCTTGGCTATTGTTGACATACACACAGCATGGACGTATGCACTGGACATCCTCGGGGTGTCCTCATTTCGCGGTCCCTGGCATCCTCCCTGTTTATTCTGCAGCCTCAAGACCGGCATTTTCGGAAAGCCCAGGAGCAGGGCTTTCCAACAGTGTCAGACTTGTCAGTTTCCCGCCAATACTTTTGGAGATAGAGCCGTTGCTAAGTCTTGTTTTCACACTGTTACAGCTTTGTGTACAAAAGTGCCATTAGACAGGCGTTTGAAGCGCATTCGGAGCAGCCCCGCTCCCTGGTGATTTCAAGGTGGAAAATGCCCCTGGCTGGCCAAGAAAACCAGATTTTCAGATGCAGGACTATGGCAGCTAACTGCAGGTACAATAAATTTCTCTCTAGCCCCATTATTTCTGGAGTTATTGGCCGTGGCGCTGCCCACTTCTTTTTTCAGCGTTTTTTTCTGGCTTCGGTCCAGCACACACGTAGCAGCCTTGGCTATTGTTGACGTACACACAGCATGGACGTATGCAGTGGACATCCTCGGGGTGTCCTCACTCCGCGGTCCCTGGCATCCTCCATGTTTTTTCTGCAGCCTCAAGACCGGCATTTTCGGAAAGCCCAGGAGCAGGGCTTTCCAACAGTGTCAGACTTGTCAGTTTCCTGCCAATACTTTGGGAGATAGAGCCGTTGCTAAATCTTGTTTTCACTCTGTTACAGTTTTGTGTACAAAAGTGCCATTAGACAGGCGTTTGAAGCGCATTCGGAGCAGCCCTGCTCCCTGGTGATTTCAAGGCGGAAAATTCCCCTGGCTGGCCAAGTAAACCAGATTTTCAGATACAGGACTATGGCAGCTAACTGCAGGTACAAGAAATTTCTCTCTAGCCCCATTATTTCTGGAGTTATTGGCCGTGGCGCTGCCCACTTCTTTTTTCGGCCTTTTTTGCACACACGTAGCAGCCTTGGCTATTGTTGACGTACACACAGCATGGACGTATGCACTGGACATCCTCGGGGTGTCCTCACTTCGCGGTCCCTGGCATCCTCCCTGTTTATCCTGCAGCCTCAAGACCGGCATTTTCGGAAAGCCCAGGATCAGGGCTTTCTAACAGTGTCAGACTTGTCAGTTTCCCGCCAATACTTTGGGAGATAGAGCCGTTGCTAAATCTTGTTTTCACTCTGTTACAGCTTTGTGTACAAAAGTGCCATTAGACAGGCGTTTGAAGCGCGTTTGGAGCAGCCCCGCTCCCTGGTGATTTCAAGGCGGAAAATGCCCCTGGCTGGCCAAGAAAACCAGTTTTTCAGATGCAGGACTATGGCAGCTAACTGCAGGTACAATAAATTTCTCTCTAGCCCCATTATTTCTGGAGTTATTGGCCGTGGCGCTGCCCACTTCTTTTTTCAGCGTTTTTTTCTGGCTTCGGTCCAGCACACACGTAGCAGCCTTGGCTATTGTGGACGTACACACAGCATGGACGTATGCACTGGACATCCTCGGGGTGTCCTCACTTCGCGGTCCCTGGCATCCTCCCTGTTTATTCTGCAGCCTCGAGACCGGCATTTTCGGAAAGCCCAGGAGCAGGGCTTTCCAACAGTGTCAGACTTGTCAGTTTCCCGCCAATACTTTGGGAGATAGAGCCGTTGCTAAATCTTGTTTTCACTCTGTTACAGCTTTGTGTACAAAAGTGCCATTAGACAGGCGTTTGAAGCGCGTTCGGAGCAGCCCCGCTCCCTGGTGATTTCAAGGCGGAAAATGCCCCTGGCTGGCCAAGAAAACAAGTTTTTCAGATGCAGGACTCTGGCAGCTAACTGCAGGTACAATAAATTTCTCTCTAGCCCCATAATTTCTGGAGTTATTGGCCGTGGCGCTGCCCACTTCTTTTTTCGGCGTTTTTTCTGGCCTCGGTCCAGCACACACGTAGCAGCCTTGGCTATTGTTGACGTAAACACAGCATGGACGTATGCACTGGACATCCTCGGGGTGTCCTCACTCCGCGGTCCCTGGCATCCTCCCTGTTTATTCTGCAGCCTCGAGACCGGCATTTTCGGAAAGCCCAGGAGCAGGGCTTTCCAACAGTGTCAGACTTGTCAGTTTCCCGCCAATACTTTGGGAGATAGAGCCGTTGCTAAATCTTGTTTTCACTCTGTTACAGCTTTGTGTACAAAAGTGCCATTAGACAGGCGTTTGAAGCGCATTCGGAGCAGCCCCGCTCCCTGTTGATTTCAAGGTGGAAAATGCCCCTGGCTGGCCAAGAAAACCAGATTTTCAGATGCAGGACTATGGCAGCTAACTGCAGGTACAAGAAATTTCTCTCTAGCCCCATTATTTCTGGAGTTATTGGCCGTGGCGCTGCCCACTTCTTTTTTCGGCGTTTTTTTTCTGGCTTCGGTCCAGCACACACGTAGCAGCCTTGGCTATTGTTGACGTACACACAGCATGGACGTATGCAGTGGACATCCTCGGGGTGTCCTCACTCCGCGGTCCCTGGCATCCTCCATGTTTTTTTCTGCAGCCTCAAGACCGGCATTTTCGGAAAGCCCAGGACCAGGGCTTTCCAACAGTGTCAGACTTGTCAGTTTCCTGCCAATACTTTGGGAGATAGAGCCGTTGCTAAATCTTGTTTTCACTCTGTTACAGTTTTGTGTACAAAAGTGCCATTAGACAGGCGTTTGAAGCGCATTCGGAGCAGCCCTGCTCCCTGGTGATTTCAAGGCGGAAAATTCCCCTGGCTGGCCAAGTAAACCAGATTTTCAGATACAGGACTATGGCAGCTAACTGCAGGTACAAGAAATTTCTCTCTAGCCCCATTATTTCTGGAGTTATTGGCCGTGGCGCTGCCCACTTCTTTTTTCGGCCTTTTTTGCACACACGTAGCAGCCTTGGCTATTGTTGACGTACACACAGCATGGACGTATGCACTGGACATCCTCGGGGTGTCCTCACTTCGCGGTCCCTGGCATCCTCCCTGTTTATCCTGCAGCCTCAAGACCGGCATTTTCGGAAAGCCCAGGAGCAGGGCTTTCCAACAGTGTCAGACTTGTCAGTTTCCCGCCAATACTTTGGGAGATAGAGCCGTTGCTAAATCTTGTTTTCACTCTGTTACAGCTTTGTGTACAAAAGTGCCATTAGACAGGCGTTTGAAGCGCGTTCGGAGCAGCCCCGCTCCCTGGTGATTTCAAGGCGGAAAATGCCCCTGGCTGGCCAAGAAAACCAGTTTTTCAGATGCAGGACTATGGCAGCTAACTGCAGGTACAATAAATTTCTCTCTAGCCCCATAATTTCTGGAGTTATTGGCCGTGGCGCTGCCCACTTCTTTTTTCGGCGTTTTTTCTGGCTTCGGTCCAGCACACACGTAGCAGCCTTGGCTATTGTTGACGTAAACACAGCATGGACGTATGCACTGGACATCCTCGGGGTGTCCTCACTCCGCGGTCCCTGGCATCCTCCCTGTTTATTCTGCAGCCTCGAGACCGGCATTTTCGGAAAGCCCAGGAGCAGGGCTTTCCAACAGTGTCAGACTTGTCAGTTTCCCGCCAATACTTTGGGAGATAGAGCCGTTGCTAAATCTTGTTTTCACTCTGTTACAGCTTTGTGTACAAAAGTGCCATTAGACAGGCGTTTGAAGCGCATTCGGAGCAGCCCCGCTCCCTGGTGATTTCAAGGTGGAAAATGCCCCTGGCTGGCCAAGAAAACCAGATTTTCAGATGCAGGACTGTGGCAGCTAACTGCAGGTACAAGAAATTTCTCTCTAGCCCCATAATTTCTGGAGTTATTGGCCGTGGCGCTGCCCACTTCTTTTTTCGGCGTTTTTTTTCTGGCTTCGGTCCAGCACACACGTAGCAGCCTTGGCTATTGTTGACGTACACACAGCATGGACGTATGCAGTGGACATCCTCGGGGTGTCCTCACTCCGCGGTCCCTGGCATCCTCCATGTTTTTTCTGCAGCCTCAAGACCGGCATTTTCGGAAAGCCCAGGATCAGGGCTTTCTAACAGTGTCAGACTTGTCAGTTTCCCGCCAATACTTTGGGAGATAGAGCCGTTGCTAAATCTTGTTTTCACTCTGTTACAGTTTTGTGTACAAAAGTGCCATTAGACAGGCGTTTGAAGCGCATTCGGAGCAGCCCTGCTCCCTGGTGATTTCAAGGCGGAAAATTCCCCTGGCTGGCCAAGTAAACCAGATTTTCAGATACAGGACTATGGCAGCTAACTGCAGGTACAAGAAATTTCTCTCTAGCCCCATTATTTCTGGAGTTATTGGCCGTGGCGCTGCCCACTTCTTTTTTCGGCCTTTTTTGCACACACGTAGCAGCCTTGGCTATTGTTGACGTACACACAGCATGGACGTATGCACTGGACATCCTCGGGGTGTCCTCACTTCGCGGTCCCTGGCATCCTCCCTGTTTATCCTGCAGCCTCAAGACCGGCATTTTCGGAAAGCCCAGGAGCAGGGCTTTCCAACAGTGTCAGACTTGTCAGTTTCCCGCCAATACTTTGGGAGATAGAGCCGTTGCTAAATCTTGTTTTCCACTCTGTTACAGCTTTGTGTACAAAAGTGCCATTAGACAGGCGTTTGAAGCGCATTCGGAGCAGCCCCGCTCCCTGGTGATTTCAAGGTGGAAAATGCCCCTGGCTGGCCAAGAAAACCAGATTTTCAGATGCAGGACTATGGCAGCTAACTGCAGGTACAAGAAATTTCTCTCTAGCCCCATTATTTCTGGAGTTATTGGCCGTGGCGCTTCCCACTTCTTTTTTCGGCCTTTTTTTCTGGCTTCGGTCCAGCACACACGTAGCAGCCTTGGCTATTGTTGACGTACACACAGCATGGACGTATGCACTGGACATCCTCGGGGTGTCCTCACTTTGCGGTCCCTGGCATCCTCCCTGTTTTTTCTGCAGCCTCAAGACCGGCATTTTCGGAAAGCCCAGGAGCAGGGCTTTCCAACAGTGTCAGACTTGTCAGTTTCCTGCCAATACTTTGGGAGATAGAGCCGTTGCTAAATCTTGTTTTCACTCTGTTACAGCTTTCTGTACAAAAGTGCCATTAGACAGGCGTTTGAAGCGCATTCGGAGCAGCCCCGCTCCCTGGTGATTTCAAGGCGGAAAATGCCCCTGGCTGGCCAAGAAAACCAGATTTTCAGATGCAGGACTATGGCAGCTAACTGCAGGTACAAGAAATTTCTCTCTAGCCCCATTATTCCTGGAGTTATTGGCCGTGGCGCTGCCCACTTCTTTTTTCGGCGGTTTTTTTTCTGGCTTCGTCCAGCACACACGTAGCAGCCTTGGCTATTGTTGACGTACACACAGCATGGACGTATGCACTGGATATCCTCGGGGTGTCCTCACTCCGCCTTCCCTGGCATCCTCCCTGTGTATTCTGCAGCCTCAAGACCGGCATTTTCGGAAAGCCCATGAGCAGGGCTTTCCAACAGTGTCAGACTTGTCAGTTTCCCGCCAATACTTTGGGAGATAGAGCCGTTGCTAAATCTTGTTTTCACTCTGTTACAGCTTTGTGTACAAAAGTGCCATTAGACAGGCGTTTGAAGCGCATTCGGAACAGCCCCGCTCCCTGGTGATTTCAAGGCGGAAAATGCCCATGGCTGGCCAAGAAAACCAGATTTTCAGATGCAGGAGTTTGGCAGCTAACTGCAGGTACAAGAAATTTCACTCTAGCCCCATTATTTCTGGAGTTATTGGCCGTGGAGCTGCCCAATTCTTTTTTCGGCGGTTTTTTTTCTGGCTTCGGTCCAGCACACACGTAGCAGCCTTGGCTTTTGTTGACGTACACACAGCATGGACGTATGCACTGGACATCCTCGGGGTGTCCTCACTCCGCGGTCCCTGGCATCCTCCCTGTTTATTCTGCAGCCTCAAGACCGGCATTTTCGGAAAGCCCAGGAGCAGGGCTTTCCAACAGTGTCAGACTTGTCAGTTTCCCGCCAATACTTTGGGAGATAGAGCCGTTGCTATATCTTGTTTTCACTCTGTTACAGCTATGTGTACAAAAGTGCCATTAGACAGGCGTTTGAAGCGCATTCGGAGCAGCTCCGCTCCCTGGTGATTTCAAGGCGGAAAATGCCCCTGGCTGGCCAAGAAAACCAGATTTTCAGATGCAGGACTATGGCAGCTAACTGCAGGTACAAGAAACTTCTCTCTAGCCCCATTATTCCTGGAGTTATTGGCCGTGGCGCTGCCCACTTCTTTTTTCGACGTTTTTTCTGGCTTCGGTCCAGCACACACGTAGCAGCCTTGGCTATTGTTGACGTACACACAGCATGGACGTATGCACTGGACATCCTCGGGGTGTCCTCACTCCGCGGTCCCTGGCATCCTCCCTGTTTATTCTGCAGCCTCAAGACTGGCATTTTCGGAAAGCCCATGAGCAGGGCTTTCCAACAGTGTCAGACCTGTCAGTTTCCCGCCAATACTTTGGGAGATAGAGCCGTTGCTAAATCTTGTTTTCACTCTGTTAAAGCTTTGTGTACAAAAGTGCCATTAGACAGGCGTTTGAAGCGCCTTCGGAGCAGCCCCGCTCCCTGGTGATTTCAAGGCGGAAAATGCCCCTGGCTGGCCAAGAAAACCAGATTTTCAGATGCAGGACTATGGCAGCTAACTGCAGGTACAAGAAATTTCTCTCTAGCCCCATTATTTCTGGAGTTATTGGCCGTGGCGCTGCCCACTTCTTTGTTCGGCGTTTTTTTTCTGGCTTCGGTCCAGCACACACGTAGCAGCCTTGGCTATTGTTGACCTACACACAGCATGGACGTATGCAATGGACATCCTCGGGGTGTCCTCACTTCGCGGTCCCTGGCATCCTCCCTGTTTTTTTTGCAGCCTCAAGACCGGCATTTTCGGAAAGCCCAGGAGCAGGGCTTTCCAACAGTGTCAGACTTGTCAGTTTCCCGCCAATACTTTGGGAGATAGAGCCGTTGCTAAATCTTGTTTTCACTCTGTTACAGCTTTGTGTACAAAAGTGCCATTAGACAGGCGTTTGAACCGCATTCGGAGCAGCCCCGCTCCCTGGTGATTTCAAGGCGGAAAATGCCCCTGGCTGGCCAAGAAAACCAGATTTTCAGATGCAGGACTATGGCAGCTAACTGCAGGTACAAGAAATTTCTCTCTAGCCCCATTATTCCTGGAGTTATTGGCCGTGGCGCTGCCCACTTCTTTTTTCGGCGTTTTTTTTCTGGCTTCGGTCCAGCACACACGTAGCAGCCTTGGCTATTGTTGACGTACACACAGCATGGACGTATGCACTGGACATCCTCGGGGTGTCCTCACTCCGCGGTCCCTGGCATCCTCCCTGTTTATTCTGCAGCCTCAAGACCGGCATTTTCGGAAAGCCCAGGATCAGGTCTTTCCAACAGTGTCAGACTTGTCAGTTTCCTGCCAATACTTTGGGAGATAGAGCCGTTGCTAAATCTTGTTTTCACTCTGTTACAGCTTTGTGTACAAAAGTGCCATTAGACAGGCGTTTGAACCGCATTCGGAGCAGCCCCGCTCCCTGGTGATTTCAAGGCGGAAAATGCCCCTGGCTGGCCAAGAAAACCAGATTTTCAGATGCAGGACTATGGCAGCTAACTGCAGGTACAAGAAATTTCTCTCTAGCCCCATTATTCCTGGAGTTATTGGCCGTGGCGCTGCCCACTTCTTTTTTCGGCGGTTTTTTTTCTGGCTTCGGTCCAGCACACACGTAGCAGCCTTGGCTATTGTTGACATACACACAGCATGGACGTATGCACTGGACATCCTCGGGGTGTCCTCACTTCGCGGTCCCTGGCATCCTCCCTGTTTATTCTGCAGCCTCAAGACCGGCATTTTCGGAAAGCCCAGGAGCAGGGCTTTCCAACAGTGTCAGACTTGTCAGTTTCCCGCCAATACTTTTGGAGATAGAGCCGTTGCTAAGTCTTGTTTTCACACTGTTACAGCTTTGTGTACAAAAGTGCCATTAGACAGGCGTTTGAAGCGCATTCGGAGCAGCCCTGCTCCCTGGTGATTTCAAGGCGGAAAATTCCCCTGGCTGGCCAAGTAAACCAGATTTTCAGATACAGGACTATGGCAGCTAACTGCAGGTACAAGAAATTTCTCTCTAGCCCCATTATTTCTGGAGTTATTGGCCGTGGCGCTGCCCACTTCTTTTTTCGGCGTTTTTTTTCTGGCTTCGGTCCAGCACACACGTAGCAGCCTTGGCTATTGTTGACGTACACACAGCATGGACGTATGCACTGGACATCCTCGGGGTGTCCTCACTTCGCGGTCCCTGGCATCCTCCCTGTTTATTCTGCAGCCTCAAGACCGGCATTTTCGGAAAGCCCATGAGCAGGGCTTTCCAACAGTGTCAGACTTGTCAGTTTCCCGCCAATACTTTGGGAGATAGAGCCGTTGCTAAATCTTGTTTTCACTCTGTTACAGCTTTGTGTACAAAAGTGCCATTAGACAGGCGTTTGAAGCGCATTCGGAGCAGCCCCGCTCCCTGGTGATTTCAAGGCGGAAAATGCCCCTGGCTGGCCAAGAAAACCAGATTTTCAGATGCAGGACTATGGCAGCTAACTGCAGGTACAAGAAATTTCTCTCTAGCCCCATTATTCCTGGAGTTATTGGCCGTGGCGCTGCCCACTTCTTTTTTCGGCGTTTTTTTTCTGGCTTCGGTCCAGCACACACGTAGCAGCCTTGGCTATTGTTGACGTACACACAGCATGGACGTATGCACTGGACATCCTCGGGGTGTCCTCACTTCGCGGTCCCTGGCATCCTCCCTGTTTATTCTGCAGCCTCAAGACCGGCATTTTCGGAAAGCCCATGAGCAGGGCTTTCCAACAGTGTCAGACTTGTCAGTTTCCCGCCAATACTTTGGGAGATAGAGCCGTTGCTAAATCTTGTTTTCACTCTGTTACAGCTTTGTGTACAAAAGTGCCATTAGACAGGCGTTTGAAGCGCATTCGGAGCAGCCCCGCTCCCTGGTGATTTCAAGGCGGAAAATGCCCCTGGCTGGCCAAGAAAACCAGATTTTCAGATGCAGGACTATGGCAGCTAACTGCAGGTACAAGAAATTTCTCTCTAGCCCCATTATTCCTGGAGTTATTGGCCGTGGCGCTGCCCACTTCTTTTTTCGGCGTTTTTTTTCTGGCTTCGGTCCAGCACACACGTAGCAGCCTTGGCTATTGTTGACGTACACACAGCATGGACGTATGCACTGGACATCCTCGGGGTGTCCTCACTCCGCGGTCCTTGGCATCCTCCCTGTTTATTCTGCAGCATCGAGACTAGCATTTTCGGAAAGCCCAGGATCAGGGCTTTCCAACAGTGTCAGACTTGTCAGTTTCCTGCCAATACTTTGGGAGATAGAGCCGTTGCTAAATCTTGTTTTCACTCTGTTACAGCTTTGTGTACAAAAGTGCCATTAGACAGGCGTTTGAACCGCATTCGGAGCAGCCCCGCTCCCTGGTGATTTCAAGGCGGAAAATGCCCCTGGCTGGCCAAGAAAACCAGATTTTCAGATGCAGGACTATGGCAGCTAACTGCAGGTACAAGAAATTTCTCTCTAGCCCCATTATTCCTGGAGTTATTGGCCGTGGCGCTGCCCACTTCTTTTTTCGGCGTTTTTTTTCTGGCTTCGGTCCAGCACACACGTAGCAGCCTTGGCTATTGTTGACGTACACACAGCATGGACGTATGCACTGGACATCCTCGGGGTGTCCTCACTCCGCGGTCCTTGGCATCCTCCCTGTTTATTCTGGAGCATCGAGACTAGCATTTTCGGAAAGCCCAGGATCAGGGCTTTCCAACAGTGTCAGACTTGTCAGTTTCCTGCCAATACTTTGGGAGATAGAGCCGTTGCTAAATCTTGTTTTCACTCTGTTACAGCTTTGTGTACAAAAGTGCCATTAGACAGGCGTTTGAACCGCATTCGGAGCAGCCCCGCTCCCTGGTGATTTCAAGGCGGAAAATGCCCCTGGCTGGCCAAGAAAACCAGATTTTCAGATGCAGGACTATGGCAGCTAACTGCAGGTACAAGAAATTTCTCTCTAGCCCCATTATTCCTGGAGTTATTGGCCGTGGCGCTGCCCACTTCTTTTTTCGGCGGTTTTTTTTCTGGCTTCGGTCCAGCACACACGTAGCAGCCTTGGCTATTGTTGACATACACACAGCATGGACGTATGCACTGGACATCCTCGGAGTGTCCTCACTCCGCCGTCCCTGGCATCCTCCCTGTTTATTCTGCAGCCTCAAGACCGGCATTTTCGGAAAGCCCAAGAGCAGGGCTTTCCAACAGTGTCAGACTTGTCAGTTTCCCGCCAATACTTTGGGAGATAGAGCCGTTGCTAAATCTTGTTTTCACTCTGTTACAGCTTTGTGTACAAAAGTGCCATTAGACAGGCGTTTGAACCGCATTCGGAGCAGCCCCGCTCCCTGGTGATTTCAAGGCGGAAAATGCCCCTGGCTGGCCAAGAAAACCAGATTTTCAGATGCAGGACTATGGCAGCTAACTGCAGGTACAAGAAATTTCTCTCTAGCCCCATTATTCCTGGAGTTATTGGCCGTGGCGCTGCCCACTTCTTTTTTCGGCGTTTTTTTTCTGGCTTCGGTCCAGCACACACGTAGCAGCCTTGGCTATTGTTGACGTACACACAGCATGGACGTATGCACTGGACATCCTCGGGGTGTCCTCACTCCGCGGTCCCTGGCATCCTCCCTGTTTATTCTGCAGCCTCAAGACCGGCATTTTCGGAAAGCCCATGAGCAGGGCTTTCCAACAGTGTCAGACTTGTCAGTTTCCCGCCAATACTTTGGGAGATAGAGCCGTTGCTAAATCTTGTTTTCACTCTGTTACAGCTTTGTGTACAAAAGTGCCATTAGACAGGCGTTTGAAGCGCATTCGGAGCAGCCCCGCTCCCTGGTGATTTCAAGGCGGAAAATGCCCCTGGCTGGCCAAGAAAACCAGATTTTCAGATGCAGGACTATGGCAGCTAACTGCAGGTACAAGAAATTTCTCTCTAGCCCCATTATTCCTGGAGTTATTGGCCGTGGCGCTGCCCACTTCTTTTTTCGGCGTTTTTTTTCTGGCTTCGGTCCAGCACACACGTAGCAGCCTTGGCTATTGTTGACGTACACACAGCATGGACGTATGCACTGGACATCCTCGGGGTGTCCTCACTCCGCGGTCCTTGGCATCCTCCCTGTTTATTCTGCAGCATCGAGACTAGCATTTTCGGAAAGCCCAGGATCAGGGCTTTCCAACAGTGTCAGACTTGTCAGTTTCCTGCCAATACTTTGGGAGATAGAGCCGTTGCTAAATCTTGTTTTCACTCTGTTACAGCTTTGTGTACAAAAGTGCCATTAGACAGGCGTTTGAAGCGCATTCGGAACAGCCCCGCTCCCTGGTGATTTCAAGGCGGAAAATGCCCCTGGCTGGCCAAGAAAACCAGATTTTCAGATGCAGGACTATGGCAGCTAACTGCAGGTACAAGAAATTTCTCTCTAGCCCCATTATTTCTGGAGTTATTGGCCGTGGCGCTGCCCACTTCTTTTTTCGGCGTTTTTTTTTCTGGCTTCGGTCCAGCACACACGTAGCAGCCTTGGCTATTGTTGACGTACACACAGCATGGACGTATGCACTGGACATCCTCGGGGTGTCCTCACTCCGCCGTCCCTGGCATCCTCCCTGTTTATTCTGCAGCCTCAAGACCGGCATTTTCGGAAAGCCCAAGAGCAGGGCTTTCCAACAGTGTCAGACTTGTCAGTTTCCCGCCAATACTTTGGGAGATAGAGCCGTTGCTAAATCTTGTTTTCACTCTGTTACAGCTTTGTGTTTAAAAGTGCCATTAGACAGGCGTTTGAACCGCATTCGGAGCAGCCCCGCTCCCTGGTGATTTCAAGGCGGAAAATGCCCCTGGCTGGCCAAGAAAACCAGATTTTCAGATGCAGGACTATGGCAGCTAACTGCAGGTACAAGAAATTTCTCTCTAGCCCCATTATTCCTGGAGTTATTGGCCGTGGCGCTGCCCACTTCTTTTTTCGGCGTTTTTTTTCTGGCTTCGGTCCAGCACACACGTAGCAGCCTTGGCTATTGTTGACGTACACACAGCATGGACGTATGCACTGGACATCCTCGGGGTGTCCTCACTCCGCGGTCCCTGGCATCCTCCCTGTTTATTCTGCAGCCTCAAGACCGGCATTTTCGGAAAGCCCATGAGCAGGGCTTTCCAACAGTGTCAGACTTGTCAGTTTCCCGCCAATACTTTGGGAGATAGAGCCGTTGCTAAATCTTGTTTTCACTCTGTTACAGCTTTGTGTACAAAAGTGCCATTAGACAGGCGTTTGAACCGCATTCGGAGCAGCCCCGCTCCCTGGTGATTTCAAGGCGGAAAATGCCCCTGGCTGGCCAAGAAAACCAGATTTTCAGATGCAGGACTATGGCAGCTAACTGCAGGTACAAGAAATTTCTCTCTAGCCCCATTATTCCTGGAGTTATTGGCCGTGGCGCTGCCCACTTCTTTTTTCGGCGTTTTTTTTCTGGCTTCGGTCCAGCACACACGTAGCAGCCTTGGCTATTGTTGACGTACACACAGCATGGACGTATGCACTGGACATCCTCGGGGTGTCCTCACTCCGCGGTCCTTGGCATCCTCCCTGTTTATTCTGCAGCATCGAGACCAGCATTTTCGGAAAGCCCAGGATCAGGGCTTTCCAACAGTGTCAGACTTGTCAGTTTCCTGCCAATACTTTGGGAGATAGAGCCGTTGCTAAATCTTGTTTTCACTCTGTTACAGCTTTGTGTACAAAAGTGCCATTAGACAGGCGTTTGAAGCGCATTCGGAACAGCCCCGCTCCCTGGTGATTTCAAGGCGGAAAATGCCCCTGGCTGGCCAAGAAAACCAGATTTTCAGATGCAGGACTATGGCAGCTAACTGCAGGTACAAGAAATTTCTCTCTAGCCCCATTATTTCTGGAGTTATTGGCCGTGGCGCTGCCCACTTCTTTTTTCGGCGTTTTTTTTCTGGCTTCGGTCCAGCACACACGTAGCAGCCTTGGCTATTGTTGACGTACACACAGCATGGACGTATGCACTGGACATCCTCGGGGTGTCCTCACTCCGCGGTCCTTGGCATCCTCCCTGTTTATTCTGCAGCATCGAGACTAGCATTTTCGGAAAGCCCAGGATCAGGGCTTTCCAACAGTGTCAGACTTGTCAGTTTCCTGCCAATACTTTGGGAGATAGAGCCGTTGCTAAATCTTGTTTTCACTCTGTTACAGCTTTGTGTACAAAAGTGCCATTAGACAGGCGTTTGAAGCGCATTCGGAACAGCCCCGCTCCCTGGTGATTTCAAGGCGGAAAATGCCCCTGGCTGGCCAAGAAAACCAGATTTTCAGATGCAGGACTATGGCAGCTAACTGCAGGTACAAGAAATTTCTCTCTAGCCCCATTATTTCTGGAGTTATTGGCCGTGGCGCTGCCCACTTCTTTTTTCGGCGTTTTTTTTCTGGCTTCGGTCCAGCACACACGTAGCAGCCTTGGCTATTGTTGACGTACACACAGCATGGACGTATGCACTGGACATCCTCGGGGTGTCCTCACTCCGCCTTCCCTGGCATCATCCCTGTTTATTCTGCAGCCTCAAGACCGGCATTTTCGGAAAGCCCATGAGCAGGGCTTTCCAACAGTGTCAGACTTGTCAGTTTCCCGCCAATACTTTGGGAGATAGAGCCGTTGCTAAATCTTGTTTTTACACTGTTACAGCTTTGTGTACAAAAGTGCAATTAGACAGGCGTTTGAAGCGCATTCGGAGCAGCCCCGCTCCCTGGTGATTTCAAGGCGGAAAATGCCCCTGGCTGGCCAAGAAAACCAGATTTTCAGATGCAGGACTATGACAGCTAACTGCAGGTACAAGAAATTTCTCTCTAGCCCCATTATTTCTGGAGTTATTGGCTGTGGCGCTGCCCACTTCTTTTTTCGGCGTTTTTTTTCTGGCTTCGGTCCAGCACACACGTAGCAGCCTTGGCTATTGTTGACGTACACACAGCTTGGACGTATGCAGTGGACATCCTCGGGGTGTCCTCACTCTGCAGTCCCTGGCATCCTCCCTGTTTATCCTGCAGCCTCAAGACCGGCATTTTCGGAAAGCCCAGGAGCAGGGCTTTCCAACAGTGTCAGACTTGTCAGTTTCCCGCCAATACTTTGGGAGATAGAGCCGTTGCTAAATCTTGTTTTCACACTGTTACAGCTTTGTGTACAAAAGTGCCATTAGACAGGCGTTTGAAGCGCATTCGGAGCAGCCCCGCTCCCTGGTGATTTCAAGGCGGAAAATGCCCCTGGCTGGCCAAGAAAACCAGATTTTCAGATGCAGGACTATGGCAGCTAACTGCAGGTACAAGAAATTTCTCTCTAGCCCCATTATTTCTGGAGTTATTGGCTGTGGCGCTGCCCACTTCTTTTTTCGGCGTTTTTTTTCTGGCTTCGGTCCAGCACACACGTAGCAGCCTTGGCTATTGTTGACGTACACACAGCATGGACGTATGCACTGGACATCCTCGGGGTGTCCTCACTCTGCAGTCCCTGGCATCCTCCCTGTTTATTCTGCAGCCTCAAGACCGGCATTTTCGGAAAGCCCAGGATTAGGGCTTTCCAACAGTGTCAGACTTGTCAGTTTCCCGCCAATACTTTGGGAGATAGAGCCGTTGCTAAATCTTGTTTTCACTCTGTTACAGCTTTGTGTACAAAAGTGCCATTAGACTGGCGTTTGAAGCGCATTCGGAGCAGCCCCGCTCCCTGGTGATTTCAAGGCGGAAAATGCCCCTGGCTGGCCAAGAAAACCAGATTTTCAGATGCAGGACTATGGCAGCTAACTGCAGGTACAAGAAATTTCTCTCTAGCCCCATTATTTCTGGAGTAATGGGCCGTGGCGCTGCCCACTTCTTTTTTCGGCGTTTTTTTCTGGCTTCGGTCCAGCACACACGTAGCAGCCTTGGCTATTGTTGACGTACACACAGCATGGACGTATGCACTGGACATCCTCGGGGTGTCCTCACTTCGCGGTCCCTGACATCCTCCCTGTTTCGTTTGCAGCCTCAAGACCGGCATTTTCGGAAAGCCCAGGATCAGGGCTTTCCAACAGTGTCAGACTTGTCAGTTTCCCGCCAATACTTTGGGAGATAGAGCCGTTGCTAAATCTTGTTTTCACACTGTTACAGCTTTGTGTACAAAAGTGCCATTAGACAGGCGTTTGAAGCGCATTCGGAGCAGCCCCGCTCCCTGGTGATTTCAAGGCGGAAAATGCCCCTGGCTGGCCAAGAAAACCAGATTTTCAGATGCAGGACTATGACAGCTAACTGCAGGTACAAGAAATTTCTCTCTAGCCCCATTATTTCTGGAGTTATTGGCCGTGGCGCTGCCCACTTCTTTTTTCGGCGTTTTTTTTCTGGCTTCGGTCCAGCACACACGTAGCAGCCTTGGCTATTGTTGACGTACACACAGCATGGACGTATGCACTGGACATCCTCGGGGTGTCCTCAATCCGCGGTCCCTGGCATCCTCCCTGTTTATTCTGCAGCATCGAGACCAGCATTTTCGGAAAGCCCAGGATCAGGGCTTTCCAACAGTGTCAGACTTGTCATTTTCCTGCCAATACTTTGGGAGATAGAGCCGTTGCTAAATCTTGTTTTCACTCTGTTACAGCTTTGTGTACAAAAGTGCCATTAGACAGGCGTTTGAAGCGCATTCGGAACAGCCCCGCTCCCTGGTGATTTCAAGGCGGAAAATGCCCCTGGCTGGCCAAGAAAACCAGATTTTCAGATGCAGGACTATGGCAGCTAACTGCAGGTACAAGAAATTTCTCTCTAGCCCCATTATTTCTGGAGTTATTGGCCGTGGCGCTGCCCACTTCTTTTTTCGGCGTTTTTTTTCTGGCTTCGGTCCAGCACACACGTAGCAGCCTTGGCTATTGTTGACGTACACACAGCATGGACGTATGCACTGGACATCCTCGGGGTGTCCTCACTCCGCGGTCCTTGGCATCCTCCCTGTTTATTCTGCAGCATCGAGACTAGCATTTTCGGAAAGCCCAGGATCAGGGCTTTCCAACAGTGTCAGACTTGTCAGTTTCCTGCCAATACTTTGGGAGATAGAGCCGTTGCTAAATCTTGTTTTCACTCTGTTACAGCTTTGTGTACAAAAGTGCCATTAGACAGGCGTTTGAAGCGCATTCGGAACAGCCCCGCTCCCTGGTGATTTCAAGGCGGAAAATGCCCCTGGCTGGCCAAGAAAACCAGATTTTCAGATGCAGGACTATGGCAGCTAACTGCAGGTACAAGAAATTTCTCTCTAGCCCCATTATTTCTGGAGTTATTGGCCGTGGCGCTGCCCACTTCTTTTTTCGGCGTTTTTTTTCTGGCTTCGGTCCAGCACACACGTAGCAGCCTTGGCTATTGTTGACGTACACACAGCATGGACGTATGCACTGGACATCCTCGGGGTGTCCTCACTCCGCCTTCCCTGGCATCATCCCTGTTTATTCTGCAGCCTCAAGACCGGCATTTTCGGAAAGCCCATGAGCAGGGCTTTCCAACAGTGTCAGACTTGTCAGTTTCCCGCCAATACTTTGGGAGATAGAGCCGTTGCTAAATCTTGTTTTCACACTGTTACAGCTTTGTGTACAAAAGTGCCATTAGACAGGCGTTTGAAGCGCATTCGGAGCAGCCCCGCTCCCTGGTGATTTCAAGGCGGAAAATGCCCCTGGCTGGCCAAGAAAACCAGATTTTCAGATGCAGGACTATGACAGCTAACTGCAGGTACAAGAAATTTCTCTCTAGCCCCATTATTTCTGGAGTTATTGGCCGTGGCGCTGCCCACTTCTTTTTTCGGCGTTTTTTTTCTGGCTTCGGTCCAGCACACACGTAGCAGCCTTGGCTATTGTTGACGTACACACAGCATGGACGTATGCACTGGACATCCTCGGGGTGTCCTCAATCCGCGGTCCCTGGCATCCTCCCTGTTTATTCTGCAGCATCGAGACCAGCATTTTCGGAAAGCCCAGGATCAGGGCTTTCCAACAGTGTCAGACTTGTCATTTTCCTGCCAATACTTTGGGAGATAGAGCCGTTGCTAAATCTTGTTTTCACTCTGTTACAGCTTTGTGTACAAAAGTGCCATTAGACAGGCGTTTGAAGCGCATTCGGAACAGCCCCGCTCCCTGGTGATTTCAAGGCGGAAAATGCCCCTGGCTGGCCAAGAAAACCAGATTTTCAGATGCAGGACTATGGCAGCTAACTGCAGGTACAAGAAATTTCTCTCTAGCCCCATTATTTCTGGAGTTATTGGCCGTGGCGCTGCCCACTTCTTTTTTCGGCGTTTTTTTTCTGGCTTCGGTCCAGCACACACGTAGCAGCCTTGGCTATTGTTGACGTACACACAGCATGGACGTATGCACTGGACATCCTCGGGGTGTCCTCACTCCGCGGTCCTTGGCATCCTCCCTGTTTATTCTGCAGCATCGAGACTAGCATTTTCGGAAAGCCCAGGATCAGGGCTTTCCAACAGTGTCAGACTTGTCAGTTTCCTGCCAATACTTTGGGAGATAGAGCCGTTGCTAAATCTTGTTTTCACTCTGTTACAGCTTTGTGTACAAAAGTGCCATTAGACAGGCGTTTGAAGCGCATTCGGAACAGCCCCGCTCCCTGGTGATTTCAAGGCGGAAAATGCCCCTGGCTGGCCAAGAAAACCAGATTTTCAGATGCAGGACTATGGCAGCTAACTGCAGGTACAAGAAATTTCTCTCTAGCCCCATTATTTCTGGAGTTATTGGCCGTGGCGCTGCCCACTTCTTTTTTCGGCGTTTTTTTTCTGGCTTCGGTCCAGCACACACGTAGCAGCCTTGGCTATTGTTGACGTACACACAGAATGGACGTATGCACTGGACATCCTCGGGGTGTCCTCACTCCGCCTTCCCTGGCATCATCCCTGTTTATTCTGCAGCCTCAAGACCGGCATTTTCGGAAAGCCCATGAGCAGGGCTTTCCAACAGTGTCAGACTTGTCAGTTTCCCGCCAATACTTTGGGAGATAGAGCCGTTGCTAAATCTTGTTTTTACACTGTTACAGCTTTGTGTACAAAAGTGCAATTAGACAGGCGTTTGAAGCGCATTCGGAGCAGCCCCGCTCCCTGGTGATTTCAAGGCGGAAAATGCCCCTGGCTGGCCAAGAAAACCAGATTTTCAGATGCAGGACTATGACAGCTAACTGCAGGTACAAGAAATTTCTCTCTAGCCCCATTATTTCTGGAGTTATTGGCTGTGGCGCTGCCCACTTCTTTTTTCGGCGTTTTTTTTCTGGCTTCGGTCCAGCACACACGTAGCAGCCTTGGCTATTGTTGACGTACACACAGCTTGGACGTATGCAGTGGACATCCTCGGGGTGTCCTCACTCTGCAGTCCCTGGCATCCTCCCTGTTTATCCTGCAGCCTCAAGACCGGCATTTTCGGAAAGCCCAGGAGCAGGGCTTTCCAACAGTGTCAGACTTGTCAGTTTCCCGCCAATACTTTGGGAGATAGAGCCGTTGCTAAATCTTGTTTTCACACTGTTACAGCTTTGTGTACAAAAGTGCCATTAGACAGGCGTTTGAAGCGCATTCGGAGCAGCCCCGCTCCCTGGTGATTTCAAGGCGGAAAATGCCCCTGGCTGGCCAAGAAAACCAGATTTTCAGATGCAGGACTATGGCAGCTAACTGCAGGTACAAGAAATTTCTCTCTAGCCCCATTATTTCTGGAGTTATTGGCTGTGGCGCTGCCCACTTCTTTTTTCGGCGTTTTTTTTCTGGCTTCGGTCCAGCACACACGTAGCAGCCTTGGCTATTGTTGACGTACACACAGCATGGACGTATGCACTGGACATCCTCGGGGTGTCCTCACTCTGCAGTCCCTGGCATCCTCCCTGTTTATTCTGCAGCCTCAAGACCGGCATTTTCGGAAAGCCCAGGATTAGGGCTTTCCAACAGTGTCAGACTTGTCAGTTTCCCGCCAATACTTTGGGAGATAGAGCCGTTGCTAAATCTTGTTTTCACTCTGTTACAGCTTTGTGTACAAAAGTGCCATTAGACTGGCGTTTGAAGCGCATTCGGAGCAGCCCCGCTCCCTGGTGATTTCAAGGCGGAAAATGCCCCTGGCTGGCCAAGAAAACCAGATTTTCAGATGCAGGACTATGGCAGCTAACTGCAGGTACAAGAAATTTCTCTCTAGCCCCATTATTTCTGGAGTAATGGGCCGTGGCGCTGCCCACTTCTTTTTTCGGCGTTTTTTTCTGGCTTCGGTCCAGCACACACGTAGCAGCCTTGGCTATTGTTGACGTACACACAGCATGGACGTATGCACTGGACATCCTCGGGGTGTCCTCACTTCGCGGTCCCTGGCATCCTCCCTGTTTCTTTTGCAGCCTCAAGACCGGCATTTTCGGAAAGCCCAGGATCAGGGCTTTCCAACAGTGTCAGACTTGTCAGTTTCCCGCCAATACTTTGGGAGATAGAGCCGTTGCTAAATCTTGTTTTCACACTGTTACAGCTTTGTGTACAAAAGTGCCATTAGACAGGCGTTTGAAGCGCATTCGGAGCAGCCCCGCTCCCTGGTGATTTCAAGGCGGAAAATGCCCCTGGCTGGCCAAGAAAACCAGATTTTCAGATGCAGGACTATGACAGCTAACTGCAGGTACAAGAAATTTCTCTCTAGCCCCATTATTTCTGGAGTTATTGGCCGTGGCGCTGCCCACTTCTTTTTTCGGCGTTTTTTTCTGGGTTCGGTCCAGCACACACGTAGCAGCCTTGGCTATTGTTGACGTACACACAGCATGGACGTATGCACTGGACATCCTCGGGGTGTCCTCACTTCGCGGTCCCTGGCATCCTCCCTGTTTCTTTTGCAGCCTCAAGACCGGCATTTTCGGAAAGCCCAGGATCAGGGCTTTCCAACAGTGTCAGACTTGTCAGTTTCCCGCCAATACTTTGGGAGATAGAGCCGTTGCTAAATCTTGTTTTCACACTGTTACAGCTTTGTGTACAAAAGTGCCATTAGACAGGCGTTTGAAGCGCATTCGGAGCAGCCCCGCTCCCTGGTGATTTCAAGGCGGAAAATGCCCCTGGCTGGCCAAGAAAACCAGATTTTCAGATGCAGGACTATGGCAGCTAACTGCAGGTACAAGAAATTTCTCTCTAGCCCCATTATTTCTGGAGTTATTGGCTGTGGCGCTGCCCACTTCTTTTTTCGGCGTTTTTTTTCTGGCTTCGGTCCAGCACACACGTAGCAGCCTTGGCTATTGTTGACGTACACACAGCATGGACGTATGCACTGGACATCCTCGGGGTGTCCTCACACTGCAGTCCCTGGCATCCTCCCTGTTTATTCTGCAGCCTCAAGACCGGCATTTTCGGAAAGCCCAGGAGCAGGGCTTTCCAACAGTGTCAGACTTGTCAGTTTCCCGCCAATACTTTGGGAGATAGAGCCGTTGCTAAATCTTGTTTTCACTCTGTTACAGCTTTGTGTACAAAAGTGCCATTAGACAGGCGTTTGAAGCGCATTCGGAGCAGCCCTGCTCCTTGGTGATTTCAAGGCGGAAAATGCCCCTGGCTGGCCAAGAAAACCAGATTTTCAGATGCAGGACTATGGCAGCTAACTGCAGGTACAAGAAATTTCTCTCTAGCCCCATTATTTCTGGAGTTATTGGCCGTGGCGCTGCCCACTTCTTTTTTCGGCGTTTTTTTCTGGCTTCGGTCCAGCACACACGTAGCAGCCTTGGCTATTGTTGACGTACACACAGCATGGACGTATGCACTGGACATCCTCGGGGTGTCCTCACTTCGCGGTCCCTGGCATCCTCCCTGTTTATTCTGCAGCCTCAAGACCAGCATTTTCGGAAAGCCCAGGAGCAGGGCTTTCCAACAGTGTCAGACTTGTCAGTTTCCCGCCAATACTTTGGGAGGTAGAGCCGTTGCTAAATCTTGTTTTCACTCTGTTACAGCTTTGTGTACAAAAGTGCCATTAGACAGGCGTTTGAAGCGCATTCGGAACAGCCCCGCTCCCTGGTGATTTCAAGGCGGAAAATGCCCCTGGCTGGCCAAGAAAACCAGATTTTCAGATGCAGGACTATGACAGCTAACTGCAGGTACAAGAAATTTCTCTCTAGCCCCATTATTTCTGGAGTTATTGGCCGTGGCGCTGCCCACTTCTTTTTTCGGCGTTTTTTTCTGGCTTCGGTCCAGCACACACGTAGCAGCCTTGGCTATTGTTGACGTACACACAGCATGGACGTATGCACTGGACATCCTCGGAGTGTCCTCACTCTGCAGTCCCTGGCATCCTCCCTGTTTATCCTGCAGCCTCAAGACCGGCATTTTCGGAAAGCCCAGGAGCAGGGCTTTCCAACAGTGTCAGACTTGTCAGTTTCCCGCCAATACTTTGGGAGATAGAGCCGTTGCTAAATCTTGTTTTCACTCTGTTACAGCTTTGTGTACAAAAGTGCCATTAGACAGGCGTTTGAAGCGCATTCGGAGCAGCCCCGCTCCCTGGTGATTTCAAGGCAGAAAATGCCCCTGGCTGGCCAAGAAAACCAGATTTTCAGATGCAGGACTATGGCAGCTAACTGCAGGTACAAGAAATTTCTCTCTAGCCCCATTATTTCTGGAGTTATTGGCCGTGGCGCTGCCCACTTCTTTTTTCGGCGTTTTTTTCTGGCTTCGGTCCAGCACACACGTAGCAGCCTTGGCTATTGTTGACGTACACACAGCATGGACGTATGCACTGGACATCCTCGGGGTGTCCTCACTCTGCAGTCCATGGCATCCTCCCTGTTTTTTCTGCAGCCTCAAGACCGGCATTTTCGGAAAGCCCAGGAGCAGGGCTTTCCAACAGTGTCAGACTTGTCAGTTTCCCGCCAATACTTTGGGAGATAGAGCCGTTGCTAAATCTTGTTTTCACTCTGTTACAGCTTTGTGTACAAAATTGCCATTAGACAGGCGTTTGAAGCGCATTCGGAACAGCCCCGCTCCCTGGTGATTTCAAGGCGGAAAATGCCCCTGGCTGGCCAAAAAAACCAGATTTTCAGATGCAGGACTATGGCAGCTAACTGCAGGTACAAGAAATTTCTCTCTAGCCCCATTATTTCTGGAGTTATTGGCCGTGGCGCTGCCCACTTCTTTTTTCGGCGTTTTTTTCTGGCTTCGGTCCAGCACACACGTAGCAGCCTTGGCTATTGTTGACGTACACACAGCATGGACGTATGCACTGGACATCCTCGGGGTGTCCTCACTTCGCGGTCCCTGGCATCCTCCCTGTTTATTCTGCAGCCTCAAGACCAGCATTTTCGGAAAGCCCAGGAGCAGGGCTTTCCAACAGTGTCAGACTTGTCAGTTTCCCGCCAATACTTTGGGAGGTAGAGCCGTTGCTAAATCTTGTTTTCACTCTGTTACAGCTTTGTGTACAAAAGTGCCATTAGACAGGCGTTTGAAGCGCATTCGGAACAGCCCCGCTCCCTGGTGATTTCAAGGCGGAAAATGCCCCTGGCTGGCCAAGAAAACCAGATTTTCAGATGCAGGACTATGACAGCTAACTGCAGGTACAAGAAATTTCTCTCTAGCCCCATTATTTCTGGAGTTATTGGCCGTGGCGCTGCCCACTTCTTTTTTCGGCGTTTTTTTCTGGCTTCGGTCCAGCACACACGTAGCAGCCTTGGCTATTGTTGACGTACACACAGCATGGACGTATGCACTGGACATCCTCGGGGTGTCCTCACTCTGCAGTCCCTGGCATCCTTCCTGTTTATCCTGCAGCCTCAAGACCGGCATTTTCGGAAAGCCCAGGAGCAGGGCTTTCCAACAGTGTCAGACTTGTCAGTTTCCCGCCAATACTTTGGGAGATAGAGCCGTTGCTAAATCTTGTTTTCACTCTGTTACAGCTTTGTGTACAAAAGTGCCATTAGACAGGCGTTTGAAGCGCATTCGGAGCAGCCCCGCTCTCTGGTGATTTCAAGGCGGAAAATGCCCCTGGCTGGCCAAGAAAACCAGATTTTCAGATGTAGGACTATGACAGCTAACTGCAGGTACAAGAAATTTCTCTCTAGCCCCATTATTTCTGGAGTTATTGGCCGTGGCGCTGCCCACTTCTTTTTTCGGCGTTTTTTTCTGGCTTCGGTCCAGCACACACGTAGCAGCCTTGGCTATTGTTGACATACACACAGCATGGACGTATGCACTGGACATCCTCGGGGTGTCCTCACTCTGCAGTCCCTGGCATCCTCCCTGTTTATCCTGCAGCCTCAAGACCAGCATTTTCGGAAAGCCCAGGAGCAGGGCTTTCCAACAGTGTCAGACTTGTCAGTTTCCCGCCAATACTTTGGGAGGTAGAGCCGTTGCTAAATCTTGTTTTCACTCTGTTACAGCTTTGTGTACAAAAGTGCCATTAGACAGGCGTTTGAAGCGCATTCGGAACAGCCCCGCTCCCTGGTGATTTCAAGGCGGAAAATGCCCCTGGCTGGCCAAGAAAACCAGATTTTCAGATGCAGGACTATGACAGCTAACTGCAGGTACAAGAAATTTCTCTCTAGCCCCATTATTTCTGGAGTTATTGGCCGTGGCGCTGCCCACTTCTTTTTTCGGCGTTTTTTTTTCTGGCTTCGGTCCAGCACACACGTAGCAGCCTTGGCTATTGTTGACGTACACACAGCATGGACGTATGCACTGGACATCCTCGGGGTGTCCTCACTTCGCGGTCCCTGGCATCCTCCCTGTTTATTCTGCAGCCTCAAGACCAGCATTTTCGGAAAGCCCAGGATCAGGGCTTTCCAACAGTGTCAGACTTGTCAGTTTCCCGCCAATACTTTGGGAGGTAGAGCCGTTGCTAAATCTTGTTTTCACTCTGTTACAGCTTTGTGTACAAAAGTGCCATTAGACAGGCGTTTGAAGCGCATTCGGAACAGCCCCGCTCCCTGGTGATTTCAAGGCGGAAAATGCCCCTGGCTGGCCAAAAAAACCAGATTTTCAGATGCAGGACCATGGCAGCTAACTGCAGGTACAAGAAATTTCTCTCTAGCCCCATTATTTCTGGAGTTATTGGCCGTGGCGCTGCCCACTTCTTTTTTCGGCGTTTTTTTCTGGCTTCGGTCCAGCACACACGTAGCAGCCTTGGCTATTGTTGACGTACACACAGCATGGACGTATGCACTGGACATCCTCGGGGTGTCCTCACTTCGCGGTCCCTGGCATCCTCCCTGTTTATTCTGCAGCCTCAAGACCAGCATTTTCGGAAAGCCCAGGAGCAGGGCTTTCCAACAGTGTCAGACTTGTCAGTTTCCCGCCAATACTTTGGGAGGTAGAGCCGTTGCTAAATCTTGTTTTCACTCTGTTACAGCTTTGTGTACAAAAGTGCCATTAGACAGGCGTTTGAAGCGCATTCGGAACAGCCCCGCTCCCTGGTGATTTCAAGGCGGAAAATGCCCCTGGCTGGCCAAGAAAACCAGATTTTCAGATGCAGGACTATGACAGCTAACTGCAGGTACAAGAAATTTCTCTCTAGCCCCATTATTTCTGGAGTTATTGGCCGTGGCGCTGCCCACTTCTTTTTTCGGCGTTTTTTTCTGGCTTCGGTCCAGCACACACGTAGCAGCCTTGGCTATTGTTGACGTACACACAGCATGGACGTATGCACTGGACATCCTCGGGGTGTCCTCACTCTGCAGTCCCTGGCATCCTTCCTGTTTATCCTGCAGCCTCAAGACCGGCATTTTCGGAAAGCCCAGGAGCAGGGCTTTCCAACAGTGTCAGACTTGTCAGTTTCCCGCCAATACTTTGGGAGATAGAGCCGTTGCTAAATCTTGTTTTCACTCTGTTACAGCTTTGTGTACAAAAGTGCCATTAGACAGGCGTTTGAAGCGCATTCGGAACAGCCCCGCTCCCTGGTGATTTCAAGGCGGAAAATGCCCCTGGCTGGCCAAGAAAACCAGATTTTCAGATGCAGGACTATGGCAGCTAACTGCAGGTACAAGAAATTTCTCTCTAGCCCCATTATTTCTGGAGTTATTGGCCGTGGCGCTGCCCACTTCTTTTTTCGGCGTTTTTTTCTGGCTTCGGTCCAGCACACACGTAGCAGCCTTGGCTATTGTTGACGTACACACAGCATGGACGTATGCACTGGACATCCTCGGGGTGTCCTCACTTCGCGGTCCCTGGCATCATCCCTGTTTATTCTGCAGCCTCAAGACCAGCATTTTCGGAAAGCCCAGGAGCAGGGCTTTCCAACAGTGTCAGACTTGTCAGTTTCCCGCCAATACTTTGGGAGGTAGAGCCGTTGCTAAATCTTGTTTTCACTCTGTTACAGCTTCGTGTACAAAAGTGCCATTAGACAGGCGTTTGAAGCGCATTCGGACTAGCCCCTCTCCCTGGTGATTTCAAGGCGGAAAATGCCCCTGGCTGGCCAAGAAAACCAGATTTTCAGATGCAGGACTATGACAGCTAACTGCAGGTACAAGAAATTTCTCTCTAGCCCCATTATTTCTGGAGTTATTGGCCGTGGCGCTGCCCACTTCTTTTTTCGGCGTTTTTTTCTGGCTTCGGTCCAGCACACACGTAGCAGCCTTGGCTATTGTTGACATACACACAGCATGGACGTATGCACTGGACATCCTCGGGGTGTCCTCACTCTGCAGTCCCTGGCATCCTCCCTGTTTATCCTGCAGCCTCAAGGCCGGCATTTTCGGAAAGCCCAGGAGCAGGGCTTTCCAACAGTGTCAGACTTGTCAGTTTCCCGCCAATACTTTGGGAGATAGAGCCGTTGCTAAATCTTGTTTTCACTCTGTTACAGCTTTTTGTACAAAAGTGCCATTAGACAGGCGTTTGAAGCGCATTCGGAGCAGCCCCGCTCCCTGGTGATTTCAAGGCGGAAAATGCCCCTGGCTGGCCAAGAAAACCAAATTTTCAGATGCAGGACTATGGCAGCTAACTGCAGGTACAAGAAATTTCTCTCTAGCCCCATTATTTCTGGAGTTATTGGCCTTGGCGCTGCCCACTTCTTTTTTCGGCGTTTTTTTCTGGCTTCGGTCCAGCACACACGTAGCAGCCTTGGCTATTGTTGACGTACACACAGCATGGACGTATGCACTGGACATCCTCGGTGTGTCCTCACTTCGCGGTCCCTGGCATCCTCCCTGTTTATTCTGCAGCCTCAAGACCGGCATTTTCGGAAAGCCCAGGAGCAGGGCTTTCCAACAGTGTCAGACTTGTCAGTTTCCCGCCAATAGTATGGGAGATAGAGCCGTTGCTAAATCTTGTTTTCACTCTGTTACAGCTTTGTGTACAAAAGTGCCATTAGACAGGCGTTTGAAGCGCATTCGGAACAGCCCCGCTCCCTGGTGATTTCAAGGCGGAAAATGTCCCTGGCTGGCCAAGAAAACCAGATTTTCAGATGCAGGACTATGGCAGCTAACTGCAGGTACAAGAAATTTCTCTCTAGCCCCATTATTTCTGGAGTTATTGGCCGTGGCGCTGCCCACTTCTTTTTTCGGCGTTTTTTCTGGCTTCGGTCCAGCACACACGTAGCAGCCTTGGCTATTGTTGACATACACACAGCATGGACGTATGCACTGGACATCCTCGGAGTGTCCTCACTCCGCGGTCCCTGGCATCCTCCCTGTTTATCCTGCAGCCTCAAGACCGGCATTTTCGGAAAGCCCAGGATCAGGGCTTTCCAACAGTGTCAGACTTGTCAGTTTCCCGCCAATACTTTGGGAGATAGAGCCGTTGCTAAATCTTGTTTTCACTCTGTTACAGCTTTGTGTACAAAAGTGCCATTAGACAGGCGTTTGAAGCGCATTCGGAGCAGCCCCGCTCCCTGGTGATTTCAAGGCGGAAAATGCCCCTGGCTGGCCAAGAAAACCAGATTTTCAGATGCAGGACTATGACAGCTAACTGCAGGTACAAGAAATTTCTCTCTAGCCCCATTATTTCTGGAGTTATTGGCCGTGGCGCTGCCCACTTCTTTTTTCGGCGTTTTTTTCTGGCTTCGGTCCAGCACACACGTAGCAGCCTTGGCTATTGTTGACATACACACAGCATGGACGTATGCACTGGACATCCTCGGGGTGTCCTCACTCTGCAGTCCCTGGCATCCTCCCTGTTTATCCTGCAGCCTCAAGACCAGCATTTTCGGAAAGCCCAGGAGCAGGGCTTTTCAAAAGTGTCAGACTTGTCAGTTTCCCGCCAATACTTTGGGAGGTAGAGCCGTTGCTAAATCTTGTTTTCACTCTGTTACAGCTTTGTGTACAAAAGTGCCATTAGACAGGCGTTTGAAGCACATTCGGAGCAGCCCCGCTCCCTGGAGATTTCAAGGCGGAAAATGCCCCTGGCTGGCCAAGATAACCAGATTTTCAGATGCAGGACTATGACAGCTAACTGCAGGTACAAGAAATTTCTCTCTAGCCCCATTATTTCTGGAGTTATTGGCCGTGGCGCTGCCCACTTCTTTTTTCGGCGTTTTTTTCTGGCTTCGGTCCAGCACACACGTAGCAGCCTTGGCTATTGTTGACATACACACAGCATGGACGTATGCACTGGACATCCTCGGGGTGTCCTCACTCTGCAGTCCCTGGCATCCTCCCTGTTTATCCTGCAGCCTCAAGACCGGCATTTTCGGAAAGCCCAGGAGCAGGGCTTTCCAACAGTGTCAGACTTGTCAGTTTCCCGCCAATACTTTGGGAGATAGAGCCGTTGCTAAATCTTGTTTTCACTCTGTTACAGCTTTGTGTACAAAAGTGCCATTAGACAGGCGTTTGAAGCGCATTCGGAACAGCCCCGCTCCCTGGTGATTTCAAGGCGGAAAATGCCCCTGGCTGGCCAAGAAAACCAGATTTTCAGATGCAGGACTATGGCAGCTAACTGCAGGTACAACAAATTTCTCTCTAGCCCCATTATTTCTGGAGTTATTGGCCGTGGCGCTGCCCACTTCTTTTTTCGGCGGTTTTTTTTTCTGGCTTCGGTCCAGCACACACGTAGCAGCCTTGGCTATTGTTGACGTACACACAGCATGGACGTATACACTGGACATCCTCGTGGTGTCCTCACTCCGCGGTCCCTGGCATCCTCCCTGTTTATTCTGCAGCCTCAAGACCGGCATTTTCGGAAAGCCCAGGAGCAGGGCTTTCCAACAGTGTCAGACTTGTCAGTTTCCCGCCAATACTTTGGGAGATAGAGCCGTTGCTAAATCTTGTTTTCACTCTGTTACAGCTTTGTGTACAAAAGTGCCATTAGACAGGCGTTTAAAGCGCATTCGGAACAGCCCCGCTCCCTGGTGATTTCAAGGCGGAAAATGCCCCTGGCTGGCCAAGAAAACCAGATGTTCAGATGCGGGACTATGGCAGCTAACTGCAGGTACAAGAAATTTCTCTCTAGCCCCATTATTTCTGGAGTTAATGGCCGTGGCGCTGCCCACTTCTTTTTTCGGCGTTTTTTTCTGGCTTCGGTCCAGCACACACGTAGCAGCCTTGGCTATTGTTGACGTACACACAGCATGGACGTATGCAGTGGACATCCTCGGGGTGTCCTCACTCTGCAGTCCCTGGCATCCTCCCTGTTTATCCTGCAGCCTCAAGACCGGCATTTTCGGAAAGCCCAGGAGCAGGGCTTTCCAACAGTGTCAGACTTGTCAGTTTCCCGCCAATACTTTGGGAGATAGAGCCTAAATCTTGTTTTCACTCTGTTACAGCTTTGTGTACAAAAGTGCCATTAGACAGGCGTTTGAAGCACATTCGGAACAGCCCCGCTCCCTGGTGATTTCAAGGCGGAAAATGCCCCTGGCTGGCCAAGAAAACCAGATTTTCAGATGCGGGACTATGGCAGCTAACTGCAGGTAAAAGAAATTTCTCTCTAGCCCCATTATTTCTGGAGTTATTGGCCGTGGCGCTGACCACTTCTTTTTTCGGCGTTTTTTAATGGCTTCGGTCCAGCACACACGTAGCAGCCTTGGCTATTGTTGACGTACACACAGCATGGACGTATGCACTGGACATCCTCGGGGTGTCCTCACTTCGCGGTCCCTGGCATCCTCCCTGTTTATTCTGCAGCCTCAAGACCGGCATTTTCGGAAAGCCCAGGAGCAGGGCTTTCCAACAGTGTCAGACTTGTCAGTTTCCCGCCAATACTTTGGGAGATAGAGCCGTTGCTAAATCTTGTTTTCACTCTGTTACAGCTTTGTGTACAAAAGTGCCATTAGACAGGCGTTTGAAGCGAATTCGGAACAGCCCCGCTCCCTGGTGATTTCAAGGCGGAAAATGCCCCTGGCTGGCCAAGAAAACCAGATGTTCAGATGCAGGACTATGGCAGCTAACTGCAGGTACAAGAAATTTCTCTCTAGCCCCATTATTTCTAGAGTTATTGGCCGTGGCGCTGCCCACTTCTTTTTTCGGCGTTTTTTTCTGGCTTCGGTCCAGCACACACGTAGCAGCCTTGGCTATTGTTGACGTACACACAGCATGGACGTATGCACTGGACATCCTCGGGGTGTCCTCACTCCGCCTTCCCTGGCATCCGCCCCGTTTATCCTGCAGCCTCAAGACCGGCATTTTCGGAAAGCCCAGGAGAAGGGCTTTCCAACAGAGTCAGACTTGTCAGTTTCCCGCCAATACTTTGGGAGATAGAGCCGTTGCTAAATCTTGTTTTCACTCTGTTACAGCTTTGTGTACAAAAGTGCCATTAGACAGGCGTTTGAAGCGCATTCGGAACAGCCCCGCTCCCGGGTGATTTCAAGGCGGAAAATGCCCCTGGCTGGCCAAGAAAACCAGATTTTCAGATGCAGGACTATGGCAGCTAACTGCAGGTACAAGAAATTTCTCTCTAGCCCCATTATTCCTGGAGTTATTGGCCGTGGCGCTGCCCACTTCTTTTTTCGGCGTTTTTTTCTGGCTTCGGTCCAGCACACACGTAGCAGCCTTGGCTATTGTTGACGTACACACAGCATGGACGTATGCACTGGACATCCTCGGGGTGTCCTCACTCCGCGGTCCCTGGCATCCTCCCTGTTTATCCTGCAGCCTCAAGACCGGCATTTTCGGAAAGCCCAGGAGCAGGGCTTTCCAACAGTGTCAGACTTGTCAGTTTCCCGCCAATACTTTGGGAGATAGAGCCGTTGCTAAATCTTGTTTTCACTCTGTTACAGCTATGTGTACAAAAGTGCCATTAGACAGGCGTTTGAAGAGCATTCGGAGCAGCCCCGCTCCCTGGTGATTTCAAGGTGGAAAATGCCCCTGGCTGGCCAAAAAAACAGATTTTCAGATGCAGGACTATGGCAGCTAACTGCAGGTACAAGAAATTTCTCTCTAGCCCCATTATTCCTGGAGTTATTGGCTGTGGCGCTGCCCACTTCTTTTTCGGCGTTTTTTCTGGCTTCGGTCCAGCACACACGTAGCAGCCTTGGCTATTGTTGATGTACACACAGCATGGACGTATGCACTGGCCATCCTCGGGGTGTCCTCAATCCGCGGTCCCTGGCATCCCCCCTGTTTATTTTGCAGCCTCGAGACCAGCATTTTCGGAAAGCCCAGGAGCAGGGCTTTCCAACACTGTCAGACTTGTCAGTTTCCCGCCAATACTTTGGGAGATAGAGCCGTTGCTAAATCTTGTTTTCACTCTGTTACAGGTTTGTGTACAAATGTGCCATTAGACAGTTGTTTGAAGCGCATTCGGAGCAGCCCCGCTCCCCGGTGATTTCAAGGCGGAAAATGCCCCTGGCTGGCCAAGAAAACCAGATTTTCAGATGCAGGACCTTGGCATCTAACTGCAGGTACAAGAAATTTCTCTCTAGCCCCATTATTTCTGGAGTTATTGGCCTTGGCGCTGCCCACTTCTTTTTTCGGCGGTTTTTTTTTGCTGGCTTCGGTCCAGCACACACGTAGCAGCCTTGGCTATTGTTGACGTACACACAGCATGGACGTATGCACTGGACATCCTCGGGGTGTCCTCAATCTGCAGTCCCTGGTATCCTCCCTGTTTATCCTGCAGCCTCAAGACCGGAATTTTCGGAAAGCCCAGGAGCAGGGCTTTCCAACAGTGTCAGACTTGTCAGTTTCCCGCCAATACTTTGGGAGATAGAGCCGTTGCTAAATCTTGTTTTCACTCTGTTACAGCTATGTGTACAAAAGTGCCATTAGACAGGCGTTTGAAGCGCATTCGGAGCAGCCCCGCTCCCTGGTGATTTCAAGGCGGAAAATGCCCCTGGCTGGCCAAAAAAACAGATTTTCAGATGCAGGACTATGGCAGCTAACTGCAGGTACAAGAAATTTCTCTCTAGCCCCATTATTCCTGGAGTTATTGGCTGTGGCGCTGCCCACTTCTTTTTTCGGCGTTTTTTCTGGCTTCGGTCCAGCACACACGTAGCAGCCTTGGCTATTGTTGATGTACACACAGCATGGACGTATGCACTGGACATCCTCAGGGTGTCCTCAATCCGCGGTCCCTGGCATCCCCCCTGTTTATTTTGCAGCCTCGAGACCAGCATTTTCGGAAAGCCCAGGAGCAGGGCTTTCCAACACTGTCAGACTTGTCAGTTTCCCGCCAATACTTTGGGAGATAGAGCCGTTGCTAAATCTTGTTTTCACTCTGTTACAGGTTTGTGTACAAATGTGCCATTAGACAGGCGTTTGAAGCGCATTCGGAGCAGCCCCGCTCCCCGGTGATTTCAAGGCGGAAAATGCCCCTGGCTGGCCAAGAAAACCAGATTGTCAGATGCAGGACTATGGCAGCTAACTGCAGGTACAAGAAATTTCTCTCTAGCCTCACTCTTTCTGGAGTTATTGGCCGTGGCGCTGCCCACTTCTTTTTTCGGCGTTTTTTTCTCTGGCTTCGGTCCAGCACACACGTAGCAGCCTTGGCTATTGTTGACGTACACACAGCATGGACGTATGCACTGGACATCGTCGGGGTGTCCTCAATCCGCGGTCCCTGGCATCCTCCCTGTTTATTCTGCAGCCTCAAGACCGGCATTTTCGGAAAGCCCAGGATCAGGGCTTTCCAACAGTGTCAGACTTGTCAGTTTCCCGCCAATACTTCGGAAGATAGAGCCGTTGCTAAATCTTGTTTTCACTCTGTTACAGCTTTGTGTACAAAAGTGCCATTAGACAGGCGTTTGAAGCGTGTTCGGAGCAGCCCCGCTCCCTGGTGATTTCAAGGCGGAAAATGCCCCTGGCTGAACAAGAAAACCAGATTTTCAGATGCAGGACTATGGCAGCTAACTGCAGGTACAAGAATTTCTCTCTAGCCCCCTTATTTCTGGAGTTATTGGCCGTGGCGCTGCCCACTTCTTTTTTCGGCGTTTTTTTTCTGGCTTCTGGCTTCGGTCCAGCACACACGTAGCAGCCTTGGCTATTGTTGACGTACACACAGCATGGACGTATGCACTGGACATCCTCGGGGTGTCCTCACTCCGCGGTCCCTGGCATCCTCCCTGTTTATTCTGCAGCCTCAAGACCGGCATTTTCGGAAAGCCCAGGAGCAGGGCTTTCCAACAGTGTCAGACTTGTCAGTTTCCCGCCAATACTTTGAGAGATAGAGCCGTTGCTAAATCTTGTTTTCACTCTGTTACAGCTTTGTGTACAAAAGTGCCATTAGACAGGCGTTTGAAGCCCATTCGGAACAGCCCCGCTCCCTGGTGATTTCAAGGCGGAAAATGCCCCTGGCTGGCCAAGAAAACCAGATTTTCAGATGCAGGACTATGGCAGCTAACTGCAGGTACAACAAATTTCTCTCTAGCCCCATTATTTCTGGAGTTATTGGCCGTGGCGCTGCCCACTTCTTTTTTCGGCGGTTTTTTTTTGCTGGCTTCGGTCCAGCACACACGTAGCAGCCTTGGCTATTGTTGACATATACACAGCATGGACGTATGCACTGGACATCCTCGGGATTGTCCTCACTCCGCCGTCCCTGGCATCCTCCCTGTTTATCCTGCAGCCTCAAGACCGGCATTTTCGGAAAGCCCAGGAGCAGGGCTTTCCGACAGTGTCAGACTTGTCAGTTTCCCGCCAATACTTTGGGAGATAGAGCCGTTGCTAAATCTTGTTTTCACTCTGTTACAGCTTTGTGTACAAAAGTGCCATTAGACAGGCGTTTGAAGCACATTTGGAACAGCCCCGCTCCCTGGTGATTTCAAGGCGGAAAATGCCCCTGGCTGGCCAAGAAAACCAGATTTTCAGATGCAGGACTATGGCAGCTAACTGCAGGTACAACAAATTTCTCTCTAGCCCCATTATTTCTGGAGTTATTGGCCGTGGCGCTGCCCACTTCTTTTTTCGGCGGTTTTTTTTGCTGGCTTCGGTCCAGCACACACGTAGCAGCCTTGGCTATTGTTGACATACACACAGCATGGACGTATGCACTGGACATCCTCGGGGTGTCCTCACTCCGCGGTCCCTGGCATCCTCCCTGTTTATCCTGCAGCCTCAAGACCGGCATTTTCGGAAAGCCCAGGAGCAGGGCTTTCCAACAGTGTCAGACTTGTCAGTTTCCCGCCAATACTTTGGGAGATAGAGCCGTTGCTAAATCTTGTTTTCACTCTGTTACAGCTTTGTGTACAAAAGTGCCATTAGACAGGCGTTTGAAGCCCATTCGGAACAGCCCCGCTCCCTGGTGATTTTAAGGCGGAAAATGCCCCTGACTGGCCAAGAAAACCAGATTTTCAGATGCAGGACTATGGCAGCTAACTGCAGGTACAAGAAATTTCTCTCTAGCCCCATTATTTCTGGAGTTATTGGCCGTGGCGCTGCCCACTTCTTTTTTCGGCGGTTTTTTTTGCTGGCTTCGGTCCAGCACACACGTAGCAGCCTTGGCTATTGTTGACATACACACAGCATGGACGTATGCACTGGACATCCTCGGGGTGTCCTCACTCCGCCGTTCCTGGCATCCTCCCTGTTTATTCTGCAGCCTCAAGACCGGCTCTTTCGGAAAGCCCAGGAGCAGGGCTTTCCAACAGTGTCAGACTTGTCAGTTTCCCGCCAATACTTTGAGAGATAGAGCCGTTGCTAAATCTTGTTTTCACTCTGTTACAGCTTTGTGTACAAAAGTGCCATTAGACAGGCGTTTGAAGCGCATTCGGAGCAGCCCCGCTCCCTGGTGATTTCAAGGCGGAAAATGCCCCTGGCTGGCCAAGAAAACCAGATTTTCAGATGCAGGACTATGGCAGCTAACTGCAGGTACAAGAAATTTCTCTCTAGCCCCATTATTTCTGGAGTTATTGGCCGTGGCGCTGCCCACTTCTTTTTTCGGCGGTTTTTTTTTGCTGGCTTCGGTCCAGCACACACGTAGCAGCCTTGGCTATTGTTGACATACACACAGCATGGACGTATGCACTGGACATCCTCGGGGTGTCCTCACTCCGCGGTCCCTGGCATCCTCCCTGTTTATCCTGCAGCCTCAAGACCGGCATTTTCGGAAAGCCCAGGAGCAGGGCTTTCCAACAGTGTCAGACTTGTCAGTTTCCCGCCAATACTTTGGGAGATAGAGCCGTTGCTAAATCTTGTTTTCACTCTGTTACAGCTTTGTGTACAAAAGTGCCATTAGACAGGCGTTTGAAGCCCATTCGGAACAGCCCCGCTCCCTGGTGATTTTAAGGCGGAAAATGCCCCTGGCTGGCCAAGAAAACCAGATTTTCAGATGCAGGACTATGGCAGCTAACTGCAGGTACAAGAAATTTCTCTCTAGCCCCATTATTTCTGGAGTTATTGGCCGTGGCGCTGCCCACTTCTTTTTTCGGCGGTTTTTTTTTTGCTGGCTTCGGTCCAGCACACACGTAGCAGCCTTGGCTATTGTTGACATACACACAGCATGGACGTATGCACTGGACATCCTCGGGGTGTCCTCACTCCGTCGTTCCTAGCATCCTCCCTGTTTATCCTGCAGCCTCAAGACCGGCTTTTTCGGAAAGCCCAGGAGCAGGGCTTTCCAACAGTGTCAGACTTGTCAGTTTCCCGCCAATACTTTGGGAGATAGAGCCGTTGCTAAATCTTGTTTTCACTCTGTTACAGCTTTGTGTACAAAAGTGCCATTAGACAGGCGTTTGAAGCGCATTCGGAGCAGCCCCGCTCCCGGGTGATTTCAAGGCGGAAAATGCCCCTGGCTGGCCAAGAAAACCAGATTTTCAGATGAAGGACTATGGCAGCTAACTGCAGGTACAAGAAATTTCTCTCTAGCCCCATTATTTCTGGAGTTATTGGCCGTGGCGCTGCCCACTTCTTTTTTCGGCGGTTTTTTTTTGCTGGCTTCGGTCCAGCACACACGTAGCAGCCTTGGCTATTGTTGACGTACACACAGCATGGACGTATGCACTGGACATCCTCGGGGTGTCCTCACTCCGCGGTCCCTGGCATCCTCCCTGTTTATCCTGCAGCCTCAAGACCGGCATTTTCGGAAAGCCCAGGAGCAGGGCTTTCCAACAGTGTCAGACTTGTCAGTTTCCCGCCAATACTTTGGGAGATAGAGCCGTTGCTAAATCTTGTTTTCACTCTGTTACAGCTTTGTGTACAAAAGTGCCATTAGACAGGCGTTTGAAGCGCATTCGGAACAGCCCTGCTCCCTGGTAATTTCAAGGCGGAAAATGCCCCTGGCTGGCCAAGAAAACCAGATTTTCAGATGCAGGACTATGGCAGCTAACTGCAGGTACAAGAAATTTCTCTCTAGCCCCATTATTTCTGGAGTTATTGGCCGTGGCGCTGCCCACTTCTTTTTTCGGCGGTTTTTTTTGCTGGCTTCGGTCCAGCACACACGTAGCAGCCTTGGCTATTGTTGACATACACACAGCATGGACGTATGCACTGGACATCCTCGGGGTGTCCTCACTCCGCCGTTCCTGGCATCCTCCCTGTTTATCCTGCAGCCTCAAGACCGGCTTTTTCGGAAAGCCCAGGAGCAGGGCTTTCCAACAGTGTCAGACTTGTCAGTTTCCCGCCAATACTTTGGGAGATAGAGCCGTTGCTAAATCTTGTTTTCACTCTGTTACAGCTTTGTGTACAAAAGTGCCATTAGACAGGCGTTTGAAGCGCATTCGGAACAGCCCCGCTCCCTGGTGATTTCAAGGCGGAAAATGCCCCTGGCTGGCCAAGAAAACCAGATTTTCAGATGCAGGACTATGGCAGCTAACTGCAGGTACAAGAAATTTCTCTCTAGCCCCATTATTTCTGGAGTTATTGGCCGTGGCGCTGCCCACTTCTTTTTTCGGCGGTTTTTTTTTGCTGGCTTCGGTCCAGCACACACGTAGCAGCCTTGGCTATTGTTGACGTACACACAGCATGGACGTATGCACTGGACATCCTCGGGGTGTCCTCACTCCGCCTTCCCTGGCATCCTCCCTGTTTATCCTGCAGCCTCGAGACCGGCTTTTTCGGAAAGCCCAGGAGCAGGGCTTTCCAACAGTGTCAGACTTGTCAGTTTCCCGCCAATACTTTGGGAGATAGAGCCGTTGCTAAATCTTGTTTTCACTCTCTTACAGCTTTGTGTACAAAAGTGCCATTAGACAGGCGTTTGAAGCGCATTCGGAGCAGCCCCGCTCCCTGGTGATTTCAAGGCGGAAAATGCCCCTGGCTGTCCAAGAAAACCAGATTTTCAGATGCAGGACAATGGCAGCTAACTGCAGGTACAAGAAATTTCTCTCTAGCCCCATTATTTCTGGAGTTATTGGCCGTGGCGCTGCCCACTTCTTTTTTCGGCGGTTTTTTCTGGCTTCGGTCCAGAAAACACGTAGCAGCCTTGGCTATTGTTGACGTACACACAGCATGGACGTATGCACTGGACATCCTCTGGATGTCCTCACTCCGCGGTCCCTGGCATCCTCCCTGTTTATTCTGCAGCCTCGAGACCGGCATTTTCGGAAAGCCCAGGAGCAGGGCTTTCCAACAGTGTCAGACTTGTCAGTTTCCCGCCAATACTTTGGGAGATAGAGCCGTTGCTAAATCTTGTTTTCACTCTGTTACAGCTTTGTGTACAAAAGTGCCATTAGACAGGCGTTTGAAGCGCATTCGGAGCAGCCCCGCTCCCTGGTGATTTCAAGGCGGAAAATGCCCCTGGCTGGCCAAGAAAACCAAATTTTCAGATGCAGGACTATGGCAGCTAACTGCAGGTACAAGAAATTTCTCTCTAGCCCCAATATTTCTGGAGTTATTGGCCGTGGCGCTGCCCACTTCTTTTTTCGGCGTTTTTTTCTGGCTTCGGTCCAGCACACACGTAGCAGCCTTGGCTATTGTTGACGTACACACAGCATGGACGTATGCACTGGACATCCTCTGGATGTCCTCACTCCGCGGTCCCTGGCATCCTCCCTGTTTATTCTGCAGCCTCGAGACCGGCATTTTCGGAAAGCCCAGGAGCAGGGCTTTCCAACAGTGTCAGACTTGTCAGTTTCCCGCCAATACTTTGGGAGATAGAGCCGTTGCTAAATCTTGTTTTCACTCTGTTACAGCTTTGTGTACAAAAGTGCCATTAGACAGGCGTTTGAAGCGCATTCGGAGCAGCCCCGCTCCCTGGTGATTTCAAGGCGGAAAATGCCCCTGGCTGGCCAAGAAAACCAGATTTTCAGATGCAGGACTATGGCAGCTAACTGCAGGTACAAGAAATTTCTCTCTAGCCCCATTATTTCTGGAGTTATTGGCCGTGGCGCTGCCCACTTCTTTTTTCGGCGTTTTTTCTGGCTTCGGTCCAGCACACACGTAGCAGCCTTGGCTGTTGTTGACGTACACACAGCATGGACGTATGCACTGGACATCCTCGGGGTGTCCTCACTCCGCGGTCTCTGGCATCCTCCCTGTTTTTTCTGCAGCCTCAAGACCGGCATTTTCGGAAAGCCCAGGAGCAGGGCTTTCCAACAGTGTCAGATTTGTCAGTTTCCCGCCAATACTTTGGGAAATAGAGCCGTTGCTAAGTCTTGTTTTCACTCTGTTACAGCTTTGTGTACAAAAGTGCCATTAGACAGGCGTTTGAAGCGCATTCGGAGCAGCCCCGCTCCCTGGTGATTTCAAGGCGGAAAATGCCCCTGGCTGGCCAAGAAAACCAGATTTTCAGATGCAGGACAATGACAGCTAACTGCAGGTACAAGAAATTTCTCTCTAGCCCCAATATTTCTGGAGTTATTGGCCGTGGAGCTGCCCACTTCTTTTTTCGGCGGTTTTTTTTTCCTGGCTTCGGTCCAGCACACACGTAGCAGCCTTGGCTATTGTTGACGTACACACAGCATGGACGTATGCACTGGACATCCTCGGGGTGTCCTCACTCCGCGGTCCCTGGCATCCTCCCTGTTTATTTTGCAGCCTCGAGACCGGCATTTTCGGAAAGCCCAGGAGCAGGGCTTTCCAACAGTGTCAGACTTGTCAGTTTCCCGCCAATACTTTGGGAGATAGAGCCGTTGCTAAATCTTGTTTTCACTCTGTTACAGCTTTGTGTACAAAAGTGCCATTAGACAGGCGTTTGAAGCGCATTCGGAGCAGCCCTGCTCCCTGGTGATTTCAAGGCGGAAAATGCCCCTGGCTGGCCAAGAAAACCAGATTTTCAGATGCAGGACAATGGCAGCTAACTGCAGGTACAAGAAATTTCTCTCTAGCCCCATTATTTCTGGAGTTATTGGCCGTGGCGCTGCCCACTTCTTTTTTCGGCGTTTTTTCTGGCTTCGGTCCAGCACACACGTAGCAGCCTTGGCTATTGTTGACGTACACACAGCATGGACGTATGCACTGGACATCCTCGGGGTGTCCTCACTTCGCGGTCCCTGGCATCCTCACTGTTTATTCTGCAGCCTCAAAACCGGCATTTTCGGAAAGCCCAGGATCAGGGCTTTCCAACAGTGTCAGACTTGTCAGTTTCCCGCCAATACTTTGGGAGATAGAGCCGTTCCTAAATTTTGTTTTCACTCTGTTACAGCTTTGTGTACAAAAGTGCCATTAGACAGGAGTTTGAAGCGCATTCGGAGCAGCCCCGCTCCCTGGTGATTTCAAGGCGGAAAATGCCCCTGGCTGGCCAAGAAAACCAGATTTTCAGATGCAGGACTATGGCAGCTAACTGCAGGTACAAGAAATTTCTCTGTAGCCCCATTATTTCTGGAGTTATTGGCCGTGGCGCTGCCCACTTCTTTTTTCGGCGTTTTTTTCTGGCTTCGGTCCAGCACACACGTAGCAGCCTTGGCTATTGTTAACGTACACACAGCATGGACGTATGCACTGGACATCCTCGGGGTGTCCTCACTCCGCGGTCTCTGGCATCCTCCCTGTTTTTTCTGCAGCCTCAAGACCGGCATTTTCGGAAAGCCCAGGAGCAGGGCTTTCCAACAGTGTCAGACTTGTCAGTTTCCCGCCAATACTTTGGGAGATAGAGCCGTTGCTAAATCTTGTTTTCACTCTGTTACAGCTTTGTGTACAAAAGTGCCATTAGACAGGCGTTTGAAGCGCATTCGGAGCAGCCCTGCTCCCTGGTGATTTCAAGGCGGAAAATGCCCCTGGCTGGCCAAGAAAACCAGATTTTCAGATGCAGGACAATGGCAGCTAACTGCAGGTACAAGAAATTTCTCTCTAGCCCCATTATTTCTGGAGTTATTGGCCGTGGCGCTGCCCACTTCTTTTTTCGGCGTTTTTTCTGGCTTCGGTCCAGCACACACGTAGCAGCCTTGGCTATTGTTGACGTACACACAGCATGGACGTATGCACTGGACATCCTCGGGGTGTCCTCACTTCGCGGTCCCTGGCATCCTCACTGTTTATTCTGCAGCCTCAAAACCGGCATTTTCGGAAAGCCCAGGATCAGGGCTTTCCAACAGTGTCAGACTTGTCAGTTTCCCGCCAATACTTTGGGAGATAGAGCCGTTCCTAAATTTTGTTTTCACTCTGTTACAGCTTTGTGTACAAAAGTGCCATTAGACAGGAGTTTGAAGCGCATTCGGAGCAGCCCCGCTCCCTGGTGATTTCAAGGCGGAAAATGCCCCTGGCTGGCCAAGAAAACCAGATTTTCAGATGCAGGACTATGGCAGCTAACTGCAGGTACAAGAAATTTCTCTGTAGCCCCATTATTTCTGGAGTTATTGGCCGTGGCGCTGCCCACTTCTTTTTTCGGCGTTTTTTTCTGGCTTCGGTCCAGCACACACGTAGCAGCCTTGGCTATTGTTAACGTACACACAGCATGGACGTATGCACTGGACATCCTCGGGGTGTCCTCACTCCGCGGTCTCTGGCATCCTCCCTGTTTTTTCTGCAGCCTCAAGACCGGCATTTTCGGAAAGCCCAGGAGCAGGGCTTTCCAACAGTGTCAGACTTGTCAGTTTCCCGCCAATACTTTGGGAGATAGAGCCGTTGCTAAATCTTGTTTTCACTCTGTTACAGCTTTGTGTACAAAAGTGCCATTAGACAGGCGTTTGAAGCGCATTCGGAGCAGCCCCGCTCCCTGGTGATTTCAAGGCGGAAAATGCCCCTGGCTGGCCAAGAAAACCAGATTTTCAGATGCAGGACTATGGCAGCTAACTGCAGGTGCAAGAAATTTCTCTCTAGCCCCATTATTTCTGGAGTTATTGGCCGTGGCGCTGCCCACTTCTTTTTTCGGCGTTTTTTCTGGCTTCGGTCCAGCACACACGTAGCAGCCTTGGCTATTGTTGACGTACACACAGCATGGACGTATGCACTGGACATCCTCGGGGTGTCCTCACTCCGCGGTCCCTGGCATCCTCCCTGTTTATTTTGCAGCCTCGAGACCGGCATTTTCGGAAAGCCCAGGAGCAGGGCTTTCCAACAGTGTCAGACTTGTCAGTTTCCCGCCAATACTTTGGGAGATAAAGCCGTTGCTAAATCTTGTTTTCACTCTGTTACAGCTTTGTGTACAAAAGTGCCATTAGACAGGCGTTTGAAGCGCATTCGGAGCAGCCCCGCTCCCTGGTGATTTCAAGGCGGAAAATGCCCCTGGCTGGCCAAGAAAACCAGATTTTCAGATGCAGGACTATGGCAGCTAACTGCAGGTACAAGAAATTTCTCTCTAGCCCCATTATTTCTGGAGTTATTGGCCGTGGCGCTGCCCACTTCTTTTTTCGGCGTTTTTTTCTGGCTTCGGTCCAGCACACACGTAGCAGCCTTGGCTATTGTTAACGTACACACAGCATGGACGTATGCACTGGACATCCTCGGGGTGTCCTCACTCCGCGGTCTCTGGCATCCTCCCTGTTTTTTCTGCAGCCTCAAGACCGGCATTTTCGGAAAGCCCAGGAGCAGGGCTTTCCAACAGTGTCAGACTTGTCAGTTTCCCGCCAATACTTTGGGAGATAGAGCCGTTGCTAAATCTTGTTTTCACTCTGTTACAGCTTTGTGTACAAAAGTGCCATTAGACAGGCGTTTGAAGCGCATTCGGAGCAGCCCCGCTCCCTGGTGATTTCAAGGCGGAAAATGCCCCTGGCTGGCCAAGAAAACCAGATTTTCAGATGCAGGACAATGGCAGCTAACTGCAGGTACAAGAAATTTCTCTCTAGCCCCATTATTTCTGGAGTTATTGGCCGTGGCGCTGCCCACTTCTTTTTTCGGCGTTTTTTTCTGGCTTCGGTCCAGCACACACGTAGCAGCCTTGGCTATTGTTGACGTACACACAGCATGGACGTATGCACTGGACATCCTCGGGGTGTCCTCACTTCGCAGTCCCTGGCATCCTCCCTGTTTATTCTGCAGCCTCGAGACCGGCATTTTCGGAAAGCCCAGGAGCAGGGCTTTCCAACAGTGTCAGATTTGTCAGTTTCCCGCCAATACTTTGGGAGATAGAGCCGTTGCTAAATCTTGTTTTCACTCTGTTACAGCTTTGTGTACAAAAGTGCCATTAGACAGGCGTTTGAAGCGCATTCGGAGCAGCCCCGCTCCCTGGTGATTTCAAGGCGGAAAATGCCCCTGGCTGGCCAAGAAAACCAGATTTTCAGATGCAGGACTATGGCAGCTAACTGCAGGTACAAGAAATTTCTCTCTAGCCCCATTATTTCTGGAGTTATTGGCCGTGGCGCTGCCCACTTCTTTTTTCGGCGTTTTTTTCTGGCTTCGGTCCAGAAAACACGTAGCAGCCTTGACTATTGTTGACGTACACACAGCATGGACGTATGCACTGGACATCCTCTGGATGTCCTCACTCCGCGGTCCCTGGCATCCTCCCTGTTTATTCTGCAGCCTCGAGACCGGCATTTTCGGAAAGCCCAGGAGCAGGGCTTTCCAACAGTGTCAGACTTGTCAGTTTCCCGCCAATACTTTGGGAGATAGAGCCGTTGCTAAATCTTGTTTTCACTCTGTTACAGCTTTGTGTACAAAAGTGCCATTAGACAGGCGTTTGAAGCGCATTCGGAGCAGCCCCGCTCCCTGGTGATTTCAAGGCGGAAAATGCCCCTGGCTGGCCAAGAAAACCAGATTTTCAGATGCAGGACTACGGCAGCTAACTGCAGGTACAAGAAATTTCTCTCTAGCCCCATTATTTCTGGAGTTATTGGCCGTGGCGCTGCCCACTTCTTTTTTCGGCGTTTTTTTCTGGCTTCGGTCCAGCACACACGTAGCAGCCTTGGCTGTTGTTGACGTACACACAGCATGGACGTATGCACTGGACATCCTCTGGATGTCCTCACTCCGCGGTCCCTGGCATCCTCCCTGTTTATTCTGCAGCCTCGAGACCGGCATTTTCGGAAAGCCCAGGAGCAGGGCTTTCCAACAGTGTCAGACTTTTCAGTTTCCCGCCAATACTTTGGGAGATAGAGCCGTTGCTAAATCTTGTTTTCACTCTGTTACAGCTTTGTGTACAAAAGTGCCATTAGACAGGCGTTTGAAGCGCATTCGGAGCAGCCCCGCTCCCTGGTGATTTCAAGGCGGAAAATGCCCCTGGCTGGCCAAGAAAACCAGATTTTCAGATGCAGGACTATGGCAGCTAACTGCAGGTACAAGAAATTTCTCTCTAGCCCCATTATTTCTGGAGTTATTGGCCGTGGCGCTGCCCACTTCTTTTTTCGGCGTTTTTTCTGGCTTCGGTCCAGCACACACGTAGCAGCCTTGGCTATTGTTGACGTACACACAGCATGGACGTATGCACTGGACATCCTCGGGGTGTCCTCACTCCGCGGTCTCTGGCATCCTCCCTGTTTTTTCTGCAGCCTCAAGACCGGCAATTTCGGAAAGCCCAGGAGCAGGGCTTTCCAACAGTGTCAGACTTGTCAGTTTCCCGCCAATACTTTGGGAAATAGAGCCGTTGCTAAGTCTTGTTTTCACTCTGTTACAGCTTTGTGTACAAAAGTGCCATTAGACAGGCGTTTGAAGCGCATTCGGAGCAGCCCCGCTCCCTGGTGATTTCAAGGCGGAAAATGCCCCTGGCTGGCCAAGAAAACCAGATTTTCAGATGCAGGACAATGACAGCTAACTGCAGGTACAAGAAATTTCTCTCTAGCCCCAATATTTCTGGAGTTATTGGCCGTGGAGCTGCCCACTTCTTTTTTCGGCGGTTTTTTTTTTGCTGGCTTCGGTCCAGCACACACGTAGCAGCCTTGGCTATTGTTGACGTACACACAGCATGGACGTATGCACTGGACATCCTCGGGGTGTCCTCACTCCGCAGTCCCTGGCATCCTCCCTGTTTATCCTGCAGCCTCAAGACCGGCATTTTCGGAAAGCCCAGGAGCAGGGCTTTCCAACAGTGTCAGACTTGTCAGTTTCCCGCCAATACTTTGGGAAATAGAGCCGTTGCTAAATCTTGTTTTCACTCTGTTACAGCTTTGTGTACAAAAGTGCCATTAGACAGGCGTTTGAAGCGCATTCGGAGCAGCCCCGCTTCCTGGTGATTTCAATGCGGAAAATGCCCCTGGCTGGCCAAAAAAAACAGATTTTCAGATGCAGGACAATGGCAGCTAACTGCAGGTACAAGAAATTTCTCTCTAGCCCCATTATTTCTGGAGTTATTGGCCGTGGCGCTGCCCACTTCTTTTTTCGGCGTTTTTTTCTGGCTTCGGTCCAGCACACACGTAGCAGCCTTGGCTATTGTTGACGTACACACAGCATGGACGTATGCTCTGGACATCCTCGGGGTGTCCTCAATTCGCAGTCCCTGGCATCCTCCCTGTTTATTCTGCAGCCTCAAGACCGGCATTTTCGGAAAGCCCAGGAGTAGGGCTTTCCAACAGTGTCAGATTTGTCAGTTTCCCGCCAATACTTTGGGAGATAGAGCCGTTGCTAAATCTTGTTTTCACTCTCTTACAGCTCTGTGTACAAAAGTGCCATTAGACAGGCGTTTGAAGCGCATTCGGAGCAGCCCCGCTCCCTGGTGATTTCAAGGCGGAAAATGCCCCTGGCTGGCCAAGAAAACCAGATTTTCAGATGCAGGACAATGGCAGCTAACTGCAGGTACAAGAAATTTCTCTCTAGCCCCATTATTTCTGGAGTTATTGGCCGTGGCGCTGCCCACTTCTTTTTTCGGCGTTTTTTTCTGGCTTCGGTCCAGCACACACGTAGCAGCCTTGGCTATTGTTGACGTACACACAGCATGGACGTATGCACTGGACATCCTCGGGGTGTCCTCAATTCGCAGTCCCTGGCATCCTCCCTGTTTATTCTGCAGCCTCAAGACCGGCATTTTCGGAAAGCCCAGGAGTAGGGCTTTCCAACAGTGTCAGATTTGTCAGTTTCCCGCCAATACTTTGGGAGATAGAGCCGTTGCTAAATCTTGTTTTCACTCTCTTACAGCTTTGTGTACAAAAGTGCCATTAGACAGGCGTTTGAAGCGCATTCGGAGCAGCCCCGCTCCCTGGTGATTTCAAGGCGGAAAATGCCCCTGGCTGGCCAAGAAAACCAGATTTTCAGATGCAGGACTATGGCAGCTAACTGCAGGTACAAGAAATTTCTCTCTAGCCCCATTATTTCTGGAGTTATTGGCCGTGGCGCTGCCCACTTCTTTTTTCGGCGTTTTTTCTGGCTTCGGTCCAGCACACACGTAGCAGCCTTGGCTATTGTTGACGTACACACAGCATGGACGTATGCACTGGACATCCTCGGGGTGTCCTCACTTCGCGGTCCCTGGCATCCTCACTGTTTATTCTGCAGCCTCAAGACCGGCATTTTCGGAAAGCCCAGGATCAGGGCTTTCCAACAGTGTCAGACTTGTCAGTTTCCCGCCAATACTTTGGGAGATAGAGCCGTTCCTAAATTTTGTTTTCACTCTGTTACAGCTTTGTGTACAAAAGTGCCATTAGACAGGCGTTTGAAGCGCATTCGGAGCAGCCCCGCTCCCTGGTGATTTCAAGGCGGAAAATGCCCCTGGCTGGCCAAGAAAACCAGATTTTCAGATGCAGGACTATGGCAGCTAACTGCAGGTACAAGAAATTTCTCTCTAGCCCCATTATTTCTGGAGTTATTGGCCGTGGCGCTGCCCACTTCTTTTTTCGGCGTTTTTTTCTGGCTTCGGTCCAGCACACACGTAGCAGCCTTGGCTATTGTTGACGTACACACAGCATGGACGTATGCACTGGACATCCTCGGGGTGTCCTCAATTTGCAGTCCCTGGCATCCTCCCTGTTTATTCTGCAGCCTCAAGACCGGCATTTTCGGAAAGCCCAGGAGTAGGGCTTTCCAACAGTGTCAGAATTGTCAGTTTCCCGCCAATACTTTGGGAGATAGAGCCGTTGCTAAATCTTGTTTTCACTCTCTTACAGCTTTGTGTACAAAAGTGCCATTAGACAGGCGTTTGAAGCGCATTCGGAGCAGCCCCGCTCCCTGGTGATTTCAAGGCGGAAAATGCCCCTGGCTGGCCAAGAAAACCAGATTTTCAGATGCAGGACTATGGCAGCTAACTGCAGGTACAAGAAATTTCTCTCTAGCCCCATTATTTCTGGAGTTATTGGCCGTGGCGCTGCCCACTTCTTTTTTCGGCGTTTTTTCTGGCTTCGGTCCAGCACACACGTAGCAGCCTTGGCTATTGTTGACGTACACACAGCATGGACGTATGCACTGGACATCCTCGGGGTGTCCTCACTTCGCGGTCCCTGGCATCCTCACTGTTTATTCTGCAGCCTCAAGACCGGCATTTTCGGAAAGCCCAGGATCAGGGCTTTCTAACAGTGTCAGACTTGTCAGTTTCCCGCCAATACTTTGGGAGATAGAGCCGTTCCTAAATTTTGTTTTCACTCTGTTACAGCTTTGTGTACAAAAGTGCCATTAGACAGGCGTTTGAAGCGCATTCGGAGCAGCCCCGCTCCCTGGTGATTTCAAGGCGGAAAATGCCCCTGGCTGGCCAAGAAAACCAGATTTTCAGATGCAGGACTATGGCAGCTAACTGCAGGTACAAGAAATTTCTCTCTAGCCCCATTATTTCTGGAGTTATTGGCCGTGGCGCTGCCCACTTCTTTTTTCGGCGTTTTTTCTGGCTTCGGTCCAGCACACACGTAGCAGCCTTGGCTATTGTTGACGTACACACAGCATGGACGTATGCACTGGACATCCTCGGGGTGTCCTCACTCCGCGGTCTCTGGCATCCTCCCTGTTTATTCTGCAGCCTCAAGACCGGCATTTTCGGAAAGCCCAGGAGCAGGGCTTTCCAACAGTGTCAGACTTGTCAGTTTCCCGCTAATACTTTGGGAAATAGAGCCGTTGCTAAGTCTTGTTTTCACTCTGTTACAGCTTTGTGTACAAAAGTGCCATTAGACAGGCGTTTGAAGCGCATTCGGAGCAGCCCCGCTCCCTGGTGATTTCAAGGCGGAAAATGCCCCTGGCTGGCCAAGAAAACCAGATTTTCAGATGCAGGACAATGACAGCTAACTGCAGGTACAAGAAATTTCTCTCTAGCCCCAATATTTCTGGAGTTATTGGCCGTGGAGCTGCCCACTTCTTTTTTCGGCGGTTTTTTTTTTGCTGGCTTCGGTCCAGCACACACGTAGCAGCCTTGGCTATTGTTGACGTACACACAGCATGGACGTATGCACTGGACATCCTCGGGGTGTCCTCACTCCGCGGTCCCTGGCATCCTCCCTGTTTATCCTGCAGCCTCAAGACCGGCATTTTCGGAAAGCCCAGGAGCAGGGCTTTCCAACAGTGTCAGACTTGTCAGTTTCCCGCCAATACTTTGGGAAATAGAGCCGTTGCTAAATCTTGTTTTCACTCTGTTACAGCTTTGTGTACAAAAGTGCCATTAGACAGGCGTTTGAAGCGCATTCGGAGCAGCCCCGCTCCCTGGTGATTTCAATGCGGAAAATGCCCCTGGCTGGCCAAAAAAAACAGATTTTCAGATGCAGGACAATGGCAGCTAACTGCAGGTACAAGAAATTTCTCTCTAGCCCCATTATTTCTGGAGTTATTGGCCGTGGCGCTGCCCACTTCTTTTTTCGGCGTTTTTTTCTGGCTTCGGTCCAGCACACACGTAGCAGCCTTGGCTATTGTTGACGTACACACAGCATGGACGTATGCACTGGACATCCTCGGGGTGTCCTCAATTCGCAGTCCCTGGCATCCTCCCTGTTTATTCTGCAGCCTCAAGACCGGCATTTTCGGAAAGCCCAGGAGTAGGGCTTTCCAACAGTGTCAGATTTGTCAGTTTCCCGCCAATACTTTGGGAGATAGAGCCGTTGCTAAATCTTGTTTTCACTCTCTTACAGCTTTGTGTACAAAAGTGCCATTAGACAGGCGTTTGAAGCGCATTCGGAGCAGCCCCGCTCCCTGGTGATTTCAAGGCGGAAAATGCCCCTGGCTGGCCAAGAAAACCAGATTTTCAGATGCAGGACAATGGCAGCTAACTGCAGGTACAAGAAATTTCTCTCTAGCCCCATTATTTCTGGAGTTATTGGCCGTGGCGCTGCCCACTTCTTTTTTCGGCGTTTTTTTCTGGCTTCGGTCCAGCACACACGTAGCAGCCTTGGCTATTGTTGACGTACACACAGCATGGACGTATGCACTGGACATCCTCGGGGTGTCCTCAATTCGCAGTCCCTGGCATCCTCCCTGTTTATTCTGCAGCCTCAAGACCGGCATTTTCGGAAAGCCCAGGAGTAGGGCTTTCCAACAGTGTCAGATTTGTCAGTTTCCCGCCAATACTTTGGGAGATAGAGCCGTTGCTAAATCTTGTTTTCACTCTGTTACAGCTTTGTGTACAAAAGTGCCATTAGACAGGCGTTTGAAGCGCATTCGGAGCAGCCCCGCTCCCTGGTGATTTCAAGGCGGAAAATGCCCCTGGCTGGCCAAGAAAACCAGATTTTCAGATGCAGGACTATGGCAGCTAACAGCAGGTACAAGAAATTTCTCTCTAGCCCCATTATTTCTGGAGTTATTGGCCGTGGCGCTGCCCACTTCTTTTTTCGGCGTTTTTTCTGGCTTCGGTCCAGCACACACGTAGCAGCCTTGGCTATTGTTGACGTACACACAGCATGGACGTATGCACTGGACATCCTCGGGGTGTCCTCACTTCGCGGTCCCTGGCATCCTCACTGTTTATTCTGCAGCCTCAAGACCGGCATTTTCGGAAAGCCCAGGATCAGGGCTTTCCAACAGTGTCAGACTTGTCAGTTTCCCGCCAATACTTTGGGAGATAGAGCCGTTCCTAAATTTTGTTTTCACTCTGTTACAGCTTTGTGTACAAAAGTGCCATTAGACAGGCGTTTGAAGCGCATTCGGAGCAGCCCCGCTCCCTGGTGATTTCAAGGCGGAAAATGCCCCTGGCTGGCCAAGAAAACCAGATTTTCAGATGCAGGACAATGGCAGCTAACTGCAGGTACAAGAAATTTCTCTCTAGCCCCATTATTTCTGGAGTTATTGGCCGTGGCGCTGCCCACTTCTTTTTTCGGCGTTTTTTTCTGGCTTCGGTCCAGCACACACGTAGCAGCCTTGGCTATTGTTGACGTACACACAGCATGGACGTATGCACTGGACATCCTCGGGGTGTCCTCAATTCGCAGTCCCTGGCATCCTCCCTGTTTATTCTGCAGCCTCAAGACCGGCATTTTCGGAAAGCCCAGGAGTAGGGCTTTCCAACAGTGTCAGATTTGTCAGTTTCCCGCCAATACTTTGGGAGATAGAGCCGTTGCTAAATCTTGTTTTCACTCTGTTACAGCTTTGTGTACAAAAGTGCCATTAGACAGGCGTTTGAAGCGCATTCGGAGCAGCCCCGCTCCCTGGTGATTTCAAGGCGGAAAATGCCCCTGGCTGGCCAAGAAAACCAGATTTTCAGATGCAGGACTATGGCAGCTAACAGCAGGTACAAGAAATTTCTCTCTAGCCCCATTATTTCTGGAGTTATTGGCCGTGGCGCTGCCCACTTCTTTTTTCGGCGTTTTTTCTGGCTTCGGTCCAGCACACACGTAGCAGCCTTGGCTATTGTTGACGTACACACAGCATGGACGTATGCACTGGACATCCTCGGGGTGTCCTCACTTCGCGGTCCCTGGCATCCTCACTGTTTATTCTGCAGCCTCAAGACCGGCATTTTCGGAAAGCCCAGGATCAGGGCTTTCCAACAGTGTCAGACTTGTCAGTTTCCCGCCAATACTTTGGGAGATAGAGCCGTTCCTAAATTTTGTTTTCACTCTGTTACAGCTTTGTGTACAAAAGTGCCATTAGACAGGCGTTTGAAGCGCATTCGGAGCAGCCCCGCTCCCTGGTGATTTCAAGGCGGAAAATGCCCCTGGCTGGCCAAGAAAACCAGATTTTCAGATGCACGACTATGGCAGCTAACTGCAGGTACAAGAAATTTCTCTCTAGCCCCATTATTTCTGGAGTTATTGGCCGTGGCGCTGCCCACTTCTTTTTTCGGCGGTTTTTTTTTTGCTGGCTTCGGTCCAGCACACACGTAGCAGCCTTGGCTATTGTTGACGTACACACAGCATGGACGTATGCACTGGACATCCTCGGGGTGTCCTCACTCCGCGGTCCCTGGCATCCTCCCTGTTTATCCTGCAGCCTCAAGACTGGCATTTTCGGAAAGCCCAGGAGCAGGGCTTTCCAACAGTGTCAGACTTGTCAGTTTCCCGCCAATACTTTGGGAAATAGAGCCGTTGCTAAATCTTGTTTTCACTCTGTTACAGCTTTGTGTACAAAAGTGCCATTAGACAGGCGTTTGAAGCGCATTCGGAGCAGCCCCGCTCCCTGGTGATTTCAAGGCGGAAAATGCCCCTGGCTGGCCAAAAAAAACAGATTTTCAGATGCAGGACAATGGCAGCTAACTGCAGGTACAAGAAATTTCTCTCTAGCCCCATTATTTCTGGAGTTATTGGCCGTGGCGCTGCCCACTTCTTTTTTCGGCGTTTTTTTCTGGCTTCGGTCCAGCACACACGTAGCAGCCTTGGCTATTGTTGACGTACACACAGCATGGACGTATGCACTGGACATCCTCGGGGTGTCCTCAATTCGCAGTCCCTGGCATCCTCCCTGTTTATTCTGCAGCCTCAAGACCGGCATTTTCGGAAAGCCCAGGAGTAGGGCTTTCCAACAGTGTCAGATTTGTCAGTTTCCCGCCAATACTTTGGGAGATAGAGCCGTTGCTAAATCTTGTTTTCACTCTCTTACAGCTTTGTGTACAAAAGTGCCATTAGACAGGCGTTTGAAGCGCATTCGGAGCAGCCCCGCTCCCTGGTGATTTCAAGGCGGAAAATGCCCCTGGCTGGACAAGAAAACCGATTTTCAGATGCAGGACTATGGCAGCTAACTGCTGGTACAAGAAATTTCTCTCTAGCCCCCATTATTTCTGGAGTTATTGGCCGTGGCGCTGCCCACTTCTTTTTTCGGCGTTTTTTTCTGGCTTCGGTCCAGCACACACGTAGCAGCCTTGGCTATTGTTGACGTACACACAGCATGGACGTATGCACTGGACATCCTCGGGGTGTCCTCACTCCGCGGTCCCTGGCATCCTCACTGTTTATTCTGCAGCCTCGAGACCGGCATTTTCGGAAAGCCCAGGATCAGGGCTTTCCAACAGTGTCAGACTTGTCAGTTTCCCGCCAATACTTTGGGAGATAGAGCCGTTCCTAAATTTTGTTTTAACTCTGTTACAGCTTTGTGTACAAAAGTGCCATTAGACAGGAGTTTGAAGCGCATTCGGAGCAGCCCCGCTCCCTGGTGATTTCAAGGCGGAAAATGCCCCTGGCTGGCCAAGAAAACCAGATTTTCAGATGCAGGACTATGGCAGCTAACTGCAAGTGCAAGAAATTTCTCTCTAGCCCCATTATTTCTGGAGTTATTGGCCGTGGCGCTGCCCACTTCTTTTTTCGGCGTTTTTTTCTGGCTTCGGTCCAGCACACACGTAGCAGCCTTGGCTATTGTTGACGTACACACAGCATGGACGTATGCACTGGACATCCTCGGGGTGTCCTCACTCCGCGGTCCCTGGCATCCTCCCTGTTTATTTTGCAGCCTCGAGACCGGCATTTTCGGAAAGCCCAGGAGCAGGGCTTTCCAACAGTGTCAGACTTGTCAGTTTCCCGCCAATACTTTGGGAGATAGAGCCGTTGCTAAATCTTGTTTTCACTCTGTTACAGCTTTGTGTACAAAAGTGCCATTAGACAGGCGTTTGAAGCGCATTCGGAGTAGCCCTGCTCCCTGGTGATTTCAAGGCGGAAAATGCCCCTGGCTGGACAAGAAAACCGATTTTCAGATGCAGGACTATGGCAGCTAACTGCAGGTACAAGAAATTTCTCTCTAGCCCCATTATTTCTGGAGTTATTGGCCGTGGCGCTGCCCACTTCTTTTTTCGGCGTTTTTTTCTGGCTTCGGTCCAGCACACACGTAGCAGCCTTGGCTATTGTTGACGTACACACAGCATGGACGTATGCACTGGACATCCTCGGGGTGTCCTCACTCCGCGGTTCCTGGCATCCTCCCTGTTTATCCTGCAGCCTCGAGACCGGCATTTTCGGAAAGCCCAGGATCAGGGCTTTCCAACAGTGTCAGACTTGTCAGTTTCCCGCCAATACTTTGGGAGATAGAGCCGTTCCTAAATCTTCTTTTCACTCTGTTACAGCTTTGTGTACAAAAGTGCCATTAGACAGGCGTTTGAAGCGCATTCGGAGCAGCCCTGCTCCCTGGTGATTTCAAGGCGGAAAATGCCCCTGGCTGGCCAAGAAAACCAGATTTTCAGATGCAGGACTATGGCAGCTAACTGCAGGTACAAGAAATTTCTCTCTAGCCCCATTAATTCTGGAGTTATTGGCCGTGGCGCTGCCCACTTCTTTTTTCGGCGTTTTTTTCTGGCTTCGGTCCAGCACACACGTAGCAGCCTTGGCTATTGTTGACGTACACACAGCATGGACGTATGCACTGGACATCCTCGGGGTGTCCTCACTCCGCGGTTCCTGGCATCCTCACTGTTTATTCTGCAGCCTCGAGACCGGCATTTTCGGAAAGCCCAGGATCAGGGCTTTCCAACAGTGTCAGACTTGTCAGTTTCCCGCCAATACTTTGGGAGATAGAGCCGTTCCTAAATTTTGTTTTAACTCTGTTACAGCTTTGTGTACAAAAGTGCCATTAGACAGGAGTTTGAAGCGCATTCGGAGCAGCCCCGCTCCCTGGTGATTTCAAGGCGGAAAATGCCCCTGGCTGGCCAAGAAAACCAGATTTTCAGATGCAGGACTATGGCAGCTAACTGCAAGTGCAAGAAATTTCTCTCTAGCCCCATTATTTCTGGAGTTATTGGCCGTGGCGCTGCCCACTTCTTTTTTCGGCGTTTTTTTCTGGCTTCGGTCCAGCACACACGTAGCAGCCTTGGCTATTGTTGACGTACACACAGCATGGACGTATGCACTGGACATCCTCGGGGTGTCCTCACTCCGCGGTCCCTGGCATCCTCCCTGTTTATTTTGCAGCCTCGAGACCGGCATTTTCGGAAAGCCCAGGAGCAGGGCTTTCCAACAGTGTCAGACTTGTCAGTTTCCCGCCAATACTTTGGGAGATAGAGCCGTTGCTAAATCTTGTTTTCACTCTGTTACAGCTTTGTGTACAAAAGTGCCATTAGACAGGCGTTTGAAGCGCATTCGGAGTAGCCCTGCTCCCTGGTGATTTCAAGGCGGAAAATGCCCCTGGCTGGACAAGAAAACCGATTTTCAGATGCAGGACTATGGCAGCTAACTGCAGGTACAAGAAATTTCTCTCTAGCCCCATTATTTCTGGAGTTATTGGCCGTGGCGCTGCCCACTTCTTTTTTCGGCGTTTTTTTCTGGCTTCGGTCCAGCACACACGTAGCAGCCTTGGCTATTGTTGACGTACACACAGCATGGACGTATGCACTGGACATCCTCGGGGTGTCCTCACTCCGCGGTTCCTGGCATCCTCCCTGTTTATCCTGCAGCCTCGAGACCGGCATTTTCGGAAAGCCCAGGATCAGGGCTTTCCAACAGTGTCAGACTTGTCAGTTTCCCGCCAATACTTTGGGAGATAGAGCCGTTCCTAAATCTTCTTTTCACTCTGTTACAGCTTTGTGTACAAAAGTGCCATTAGACAGGCGTTTGAAGCGCATTCGGAGCAGCCCTGCTCCCTGGTGATTTCAAGGCGGAAAATGCCCCTGGCTGGCCAAGAAAACCAGATTTTCAGATGCAGGACTATGGCAGCTAACTGCAGGTACAAGAAATTTCTCTCTAGCCCCATTAATTCTGGAGTTATTGGCCGTGGCGCTGCCCACTTCTTTTTTCGGCGTTTTTTTCTGGCTTCGGTCCAGCACACACGTAGCAGCCTTGGCTATTGTTGACGTACACACAGCATGGACGTATGCACTGGACATCCTCGGGGTGTCCTCACTCCGCGGTTCCTGGCATCCTCCCTGTTTATTTTGCAGCCTCGAGACCGGCATTTTCGGAAAGCCCAGGATCAGGGCTTTCCAACAGTGTCAGACTTGTCAGTTTCCCGCCAATACTTTGGGAGATAGAGCCGTTCCTAAATTTTGTTTTCACTCTGTTACAGCTTTGTGTACAAAAGTGCCATTAGACAGGAGTTTGAAGCGCATTCGGAGCAGCCCCGCTCCCTGGTGATTTCAAGGCGGAAAATGCCCCTGGCTGGCCAAGAAAACCAGATTTTCAGATGCAGGACTATGGCAGCTAACTGCAGGTACAAGAAATTTCTCTCTAGCCCCATTATTCCTGGAGTTATTGGCCGTGGCGCTGCCCACTTCTTTTTTCGGCGTTTTTTTCTGGCTTCGGTCCAGCACACACGTAGCAGCCTTGGCTATTGTTGACGTACACACAGCATGGACGTATGCACTGGACATCCTCGGGGTGTCCTCACTCCGCGGTCCCTGGCATCATCCCTGTTTATTTTGCAGCCTCGAGACCGGCATTTTCGGAAAGCCCAGGAGCAGGGCTTTCCAACAGTGTCAGACTTGTCAGTTTCCCGCCAATACTTTGGGAGATAGAGCCGTTGCTAAATCTTGTTTTCACTCTGTTACAGCTTTGTGTACAAAAGTGCCATTAGACAGGCGTTTGAAGCGCATTCGGAGCAGCCCTGCTCCCTGGTGATTTCAAGGCGGAAAATGCCCCTGGCTGGACAAGAAAACCGATTTTCAGATGCAGGACTATGGCAGCTAACTGCAGGTACAAGAAATTTCTCTCTAGCCCCATTATTTCTGGAGTTATTGGCCGTGGCGCTGCCCACTTCTTTTTTCGGCGTTTTTTTCTGGCTTCGGTCCAGCACACACGTAGCAGCCTTGGCTATTGTTGACGTACACACAGCATGGACGTATGCACTGGACATCCTCGGGGTGTCCTCACTCCGCGGTTCCTGGCATCCTCCCTGTTTATCCTGCAGCCTCGAGACCGGCATTTTCGGAAAGCCCAGGATCAGGGCTTTCCAACAGTGTCAGACTTGTCAGTTTCCCGCCAATACTTTGGGAGATAGAGCCGTTGCTAAATCTTGTTTTCACTCTGTTACAGCTTTGTGTACAAAAGTGCCATTAGACAGGCGTTTGAAGCGCATTCGGAGCAGCCCTGCTCCCTGGTGATTTCAAGGCGGAAAATGCCCCTGGCTGGCCAAGAAAACCAGATTTTCAGATGCAGGACTATGGCAGCTAACTGCAGGTACAAGAAATTTCTCTCTAGCCCCATTATTTCTGGAGTTATTGGCCGTGGCGCTGCCCACTTCTTTTTTCGGCGTTTTTTTCTGGCTTCGGTCCAGCACACACGTAGCAGCCTTGTCTATTGTTGACGTACACACAGCATGGACGTATGCACTGGACATCCTCGGGGTGTCCTCACTCCGCGGTCCCTGGCATCCTCCCTGTTTATTTTGCAGCCTCGAGACCGGCATTTTCGGAAAGCCCAGGAGCAGGGCTTTCCAACAGTGTCAGACTTGTCAGTTTCCCGCCAATACTTTGGGAGATAGAGCCGTTGCTAAATCTTGTTTTCACTCTGTTACAGCTTTGTGTACAAAAGTGCCATTAGACAGGCGTTTGAAGCGCATTCGGAGCAGCCCTGCTCCCTGGTGATTTCAAGGCGGAAAATGCCCCTGGCTGGACAAGAAAACCGATTTTCAGATGCAGGACTATGGCAGCTAACTGCAGGTACAAGAAATTTCTCTCTAGCCCCATTATTTCTGGAGTTATTGGTCGTGGCGCTGCCCACTTCTTTTTTCGGCGTTTTTTTCTGGCTTCGGTCCAGCACACACGTAGCAGCCTTGGCTATTGTTGACGTACACACAGCATGGACGTATGCACTGGACATCCTCGGGGTGTCCTCACTCCGCGGTTCCTGGCATCCTCCCTGTTTATTCTGCAGCCTCGAGACCGGCATTTTCGGAAAGCCCAGGATCAGGGCTTTCCAACAGTGTCAGACTTGTCAGTTTCCCGCCAATACTTTGGGAGATAGAGCCGTTCCTAAATCTTCTTTTCACTCTGTTACAGCTTTGTGTACAAAAGTGCCATTAGACAGGCGTTTGAAGCGCATTCGGAGCAGCCCTGCTCCCTGGTGATTTCAAGGCGGAAAATGCCCCTGGCTGGCCAAGAAAACCAGATTTTCAGATGCAGGACTATGGCAGCTAACTGCAGGTACAAGAAATTTCTCTCTAGCCCCATTATTTCTGGAGTTATTGGCCGTGGCGCTGCCCACTTCTTTTTTCGGCGTTTTTTTCTGGCTTCGGTCCAGCACACACGTAGCAGCCTTGGCTATTGTTGACGTACACACAGCATGGACGTATGCACTGGACATCCTCGGGGTGTCCTCACTCCGCGGTCCCTGGCATCCTCCCTGTTTATTCTGCAGCCTCGAGACCGGCATTTTCAGAAAGCCCAGGAGCAGGGCTTTCCAACAGTGTCAGACTTGTTAGTTTCCCGCCAATACTTTGGGAGATAGAGCCGTTGCTAAATCTTGTTTTCACTCTGTTACAGCTTTGTGTACAAAAGTGCCATTAGACAGGCGTTTGAAGCGCATTCGGAGCAGCCCCGCTCCCTGGTGATTTCAAGGCGGAAAATGCCCCTGGCTGGCCAAGAAAACCAGATTTTCAGATGCAGGACTATGGCAGCTAACTGCAGGTACAAGAAATTTCTCTCTAGCCCCATTATTCCTGGAGTTATTGGCCGTGGCGCTGCCCACTTCTTTTTTCGGCGTTTTTTTCTGGCTTCGGTCCAGCACACACGTAGCAGCCTTGGCTATTGTTGACGTACACACAGCATGGACGTATGCACTGGACATCCTCGGGGTGTCCTCACTCCGCGGTCCCTGGCATCCTCCCTGTTTATCCTGCAGCCTCGAGACCGGCATTTTCGGAAAGCCCAGGAGCAGGGCTTTCCAACAGTGTCAGACTTGTCAGTTTCCCGCCAATACTTTGGAAGATAGAGCCGTTGCTATATCTTGTTTTCACTCTGTTACAGCTTTGTGTACAAAAGTGCCATTAGACAGGCGTTTGAAGCGCATTCGGAGCAGCCCCGCTCCCCGGTGATTTCAAGGCGGAAAATGCCCCTGGCTGGCCAAGAAAACCAGATTTTCAGATGCAGGACTATGGCAGCTAACTGCAGGTACAAGAAATTTCTCTCTAGCCCCATTATTTCTGGAGTTATTGGCCGTGGCGCTGCCCACTTCTTTTTTCGGCGGTTTTTTTTTTGCTGGCTTCGGTCCAGCACACACGTAGCAGCCTTGGCTATTGTTGACGTACACACAGCATGGACGTATGCACTGGACATCCTCGGGGTGTCCTCACTCCGCGGTTCCTGGCATCCTCCCTGTTTATCCTGCAGCCTCGAGACCGGCATTTTCGGAAAGCCCAGGATCAGGGCTTTCCAACAGTGTCAGACTTGTCAGTTTCCCGCCAATACTTTGGGAGATAGAGCCGTTCCTAAATCTTCTTTTCACTCTGTTACAGCTTTGTGTACAAAAGTGCCATTAGACAGGCGTTTGAAGCGCATTCGGAGCAGCCCTGCTCCCTGGTGATTTCAAGGCGGAAAATGCCCCTGGCTGGCCAAGAAAACCAGATTTTCAGATGCAGGACTATGGCAGCTAACTGCAGGTACAAGAAATTTCTCTCTAGCCCCATTATTTCTGGAGTTATTGGCCGTGGCGCTGCCCACTTCTTTTTTCGGCGTTTTTTTCTGGCTTCGGTCCAGCACACACGTAGCAGCCTTGGCTATTGTTGACGTACACACAGCATGGACGTATGCACTGGACATCCTCGGGGTGTCCTCACTCCGCGGTCCCTGGCATCCTCCCTGTTTATTCTGCAGCCTCGAGACCGGCATTTTCGGAAAGCCCAGGAGCAGGGCTTTCCAACAGTGTCAGACTTGTCAGTTTCCCGCCAATACTTTGGGAGATAGAGCCGTTGCTAAATCTTGTTTTCACTCTGTTACAGCTTTGTGTACAAAAGTGCCATTAGACAGGCGTTTGAAGCGCATTCGGAGCAGCCCCGCTCCCTGGTGATTTCAAGGCGGAAAATGCCCCTGGCTGGCCAAGAAAACCAGATTTTCAGATGCAGGACTATGGCAGCTAACTGCAGGTACAAGAAATTTCTCTCTAGCCCCATTATTCCTGGAGTTATTGGCCGTGGCGCTGCCCACTTCTTTTTTCGGCGTTTTTTTCTGGCTTCGGTCCAGCACACACGTAGCAGCCTTGGCTATTGTTGACGTACACACAGCATGGACGTATGCACTGGACATCCTCGGGGTGTCCTCACTCCGCGGTCCCTGGCATCCTCCCTGTTTATCCTGCAGCCTCGAAACCGGCATTTTCGGAAAGCCCAGGATCAGGGCTTTCCAACAGTGTCAGACTGGTCAGTTTCCCGCCAATACTTTGGGAGATAGAGCCGTTCCTAAATCTTGTTTTCACTCTGTTACAGCTTTGTGTACAAAAGTGCCATTAGACAGGCGTTTGAAGCGCATTCGGAGCAGCCCTGCTCCCTGGTGATTTCAAGGCGGAAAATGCCCCTGGCTGGCCAAGAAAACCAGATTTTCAGATGCAGGACTATGGCAGCTAACTGCAGGTACAAGAAATTTCTCTCTAGCCCCATTACTTCTGGAGTTATTGGCCGTGGCGCTGCCCACTTCTTTTTTCGGCGTTTTTTTCTGGCTTCGGTCCAGCACACACGTAGCAGCCTTGGCTATTGTTGACGTACACACAGCATGGACGTATGCACTGGACATCCTCGGGGTGTCCTCACTCCGCGGTCCCTGGCATCCTCCCTGTTTATTCTGCAGCCTCGAGACCGGCATTTTCAGAAAGCCCAGGAGCAGGGCTTTCCAACAGTGTCAGACTTGTCAGTTTCCCGCCAATACTTTGGGAGATAGAGCCGTTGCTAAATCTTGTTTTCACTCTGTTACAGCTTTGTGTACAAAAGTGCCATTAGACAGGCGTTTGAAGCGCATTCGGAGCAGCCCCGCTCCCTGGTGATTTCAAGGCGGAAAATGCCCCTGGCTGGCCAAGAAAACCAGATTTTCAGATGCAGGACTATGGCAGCTAACTGCAGGTACAAGAAATTTCTCTCTAGCCCCATTATTCCTGGAGTTATTGGCCGTGGCGCTGCCCACTTCTTTTTTCGGCGTTTTTTTCTGGCTTCGGTCCAGCACACACGTAGCAGCCTTGGCTATTGTTGACGTACACACAGCATGGACGTATGCACTGGACATCCTCGGGGTGTCCTCACTCCGCGGTCCCTGGAATCCTCCCTGTTTATCCTGCAGCCTCGAGACCGGCATTTTCGGAAAGCCCAGGAGCAGGGCTTTCCAACAGTGTCAGACTTGTCAGTTTCCCGCCAATACTTTGGGAGATAGAGCCGTTGCTATATCTTGTTTTCATTCTGTTACAGCTTTGTGTACAAAAGTGCCATTAGACAGGCGTTTGAAGCGCATTCGGAGCAGCCCCGCTCCCTGGTGATTTCAAGGCGGAAAATGCCCCTGGCTGGCCAAGAAAACCAGATTTTCAGATGCAGGACTATGGCAGCTAACTGCAGGTACAAGAAATTTCTCTCTAGCCCCATTATTTCTGGAGTTATTGGCCGTGGCGCTGCCCACTTCTTTTTTCGGCGGTTTTTTTTTTGCTGGCTTCGGTCCAGCACACACGTAGCAGCCTTGGCTATTGTTGACGTACACACAGCATGGACGTATGCACTGGACATCCTCGGGGTGTCCTCACTCCGCGGTCCCTGGCATCCTCCCTGTTTATTCTGCAGCCTCAAGACCGGCATTTTCGGAAAGCCCAGGAGCAGGGCTTTCCAACAGTGTCAGATTTGTCAGTTTCCCGCCAATACTTTGAGAGATAGAGCCGTTGCTAAATCTTGTTTTCACTCTGTTACAGCTTTGTGTACAAAAGTGCCATTAGACAGGCGTTTGAAGCGCATTCGGAGCAGCCCCGCTCCCTGGTGATTTCAAGGCGGAAAATGCCCCTGGCTGGCCAAGAAAACCAGATTTTCAGATGCAGGACTATGGCAGCTAACTGCAGGTACAAGAAATTTCTCTCTAGCCCCATTATTTCTGGAGTTATTGGCCGTGGCGCTGCCCACTTCTTTTTTCGGCGTTTTTTTTTTGCTGGCTTCGGTCCAGCACACACGTACCAGCCTTGGCTATTGTTGACGTACACACAGCATGGACGTATGCACTGGACATCCTCGGGGTGTCCTCACTCCGCGGTCCCTGGCATCCTCCCTGTTTATCCTGCAGCCTCAAGACCGGCATTTTCGGAAAGCCCAGGAGCAGGGCTTTCCAACAGTGTCAGACTTGTCAGTTTCCCGCCAATACTTTGGGAGATACAGCCGTTGCTAAATCTTGTTTTCACTCTGTTACAGCTATGTGTACAAAAGTGCCATTAGACAGGCGTTTGAAGCGCATTCGGAGCAGCCCCGCTCCCTGGTGATTTCAAGGCGGTAAATGCCCCTGGCTGGCCAAGAAAACCAGATTTTCAGATGCAGGACTATGGCAGCTAACTGCAGGTACAAGAAATTTTTCTCTAGCCCCATTATTCCTGGAGTTATTGGCCGTGGCGCTGCCCACTTCTTTTTTCGGCGTTTTTTTCTGGCTTCGGTCCAGCACACACGTAGCAGCCTTGGCTATTGATGACGTACACACAGCATGGACGTATGCACTGGACATCCTCGGGGTGTCCTCACTCCGCGGTCCCTGGCATCCTCCCTGTTTATTCTGCAGCCTCGAGACCAGCATTTTCGGAAAGCCCAGGATCAGGGCTTTCCAACAGTGTCAGACTTGTCAGTTTCCTGCCAATACTTTGGGAGATAGAGCCGTTGCTAAATCTTGTTTTCACTCTGTTACAGCTTTGTGTAGAAAAGTGCCATTAGACAGGCGTTTGAAGCGCATTCGGAGAAGCCCTGCTCCCTGGTGATTTTAAGGCGGAAAATGCCCCTGGCTGGCCAAGAAAACCAGATTTTCAGATGCAGAACTATGGCAGCTAACTGCAGGTACAAGAAATTTCTCTCTAGCCCCATTATTTCTGGAGTTATTGGCCGTGTCGCTGCCCACTTCTTTTTTCGGCGTTTTTTTTCTGGCTTCGGTCCAGCACACACGTAGCAGCCTTGGCTATTGTTGACGTACACACAGCATGGACGTATGCACTGGACATCCTCGGGGTGTCCTCACTCCGCGGTCCCTGGCATCCTCCCTGTTTTTTCTGCAGCCTCAAGACCGGCATTTTCGGAAAGCCCAGGATCAGGGCTTTCCAACAGTGTCAGACTTGTCAGTTTCCCGCCAATACTTTGGGAGATAGAGCCGTTGCTATATCTTGTTTTCACTCTGTTACAGCTTTGTGTACAAAAGTGCCATTAGACAGGCGTTTGAAGCGCATTCGGAGCAGCCCCGCTCCCTGGTGAGTTCAAGGCGGAAAATGCCCCTGGCTGTCCAAGAAAACCAGATTTTCAGATGCAGGACTATGGCAGCTAACTGCAGGTACAAGAAATTTCTCTCTAGCCCCATTATTTCTGGAGTTATTGGCCGTGGCGCTGCCCACTTCTTTTTTCGGCGTTTTTTTCTGGCTTCGGTCCAGCACACACGTAGCAGCCTTGGCTATTGTTGACGTACACACAGCATGGACGTATGCACTGGACATCCTCGGGGTGTCCTCACTCTGCGGTCCCTGGCATCCTCCCTGTTTATTCTGCAGCCTCGAGACCGGCATTTTCGGAAAGCCCAGGAGCAGGGCTTTCCAACAGTGTCAGACTTGTCAGTTTCCCGCCAATACTTTGGGAGATAGAGCCGTTGCTAAATCTTGTTTTCACTCTGTTACAGCTTTGTGTACAAAAGTGCCATTAGACAGGCGTTTGAAGCGCATTCGGAGCAGCCCCGCTCCCTGGTGATTTCAAGGCGGAAAATGCCCCTGGCTGGCCAAGAAAACCAGATTTTCAGATGCAGGACTATGGCAGCTAACTGCAGGTACAAGAAATTTCTCTCTAACCCCATTATTCCTGGAGTTATTGGCCGTGGCGCTGCCCACTTCTTTTTTCGGCGTTTTTTTCTGGCTTCGGTCCAGCACACACGTAGCAGCCTTGGCTATTGTTGACGTACACACAGCATGGACGTATGCACTGGACATCCTCGGGGTGTCCTCA